>SJYT01019178.1:7782-55121 GCA_006410635.1 Cephalophus harveyi | reverse complement strand
TTTTTTTTTTTTTTTAAGTATAGTTGATTTACAGTATTGTGTTAATTTTTACTGTACAGCAAAGTGGTTCAGTTATGTATATATATATGTACATTCTTTTTTAAGCATATTATTTTTCATTATGGTTTATCATAGATACTGAATACAGTTTTCTGTTGTACTGGAGGACCTTGTTTATTTTGGTGAAATGATTTGAAGACTGGAGTGAGTCCTTGGCCTACCCACATTCAGTCTTGATAGTTTAATTTGGGTCTCAGTAATCCTGGTCCAATTATCTGCTTAATTTCTTCACATAAATGTCCACTGTTTGTCTAACTCAATTTTTCTTCTCTCCAGCCCAGTCGTGCCCATACTCATAAACCCAGACTCAGTCTTTCAACCTCCGTCATCCACTCCTCTTCTGAAACTCAGTCTTTAAGTTCTTTCAATCTTTACCTCACAGAGTTTCTCCAGAAAAGCTTACGACCAGTGAAAAATTTCTGAGAGTTTATTTCTGAGACTGTCTTTTATAATCCTTCTGAGAAGGCAAGTTCTGAGCTCAAACTCCACCTCCTGCTGGGTGAGATGGTGACTGAGTTGTTGAAAGGTTGGCAGCAGTGGGTGATTTTTAATGGGCCATATGTGTCTGTTTCTACCTTATTCACTGTATTATGTTGGTTTCATTGTTTTGTTGTGGCACATGGACTCTCCAGTTGTGGCTCACAGGCTCTAAAGCATGCAAGCTCAGTAGTTGCAATTCACGGGCTTAGTTGTTCAATGGCATATAGGCTCTTATTTCCCTGACCAGGAATCAAACCCACGTCCCCTGCCCTGGAAGGCAGATTCTTAATCACTGGACTGCCAGGGAAGCCCTGTTCTTTTTTTCTTATGGCTGAGTATATTGGGAAGAAAAAAAAATGTATATATATATATATATATGTATATATATGATATTTCTTAATGCAACCATATGTTAATGGGCACTTGGGTTGCTTCCTTGCCTTGGCTATTTATTGTAAATGTGCTGTGCTATGCCCCGTTGCCTGGTCATATCTGACTCTTTTGTGACCCCATGAACTGCAGCCCACCAAACTCTGTTCATGGAATTTTCCAGGCAAGAATACTGAAGTAAGTTGCCCTTTCCTACTCCAGGGAATCTTCCCAACTTCGGGATCGAACCAGAGTCTCCTGCATCTCCTATATTGGCAGGCAGATTCTTTTACCACTGAGCTGTTGTAAATAGTGTGTATCAAAGTTTTAAGTGAGAGTCCCAGAAATTCATGCTCTGTTAGCAAGGCCCCCCTCTCCTTTCCCACCCCCCCAAACCCCTCATCATCTTTATCTCCAGATCACAGACTGATATTCCGTGTCCTTTATCTCTGTTTATGTCAATTGTTATAAGAAGAACAGGTTTAGGGCTGTTAATATGATTCTTTTCATTGCTAGAAGTATTTATTTACACTTTCATCCTTTTTTTGTTTGACCAGGCTTGACAGAAGTTTGTCAGTTTTGTTGGTGTTCTCAAGGAGTCAGTTTTTTGCTTTATTGATCCTATCAACTGTATCTTTATTCCTAATGTATTATCTTAAATTTTTTAATTCATTATTTCGGTTCCCTGATATCTTATGGATTTTTTCTTCTCCTTTTCTAACTATCATGTTAGTCTGAGGTCTTTGAAAAGGGAATAGATTGGGGCTAATGTACTGATGCTGTTCTCTATGCAGCTGGGTTTAGGTATTCATAGGGAAGGTCTATGCTCTCATTTCTGGTCTTGTGTCCTTGGCTGCTGAGGGTAATTGATAAATAAAACAATATTGTAAACACAAAATGATAATAAATTTGATGAAGTGTTGACAAGTTGCCAAAGTAGAACTAAATCTTCCTCAAGAATAGAAAACCTAAATATATTTTAAACTATTAAAGAATTGTATCATATAGTTAAAAAACTTCCTACCAAAACAAACAAGCAAACAAAACAACAGCAACAAAAATCACACACATACACACACTCAAACAGACCTAGAAGTTTTAAAGTTATGTAAAATATTCTAGGAAAAGATAATTCCAGTCTTAGATAAGATGTTTCCAAAAATAGCAACAACAACAAAAAGAGAAACCCTACCCAAATAACTCTACTGGGCAGTTAAAACCTTGACAAAATCAGAGAAGGATCGCTTAAGAAAAGAAAATTATAGACCTTTCTCTCAATAACATGGAGGTAAAAATTGCAAAATGTTAACAAATTGAATTCAGCAATATAAAAAATGATTGGATTAGATAAATCTCAAATGTACAAAGTTAGCTTAAGACTTAAAAAGTCATGTAGATGCAATACAACGCCAGTCAAAATCACAGCAGGTTTGGGCTTTCCTGGCTATCCAATGGATAAGAATCTGCCTGCTAATGCAGTGAACATTTCCTGGTTTGGGAAGATCCCACTTGCTGAGAGGTAACTAAGCCTGAGTGCCACAACAACTGAAGCCTGAAATCTCTAGAGCCCATGTTCTGACACAAGAGAAGCCACTGCAATGAGAAGCCTGTACACCGCAACTTAAGAGTACCTCCTGCTCACCTCAATTAGAGAAAGCCTGTGCACAGCAACATAAGACCCAGAGCAACAATGACAACAAAATCACAACAGGTTTTTTTTATGGAACGTCACAAACAGAATCTAATATTTATATGGAAGGCCAGAAGTCGAAGAAAAGTGAAAGCACCCTTAAGGACAAATTAAATGAATATGTATTTTCAAATAATAGGCTATGTTCATCATAAAAATGCAGTAATTATGTTAGTATGGAACAGAGAAAGACAAACTGATAAAGGAAATAAAACAGCCAGAAATAGTCCCATTCATACATGGCAACTTAATTTATGTCAGCATTATAACCTAGTTGAGGTAGATGGACTTCTCAGCAAACAGTGCTGGGATAACTAATTATCCAGGTGAGAAAAAAAATGGAATTGGACCATTATTTCACACCATATCTTAAAATTTTATTGTAATTAATTAGTTAATTTTTGGCGGCACTGTCTTTATTGCTGCGAGTGGGCTTTCTCTGGCTGTGGCAAGGGGGACTGCTCTTCCTTGCAGTACACGGGCCGCTCATTGCAGTGGCTTCTCTCGTGGTGGAGCTTGAACTCCGGGCATGTGGGCTTCGGTACTTGTGATGCACGGGCTTAGTTGTCCCGTGGCATGTGGAATCTTCCCAGAGTAGGAATCAAACCTGTGTCCCCTGCATTGGCAGGCAGATTATTCACCACTGGACCACCAGAGAAGTCCCCATATTAAAAAAAAAAATCAGTTTCCAGATGAATAAATGGAGAAGTCAGGGTTCATGCAAAGCCACAGAAATATAGATACTATATAATTCCACTTATATAAAATACTTAGAAGAATCAAAATCATGTAGACAGTATAATGGTGGTTTCCAGGGTCTGGGGGAAGGGTAAGATATAGAATTATTGTTTAATGGCTATAGAGTTTCAGTTTTATAAGACGAAGAAAGCAGTGGATGATGGTGAGGTCTACACAACAGTGTGAGTGTATTTAATGCCACTGAAATGCTATATTTTAAAATGGTTAAGGTGGCAAAATTTATATTATGTGTATTTTAACACAATAAAAAAAAAAAGAGAAAAAAGACAGGAAAAATCCTTGGCTCGCTTTTTTCTTGAATATTTTGAAGGGATGGACCCACTGCTGTTTGGCATTGACTACTGTGACTTGATCTTTTTGCCTTTCTGCCTACAGGATTGTTAACTCATCTTTAAAATCCAGTAACTTTAGGGATATACCTCTGAGTTGACAATTCTAGGTCAGTTTTCACTGGTACTTGATTTTTCCATTCAATATGTAGATTTTTATTTCAAGAGAGATTTCTTCCATTATATACATTTTAACATATGTGTTCTATTCCATTGTTCTATCTCATTGTTTCTTTTTTAGGAATTGCAATTAATCTGTCTGTTCTTCACTCTCAGTCATTCATACCCATTGTGTATTTTCCCTCTAAACCTTTCATCTTTATTTTGGTTTGCATTTTGTTTTATTAGCTTTTAAATTTCTAACCTTTCTACCGTGCTTTCTATGTCTAGTCCCTGTTTTGCTCTTCCTAATTTTATCTTATATTTCTTCCATGTTTTTTTCTTCCGCCTTGTGTTTCTTCCCAGAATTCTGCTAGTTCCCTTCTTTATATATTAATATATATATGTGTGTGTCTTAAATATTTTTATTTTCTTTTTTGTGCTCCTGATCTTCCTCCTATCCTGTGCTCTCTTAACTCTTTTTTTCATATACCATTGATTTTCTTTATTGAAGTATAGTTGATTTACAATATTGTGTTAATTTCTGCTGTATAGCATAGTGATTCAGTTTTATACATATACTGTTTTTAAATGAATGTCTATCTATTTATTTTTGGCTGTGCTGGATCTTCATTGCTGCACTCGGGCTTTCCTCTAGTTGTGGGGAACGGGGGCTACTCTCTAGTTGTGGTGCAAGCTTCTAATTGTGGTGGCTTCTCTTGTTGCAGAGCTCTGGCTCTAGAGCGTGCCGGCTTCCGTAGCTGCGGCACATGGGCCGGGCTCTAGGGCACGGGCTCAGTAGTTGTGGTGCATGGACTGAGTTGCTCCGCAGTGTGTGGGTTCTTCCTGGACCAGAGACCCAACCTGTGTCTCCTGCATTGGCAAGTGGATTCTTTACCACTGAGCCACCATGGAAGTCCATATATACCTTCTTTTTTAATAAGCTTTTCCATTATAGTTTATCATAGGATATTGAATATAGTTCCCCATGCTGTACAGTAGGACCCTGTTGTTTATCCACTTTATATATAATAGCTAACATTTGCTAACCCCAACCTCCCGCTACATCCCTTCCCCAAAACCTTCCCCTTCGGCAAGTACAAATCTGTTCTCTGTGTCCGTGAGTCTGTTTCTGTCTCATCAGTGGGTTAATTCGTGTTGTATTTTAGATTCCACATATAAGTGATATCATATGATATTTGTCTTTCTCTTTCTGACTTACTTCACTTAGTATGGTAATCTCTAGTTGCATCTGTGTTGCTGAAAATGGCATTATTTGACTCTTTTCATGGCTGAGTAGTATCCCATTGTATGTATGTGCCACATCTTTATCCATTCATCTGTTAGTGGACTCTTAGGTTGTTTCCACGTCTTGGCTATTGTGAACAGTGCACGTGTACTTTTCTGAATTAGAGTTTTGCCTGGATATATGCTGAGGAGTGGGATTGCTGGATCATGTGATGATTCTGTTCTTAGTTTTCTGAGGAACCTCCATACTGTTCTCCATAGTGGCTGCAGCAACTTACGTTGCGCTAACAGTATAGGAGAGTTCCTTTTTCTTCACACCCTCTCCAGCATTTGTTTTTTGTAGAGTTTTTAATGATGGTCACTCTGCCCAGTGTGAAGTGGTACCTCATTGTAGTTTCGATTTCCATTTCTCTAATAATTCTGCTAGTTCCCTTCTTACCCCTTCTTTTTGATATTCCTTCACAGTTGTGATTAAATCATAAGGTTTTTTCTAAACTCATATTGGAAGTATAATTTTGATCTGCTCCCTAGGAGTATGTTTCTGGTGAGAGTCCTCTTCATACAGAAGATTTTTTTGTTCTTTTCCACATGTGTCTCTGTACACATGCAGGTGGAAAAGAACAAGAATCTTCCAGAGTGTGCAACTCCTGTTTTTAAGGACTGTTTTTTTAAAACTGTGTTTTCCTACAACTAGAAGGAGAATTCAAATGGATTCTATTCTAAATCCTACATGCCCCTATTTATTTCACTGGCCCCTGTCAAAGGTACAGACCTAGTCATCCAGGGTAACCCCTTGACATTTCACATGTATATTTTCCCTGGTGATTTCTCAGTTCTACCAATAGGCCCTCCTTGCCTTCTCCTTTCTTCCACGCTGCTCTCAACCCTGATTTATACAGTTTCCTATACAGCTTTGCTGGTATTAAATGCTTTGGGCAATCAGTCTGAACTTCCCTAATTTAGGTTTAAAAGGTTTAAGAAAACCCTTGAAGGATGTATTAATTACAGGAAGAAATTTTTGCTCCAGGAAAGCATCTTTATTTTCTTTCCTTGAAATCTGAATGAGAGAACAGAAAACAAACTAAGATCTTTTTTCCTACCTCCTTCCTTCACCATGCATAACCAACTTTATTATTCAATTAGATCTTTTCGTTTATTTTATATATCTTTTCATTTCATTTATATACAAACTAGATTCTTTGAGAAAGAGGAGACGGGGACAAAGGACAAAGAAGTGTAGGGCTAGGTGGACATTAAGGTAGGACAGCTGTGGGTAGGGATGGGTTCCAAAATTCAGTGGGAACCATTCATTATGTATTCCCTAGGGTTGGGTGATGCAGCATCCCTGAGCACTGACCACACAGCTTAGGGGACAATCTGTTCACCAGAGGCTGTGGCCAAGGAGGGTGGGGTACTCAAAGGGTACTTAGGGAGGGCAGAGTTTGGGAATGATGTGTGCAAGGCATCAGATGGTCACACTGTTCTCTACCATGCTGGGTCGAAGATACTCATAGGGCAGGTCCAGGCCTGCATTCCGGACCTCAATCTCCTTGTCCAGGGCAGCCAACTCCTCCTGGAATTGCTTCAGCACAGCTTGAGGCCCAGGGTCAGAGAAATAGTTTTCTTTGTGCTGCCCCAAGGCCACCTGACAGGGGAGAACAAAAAGGCTCAGCCCATGGACCCCGCAGCCAAGAACACTGCTCCTTCTCCCCTAGGGTGTAGGCATCCAACTCTAACCATGACAGGCTGGCGTCGGCCAAGGAATTTTATGAAGGTCTTCTGTGTTCGGGCCTGGTGCAGACTGGGCAGTGAGTCTACTATATCCTTCTCTGTCACATCCTTGGAGATGGGCGGAGGCTTCTGCATGGTGCATGGACCATTCGGGATCCAGGAGTACCAGTCCAGCTGCAGGTAGGAGAGCCTCTCAGAAACCCAGGCTGATGACCCAGGCATTTGGTCCCCTATCTTCTACCTCCCAGGAGCCCCAGGGAGCGAGGATCACAAGTTACCTGGCCCTGGTGGGTGGAAGCATGCTGACCAGTGCACGTGAAGATGCACATGGTGGTGAAGCGGCAGAGCTGAGCTCGGGACTCTAAGGAGACGGGGAACCTGTGTGGGGTAAGAATTTGAGGCTTTGAGACCAGGACAGGAGACAGTTGATCTCAGGCAGTGAAAGATATCTGGGGATAGAGAAAAGAATTCCTGTGTGTGGTTGTGCCTCTAGTACACACATAGTGTGTATTCACGTGTTTATGGGCTTGGATGAATGTTGGCGTTAGGGAGAAAGCGTAGGAAAAGGTGAGGGAAAATAACTAAGGGAAATGTATTTGGTTCTAGAGGAAACTCTTAGCAAGTTGCATAAGGATGGGGAATGCTGTATGAGAGGGTGAGAAAGGAAAGGGGCTGGGGAATCAGGAGTGACTAGAATTAGAATTTCTGGAGGAAACTCTGAGTCTTGAGGTAGGGTGTCTTAATTTTTTTTTTTTTTTTTTGGTTTAAACTTTTTTTTTTTTTTTTGCACTGAGATATAGCCAGTTAACACACTTGTGAGTTTCAGGTGAACAGCAAAGGGATTCAGCGGTACATATACATGTATCCATTTTCCCCCAAACTCCCCTAGGGTAACTTACAGTATTGTGAAAAGGTGTGGATTGTTGACAGAAGGGTGTGAGTTGACACAGGGCCAGTGGGGAGGGATCTGGGCCTTACCCCCGGGCCTGGGCCCCCTGCAGTATAGCCAGTTAACACACTTGTGAGTTTCAGGTGAACAGCAAAGGGATTCAGCGGTACATATACATGTATCCATTTTCCCCAAAACTCCCCTAGGGTAACTTACAGTATTGTGAAAAGGTGTGGATTGTTGACAGAAGGATGTGAGTTGACACAGGGCCAGTGGGGAGGGATCTGGGCCTTACCCCCGGGCCTGGGCCCCCTGCAGTCCAGTCTCAGTGATCTCTCTACACCAGGCCTGCAGTTCTGGATCATCCTTCACAGCTCCATCACTCTTGTAGAAAAGACTGACCATCTTCTCTACATACCTGCTCCCCAGGGAAGAAGACACGGGGTCTCAGATGGCCAGCCTAGGACCTTCTGGATCTGCAGTCCCCCTTGTTCTCACCAGAGGGCCCACGGGGTCTTCCCTGTCGGTGTTGCTCTCACCGGCTGATGACTCCCCAGAGCCTGAGCGCATCTTGGCCATAGAGAGAAGACTTCACATCCAGGAGCCCGCGGTCTGCCAGGTCATCAGGAGGGCAGAAGGAGCGATAGGTCAGACCAGCTGTGGCTCTCTGGAGAATGTCTACATGGCCGCCCCTCCCAGTGCTCACCACCTGAGGGCAACCCACAGCAGATAAATTAGTGTTTGCCATTGTCAGCTGAGGGCTTCCCTGGTGGCTCCGAGGGTATAGAATCCGCCTGCAATGTGGGAGACCTGGGTTCGATCCCTGGGTTGGGAAGATCCCCTGGAGAAGAGCATGGCAACCCTCTTCAGTATTCTTGCCTGGAGAATTCCATGGACAGAGGAGCCTGGAGGGCTACAGTCCATGGGGATGCAAAGAGCAGGACATGACTGAGTGACTAAGCACACAGCACATGTCAGCTGAGGGGGATGGCAGTCAGGGTCAGGAGATTTCAAACCCAGTGGCCCTACTCAGGTCCCTTTATGAAGGAAACTACCCAGGTGTGAGGCAGATCGGGGCAGGCCTTTGGTAGAGGACACAGAGCTTCAGGGAGGAATGGGAAAGCAAATTCCTTCATCCTTGTACCCTCCTCTCTCTTTACCCATCCCTCTCCATACCAGATCAAAAATTCCCCATTCAGAGACAAGATTACTCCGGGCCAGCACGTTGATCTCCATGGTGTAGCGAAAGTGTGGAATCAGGAGCTGATTATGGAAGAAAAAATTGGGACACAGTCAAATAAGAGGGGTCCCAGGACCCATGAATGGAAAGGAGATTAGAGGACCAGAGAGAGGAAATAAACAGGGG
Source organism: Cephalophus harveyi (assembly GCA_006410635.1). Lineage (NCBI taxonomy): Eukaryota > Metazoa > Chordata > Mammalia > Artiodactyla > Bovidae > Cephalophus > Cephalophus harveyi. The sequence goes on along the minus strand of SJYT01019178.1, from coordinate 46,101 downwards.
AGACGATGGGTCTTCATGAAAAGAAGAGAGTGCCTGTTGGATTGTATTGGGTCAGGTTAAGATTTGGGAGAGGGAAGATGAGGACCTGTCTTCTTGGGGTCACCCAAAGTCAAAGGTTTTAGGAGTTCACTTATTTGCACAGTTTCATGTAATATATAAGAATTTCAGGAGTCCTTTGTCTCACATCACAAAAAGCTGGAAAGTTTCCTACATGTGAAATTCTGTCTTATACCTGTGTCTTATTCCTATCAGTAAAGTATCTCTACTGGTTTCCAACGCAAACTCTTCACCTCCTCTTTGCCTTCCCTAGGGATGTCACTGCTGCTCGTTCTCTCTCTCACTTAGTATTTGATACTCTAAAGAAGAAAAACCCTTAAACCACTCTCTAGCAGCATCCTCATTGCTTGCTTCCCCTTTCATAGCAAGTCTTCTTTTTTAAAAAACTTTTTATTTTATACTGGAGTATAGTTGATTAATAAAGTATTAGTTTCAGGTGTACAGCAAAGTGATTCAGTTGTACATATACATGTATCTATTCTTTTTCAAATTCTTTTCCCATTTAGGTTGTTACATAATAATGAACAGAGTTCCCTGTGCTATACAGTAGGTCTTTGTTGATTGTCCATCTTTTTTTGTTGTTTGCTTTGTTTTAAATTAATTATTTTAATTGGAGGCTAATTACTTTACAGTAGTGTGGTGGTTTTTGCCACACATCGACATGAATCAACCCCCTCCCACCTCCCTCCCCACCCCATCCCTCTGGGCTGTCCCACAGCACCAGCTTTGAGTGCCCTGCTTCATGCATTAAACTTGCACTGGTCATCTGTTTTACATATGGTAATATACATATCTCAGTGCTATTTTCTCAAATCATCCTGTCCTCTCCTTTTCCCGCATAGTCCAAAAGTCTGTTCTTTACATCTGTGTCTCTTTTGCTGTCTCGCATATAGGGTCATCATTACCATCTTTCTAAATTCCATATATATGCATTAATAATATACTGTATTGGTGTTTCTCTTTCTGACTTACTTCACTCTGTATAATAGGCTCCGGTTTCATCCACCTCATTAGAACTGACTCAAATGCATTCTTTTTATATAGCTGAGTAATATTCCATTGTGTATATATACCACAACTTCCTTATCCATTCATCTGCCAATGGACACCTTTAATATAGCAGTGTGCACATGTCAATCCCAAACCCCCTAACTATTCCTTCCCCCCTCCCCTGCCCCGGTAACCATAAGTTCTTTCTGTCAGTCTGTAAATCTGTTTCTCATTGCAAGTCTTAAAGGAGTCACCTAGTATTGTCTCTGCTTCCCCACATGATATTTTTCTGCTCAGCCCACACTGATCAGGCTTCTGCCACCTCCACTCCCCTGAGATAGGATTAACCAGTGGATTAACCAATGACTTCCATATCAACAAATCCAAATGTCACTGCTCTGTTTGTAACTGTGTTTGCTTCTCAACAGCATGTGACACAATCACACCTCTCTCTTGGAACATTTTTTCCTTTTGGCTGCCCTGGTATCACACTTTTTGTTTCCCTCCTTCCTCAGTAGATAGCGCTCCTCTTGCTCCTTCTCTTACTTCATTCCCTCCTTTCAATTTGTAAGGGTTGTGACACCCTAGAGTTATATCTGGGCCAAATTCTCTGCTGTAGCTACAAATCCTAGACAGCTTAATCTAGTCTTCATAATGACTTTAGATATGTCTGTTTTCTGATAGCTTTAAAATCTATACCTTCAGCCACACTTGCCTTCTAAGATGTCCCACATTCTGTGGAGTGTGTTTCTCTCAAAATAAATCCACTTCTTACCTAAAAAAAAATAAATAAAGAAAGAAATCTATATCTTTAATCCTGACCTGTTCCAAGAGCTCCAGGCTCATATATCTAACTGCCTTCCTGACTTTTTCTTTTTCTTTTCTTTACTTTTTTTTTTTTTTTTTGCCACACCACATGACTTGTGGGATTTCAGTTCCCCAACCAAGGAATGAACTCAGGCCTTGGCAGTATAAGCTTGAATCCTAACCACTAGGCCACCAGGGAACTCCCTTTCCTGACATTTCAAGCAGAGCTCTTGATTCTTCTCCCCACCAAGTAACAGGGCTTTCCTCCTCATCTTCTCCCACCTCCCTTTCCTCCTACCCAGCACTTCGATCACTCACACTCTACTCTTCAGTCACACCTGATATCAGTCATCATCCATGAACCTCCACAGATCTCTCTGACTGGAATGTCCCACCCCTTACTATCCTACTGACAACATCCTCAGCCCAAATTTCAATTTCTTTGTAAAACCCATTCTCACTCTTTCTTTAATCCTAGGCGTTCCATAGCACTGTGTATATGTGTGTCTGTGTAAACTGAGATTGCTACTGACCTAACATGCCACAAGCTCATGTGTAAACATTTCCAGAGTCTAGGAGGGTGAAATCTGAAGGGCAGTCAGATGCAGAATTGAGAGATGCTGAAAGGTGGCGCTAGTGGTAAAGAACCTGCCTGCCAATGCAGGAGGCATAAGAGACGCGGGTTCTACCCTGGGTCGGGAAGATCCCCTGGAGGCGGAAATGGCAACCCACTCCAGTATTCTTGCCTGGAGAATCCCCTGGACAGAGGAGCCTGGCGGGCTACAGTCCATAGGATCTCACAGAGTTGGACATGACTGAAGCGACTTAGCACGCACGCACGAAATACCTTGTAGATAGGATGCAGGCTGGGCAGGCTCCTCTTGGTGGCCACAGAAATAACCTCGGCTATCAGGTGGCCCCTCAGCAGGTGTGACTGTAGCTGGTGCAGCTGGAAATCAGAACTCCGGACCCAGGTCTTGGCAAGGAGCCAGGCCATGGGGGGATCCGAAGGCAGGAACAACACAGGTGGGGGGCATCCACTCCGAGGTGGCTGGAGCTAGAGCAGGAGAGAGAGTTGAGGGCTAAGGACCCTGGTGTCCAAGTCCCTAAGGAAGATCAATGACTGGGGGCAGGACACCTGGGTCTTCTCACCTGGATGACCATAGGTAAGAGCCTTCCATCGGGCTGGAGCTTCAGCATGACCAGAGGGGCTGCTACATACTGTTGCTTAAAAATGATGACATTAGGCTTGACCCCATCCAGCAGGGAGAAGTCAGCTTCAAACAGAGATCCAGTCTAGGGGGTGGGGGCAGGGATAGATAAAGGGGTTGAGGTTAGTTCTGGACCTGACCTGCCCTTCTGTCATTGGTCAGGCTGATTCCTTTCCCTATCCATCAAGTCTTTTACTTAAATGCCAATCACTTCTCCCATAACCAAAGCCCTAAACGCACAGTTTCCATGTCCAGTATCTTTCAACAGAGTTGTAGTTCTCTGATGTGAATTTTGTGGTTTTCCTTTTACCCCCTTAGCCCACAACAAAACCCTTCCCTTATCACCCTCCTTCAGGCTGTAGCCAAATGTGGCACATTTCTTTGATCTGAATTCCCCTCCCCCCAAAAACATAGCCCCAACTGTCTCCAGGGCTTTGTTTAGTCTCTCTTGCTATTTCCCTCCAAAAGCCTGGGCTCTTCCCTAAGGCTGAGAAATAGCTAATGAAGAAAGAAGAGATGAAAATGGAGATGGAAGAGGAGTAATAGGAGAAGGAGATAACAGGAGTTGGTGTAGACCAGTGGTTCTCAACCCAAGATGTTACCCCCTAGAAGATATTTGGCAATGGCTGAAGACAACTGGGGGATGCTGCTGGCAGCTAGTGAGTTGTAGCCAGAGATGCCACTAAGCATTCTACAATGCACAGGACAGCCTCCCACAACAGAGTTATCTGACTCCAAAATATCAGTGCCAAAGTTGAGAAACCCTGAAGTATAGATGGAGGAGGGTGTAGACTAAACAGGTGCTGATGGAGGAAATGAGGGAATGGGGAAGAGAAGAATGAGGCAAAGAGGAGACTGGAATGATGGCTGGGTGATGGGTGAAGAGATGAAGCACAGCACCTGGAGTTCTTTCTCCAGCTGTGTCTTCAAGTCTTCCATTTCCGGAGGCAGCACCAACCGTGACGGGAGACTTGTGGAGCGTCTCAGGAGCATGGGGTTTGCCCCATTGAGGAACTGGTACCCAAATAGGGCATCATCCTTCCAGGAATTGCGGACCCGCTCTAGGGACATCAGGTGGGAGGAGATGCTGTAAGCTCCGAGCTCCTGATGTCACTGCCCTATTACTCTCCGACCCTCTCCCCTCTCCTTTCAGATCCCTAAGTTAGAAATATGTGGGTAGGTCTGGGGAGGTTAACATAACTGACCAGCCAGAGGAGTTTTTCCTCGTGGGAATACTTTATTGAAGTCTTCCAGTCTTCTTACAGAATTTGTGAGATCTAATGCCCCCTTTAAGGCCAAGTCCTTCAACCTGTGCAGAGAAGGCAAATGCAAGAAGTTCAGGAAAGAATCCCACCTTGCATCCTGGGATGAAGATGTCAGCCTTAACCTGGCATTCAAGAGTTGGACCATAAAGAAGGCTGAGTGCCGAAGAACTGATGCTCTCGAATTGTGGTGCTGGGGAAGACTCAAGGGTTCCTTGGACATCAAGGAGATCAAACCAGTCAGTCTTAAAGGAAATCAACCCTGAATATTCATTGGAAGGACTGATGCTGAAGCTGAAGCTCCAATACTTTGGCCACCTGATGCAAAGAACTGACTCATTGGAAAAGACCCTGATGCTGGGAAGGATTGGGGGCAGGAGAGGAAGAGGGTGACAGAGGATGAGATGGTTGGATGGCATCATCAACTCAATGGACAAAAGTTTGGGCAAACTCGGGAAATTAATCAAGGACAGGGACGCCTCATGTGCTACATACAGTCCATGGGGTTGCAAAGTGTTGGACATGACTTAGCAACTGAACAGCAACAACCTGGCACTCACACTTTTGCCAGAGAGAGACTGAAGTCTAAATCCTTATCTTCAAGAAATCTCTCGTTTCTGGGAAGATCCCTTTGCGTATTCCCTGCTATAGGCAGGATTAATCCCTCTTTCCAGAAACCCCATCTGGAGGAAGAAGATGAAATTGGTGTAAGTAGGGTGGTGGGTTTCGTAGGATCTGTTAGGGATCAAAGGCTTCCTGGGGCTCACCGGTACAGCTTCCTTCTTTCCTCAAGCTCTTGTTCCCGATGTTTCTTAAACTGGTTCTGGGGATCATCCCTCACAGTCCGGGCTGGGGAAGGGGTCGCAATAGAACAGGGTCTCCATTAACATAGCTTCGTTCTCGGACCCCTTCCACAACTGAGCTGCTCAGCCCCATCCTTTCCCTTCTCCCTTTTCCTCCATCTCTCTCTCCTTTCCCTCTTACATCAGAGCATCCAGCCCACCAGGTGCCGCCCCCTGTTTTCCCACTGCTCTCACCGGTGCCCTCGGGCAAGCAGATGATCTCGTTGCCCTGCACCCAGCGGTAGCAGGGGAAAAAGGCCTCGCTTTGGGTGCCGGGACCCTGGACCGCGATCCACTTGCAGAACCAGTCGAAACCCACCAAGCTTTTGTGCTTGCGCAGCTTCACCAGCAGGAGGCGCCCCAGGTATAGGGAGACTTCGACCTCGAGCTGCACCTCCTGCAGCACAGGACGCGCTCAGACATGGGGTGCAGGGTTCTCGGAGAGGGCGGGTCAGAGAACCCTCCGAGAAGCCAGGCTTCTCTTTCCCCTCCGGCCGCTCCCCGGGAGAGACCTGAATCCAGGTTGGAGGCGAGGAAGAACAAGCCACTCCGAGGGGAACTCAGGCCGGCAGGCGTCTCCTTTTCTCTGCCCCTCCACCCGGGCAAGGAAGCGCAGCGCTTTTCTCCCAGACCTCTCGCCTTCTCTTTTGCTACCTGGCAACCCACCCGTGCCGGACCTCCTTTCCCAGATGCCCAGGGGTCCCTCGCTGCCGAGGCCCCAGCGCCCCCCATGTGCGCCCCTCCGCGACCGCCGCAGTCACCACCTTCTCCACTAACCCTGATCCGTATCGGCCGCAGTATCTTCCCCAGGTCCTTCTCCCCGTGCTCGCCCACCAGCCACAGCTGCACCAGGTCGCTGGAGCCAGCCAAGAGCGAGTCTCCAGTGGCGACGCGAATCCTGTATTTGCCCATCTTGCCTGGACTTGGACCTGGGGTGGGGGACCTTAAGGAAAATAAGCCATTTATAGGAATCTGAGGCCCAGCCCCCGAGGAAACCACACCCAGACCACTGTCTCTGTTGTGTCTGGTTTCAGGGTCCCCACCTAACACCCACTGGTTCGTCTCGCCCTCAGATGTGCAGGTCCCTGTCTTGTCAGCTGCTCTGTGTCCGCAGGGTTTCTCACAGAAGCTCAGGCAGGTGAGCAAAAGAGAGCAAAACTCACCCACCCTTACGCATTTGGCAAGCACTTCGTGGTGCTAATTCCACTCCCAGCTAGGAGTTGAACACACACACCAGCCTGCCGATGATGACAGCTAAACAGTGGCATCACTGTTTGCCTGTCATGCCCACCCAATTTTGGTGAATAAATAAGATAGCAACAGGCAAGAGAGATAAGGGGGGTGAGATAATTTGAAGTGTGGGGGTGTTTTCAATGAAGAGTGAGTTAGACATCTTGGCATTTTTTCGAGGATGAGATAATGCCAGACAGGTGAAACAGAGGAGTTTGTTGTCCAGACTCCGCAGCCAAGAGGAGAGAGTTTGAAATTCCCCTTCAAGTCCAGTCCTGAAGCTTCCTTTGGACTTCCCCTGAAATGAGCTCCTTGGGGCCAGCACCATGGATGGAGCACCAGCAATGTACCCGGTCAACACACTCCCTTTGCATCCAGTTTTCCACCCCACTCCCCACCCCTCCTAACCTTGGCTCTCTGAAGCCTCTTTAGGGACCACTGCTGTTCCAGGTACAAATCCCTTCCAGATTCCTTCTCTGGATGTTCATTTCTACCCACCCGTCTAAGGTACTTCACCTCTCCAGTCCACTTGCCTCTTCCCTGGACGTCCTGTTCCATTGTGAACAAAACTTTTTTGAATCCACTTTTTGCCTAAACCCTGCTTCCATCTCCTCTGCTGCAACAGTTAATCAGAATAGTTGGATCAAGTGAGAATCCAAAGTATCAGACATATGTAAACATTTTTAAATGAAATCACAAATGTATAGCTACTGGTGAGCTTCCCTCATAGCTCAGTTGGTAAGGAAACTGCCGGCAATGCAGGAGACCCCAGTTTGATTCTTGGGTCGGGAAGATCCCCTGGAGAAGGGATGAGCTACCCACTCCAGTATTCTTGGGCTTCCCTTGTGGCTCAGCTGGTAAAGAATCTGTCTACAATGTGGGAGACCTGGGTTCCTTCCCTGGGTTGGGAAGATACCCTGTAAAAGGGAAAGGCTACCCACTCCAGTATTCTGTCCTGGAGACTATACAGTCCTTGGAGTCAAAGAGTCAGGCATGACTGAGCAACTTTCCCTTTGCAACTTACCCTTTCATAGCTAGCTACTGGTCAGTGTTTTTATATAGGGCAGGGAGTTTTCGAGAGTAGGTCCAAAATAAGAGATTCTTTCACTCTTTCTTACATATACCACACCCAAGTGAGTTGACATTTATTTTTTATTTGATTTTTGTATGGAAGTAGTTGATTTACAGTGTCATGCTAGTTTTAGATATACAACACAGTGATTCAGTTTATACATATATATATTCTTTTTCAGATTTTTTTCCCTTATAGGTCATTACAAAATACTGGAAATATTTCCCTGTGCTGTACTGTAGGTCCTATTGTTTGTCTATTTTATATATAGTAGTGTGTATAGCAATATTTCATTCTTCTTATGGCCAAGTAATATTCCATTGTATATATACCATGTTTCCTTTATTCATTCATTTGCACTTAGATTGCTTCCATGTCTTGGCTATTATAAATAGGTGCACATATCTTTTTGAATTAAAGTTTTCATCTTTTCTGGACATAAGCCCAGGAGTGGGATTGCTGGATCACATGGTAGCTCTGTTTTAAGGATTCTCCCTACTGTTTTCCATAGTGGCTGCACTAATTTACATTCCCACCAAGACTGGGGGAGGGTTTCCTTTTCTCCACAGCTTCTCCAGCATTTATTATTTATGGACTCTTTGATGATGGCCATTCTGGCCAATGTAAGATGATACCTCATTATGGTTTTGATTTGCATTTCTCTAATAATTAGTGATATTAAATATCTTTTTGTGTGCTTCTTGGTCATCTGTATATCTTTTTTGAAGAAATATTCTATTTCAGTCTTATACCCAGCTTTTATTGGATTGCTTGAATTTTTTTGATGCTGAGTTGTATGAGCTATTTGTATATTTTAGAAATTAGCCCCTTGTTGGTTGCAGCATTTGCGAATATTTTCTCCCAGTCAGTAGGTTGTCTGTTTGTTTTGTTGATGGTTTCCTTTACTGTGCAGAAGCTTTTATGTTTGATTAGGTCTCATTTGTTTATTTTTTTTATTGCAAAAATCTTTGTGCAAATATACTACAACTAACATATTTCTTTCATTGTTGGTTGGCATTTGGGTAGTTTCCAGTTTGGGGATATTGTGAATAGTACTGCTATGAACATTCTAGTGAATTTTAGCAAACATACATACACACATCTATTGGCTGTATAATTAGGAGTGGAATTGCTGGGTCATGGGATATGTATATGTTCATTTTTAGTAAATACTGCCAAGTAGTTTTCTAAAGTAGTTGTACCAATTTATACTCCCACCATCAGTGCCGGAGGGTTCTGTCTGCTCCACCATCTCACTCCATGGCACTTGGTATTTTCCATGCAGGTATGTTCCCTCCTAAAGAGGACAGTGGATATTGGAGAGCAATTAGCAGTCTCTGCCTCAAATAGAGAAGGAAATGGCAACCCACTCTAGCATTCTTGCCTGGAGAATCCCATGGACAGAGGAGCCGGTGGGCTACAGTCCATGGAGTTGCACAGAGGTGGACAGGACTGAATCGACTTAGCACACATGCACACCTCAAATAGAAACACCTTAATACAGAAATTTATTCTGGGGAAACAACACCTTCACTTTTTCAAGTACTTTCCAGACAGTTTTCCATTTTGGATAGAGAAGTAGTTTTCCATTTTGTCCCATTTTGGGACAAAACCGCTGGGGTTTTTGTCTAGGAACACCTGGGTGCTGGGTATTCTGTAAGTGGGAGTAGAAGAAATCAACCATTTTGAACACAATATTTAAATTAATATCTATTTTTAACCCTGCTTCTCAGTTCTCTTTCATCATACTTTGTACCTGGAATGCAGGATCCTGTCTAAGGATCTGAAAAAGGATCAGCTCATCCACAGTACAAGCCTCTCACCTTTTCAAGTCTGCAGCTTCCTTTACCCCACTTCATTATTCAACCCTGCATCTCCTTTCCATCTAAAAGTTGTGGGAATTTTCCATTCACTTCGGACCTTCTCCAGCCCTTTTCAGTATGGGTCCTTCCTTGTTCCTTTATAATCATTTTAATACCATCTTGGGAAGAAAACTAAGATCATGGCATCTGGTCCCATCACTTCATGGGAAATAGATGGGGAAACAGTGGAAACAGTGGCAGGCTTTATTTTGGGGGGCTCCAAAATCACTGCAGATGGTGACTGCAGCCATGAAATTAAAAGACGCTTACTCCTTGGAAGGAAAGTTATGACCAACCTAGATAGCATATTCAAAAGCAGAGACATTACTTTGCCAACAAAGGTCCGACCAGTCAAGGCTATGGTTTTTCCAGTGGTCATGTATGGATGTGAGAGTTGGACTGTGAAGAAAGCTGAGAGCCGAAGAATTGATGCTTTTGAACTGTGGTGTTGGGGAAGGTTCTTGAGAGTCCCTTGGACTGCAAGGCATCCAACCAGTCCATTCTAAAGGAGATCAGCCATGGGTGTTCTTTGGAAGGAATGATGCTAAAGCTGAAACTCCAGTACTTTGGCCACCTCATGGGAAGAGTTGACTCAATGGAAAAGACTCTGATGCTGGGAGGGATTGGGAGCAGGAGGAGAAGGAGACGACAGAGGATGAGATGGCTGGATGGCATCACTGACTCAATGGACATGAGTTTGAGTAAACTCCAGGAGTTGGTGATGGACAGGGAGGCCTGGCATGCTGCAATTCATGGGGTCGCAAAGAGTCGGACACGACTGAGCGACTGAACTGAATTGAACTGAACAGGGAAGAAAAGGAGAAAAAGAGCCCTCAGTTCTTCATATCCAATCAGAAAATCTTTTTTTTTTTTTTTGATTGAGTAAATAGTTTGTTAGGGTATGATTCTTGCTGATGGAAACGAAACACTTTCTGATGGGCCATAAATATCTGTTGAAAGGGAAAGAAATACAGTGAGTACTTTTGTGCACAAAAACAAGGAACTAAAGAAGATGGAATAGAAAATGTAGGAGGGGAGTTCCTCTCCTGGCATGACACTGTGAGGAGTTCAGTGGACCCAATCTCTAGTGAAACTAGTGCAAATTATTTTTAAATAACAACCATTTAAAATTTCTGGAGGGCTACCCTGGTGGCTTAGTGGTGAGGCATCCACCTGCTAATGTTGGAGACATGGTTTTCATCCCTGATCTGGGAAATCTCACTTGCCGTGGAGCAACTAAGCCCTTGTGCCACAACTGCTGAGCGTGCTCTCTAGAGCCAGGGAGCCGCAACTACTGAGCTCACACACCCCAGAGCCAGTGCTTCAGAAGCCACCGCAGCAAGAAACCAATGCACCTCAACTAAAGGGTAGCCCCCACTCGCTGCAACCAGGGAAAGGCCCGTGCCACAGCAAAGACCCAGCACAGCCAAAAATAAATAAATAAAATTTCTAAAGAGATAAAAACTACTATGTATAAAATAAATAAGCTACAAGGATGTATTGTACAGCACAGGGACTACAGCCAAAATAACTGTTCAGTTCAGTCGCTCAGTCGTGTCCAACTCTTTGCGACCCCATGAACTGCAGCCAGGCCTCCCTGTCCATCACCAACTCCCGGAGTTTACTCAAACTCATTAAAAGCAGAGACATTACTTTGCCAACAAAGGTCCGACCAGTCAAGGCTATGGTTTTTCCAGTGGTCATGTATGGATGTGAGAGTTGGACTGTGAAGAAAGCTGAGCGCCGAAGAATTGATGCTTTTGAACTGTGGTGTTGGGGAAGGTTCTTGAGAGTCCCTTGGACTGCAAGGCATCCAACCAGTCCATTCTAAAGGAGATCAGCCATGGGTGTTCTTTGGAAGGAATGATGCTAAAGCTGAAACTCCAGTACTTTGGCCACCTCATGGGAAGAGTTGACTCAATGGAAAAGACTCTGATGCTGGGAGGGATTGGGAGCAGGAGGAGAAGGAGACGACAGAGGATGAGATGGCTGGATGGCATCACTGACTCAATGGACATGAGTTTGAGTAAACTCCAGGAGTTGGTGATGGACAGGGAGGCCTGGCATGCTGCAATTCATGGGGTCGCAAAGAGTCGGACACGACTGAGCGACTGAACTGAATTGAACTGAACAGGGAAGAAAAGGAGAAAAAGAGCCCTCAGTTCTTCATATCCAATCAGAAAATCTTTTTTTTTTTTTTTGATTGAGTAAATAGTTTGTTAGGGTATGATTCTTGCTGATGGAAACGAAACACTTTCTGATGGGCCATAAATATCTGTTGAAAGGGAAAGAAATACAGTGAGTACTTTTGTGCACAAAAACAAGGAACTAAAGAAGATGGAATAGAAAATGTAGGAGGGGAGTTCCTCTCCTGGCATGACACTGTGAGGAGTTCAGTGGACCCAATCTCTAGTGAAACTAGTGCAAATTATTTTTAAATAACAACCATTTAAAATTTCTGGAGGGCTACCCTGGTGGCTTAGTGGTGAGGCATCCACCTGCTAATGTTGGAGACATGGTTTTCATCCCTGATCTGGGAAATCTCACTTGCCGTGGAGCAACTAAGCCCTTGTGCCACAACTGCTGAGCGTGCTCTCTAGAGCCAGGGAGCCGCAACTACTGAGCTCACACACCCCAGAGCCAGTGCTTCAGAAGCCACCGCAGCAAGAAACCAATGCACCTCAACTAAAGGGTAGCCCCCACTCGCTGCAACCAGGGAAAGGCCCGTGCCACAGCAAAGACCCAGCACAGCCAAAAATAAATAAATAAAATTTCTAAAGAGATAAAAACTACTATGTATAAAATAAATAAGCTACAAGGATGTATTGTACAGCACAGGGACTACAGCCAAAATAACTGTTCAGTTCAGTCGCTCAGTCGTGTCCAACTCTTTGCGACCCCATGAACTGCAGCCAGGCCTCCCTGTCCATCACCAACTCCCGGAGTTTACTCAAACTCATATCCATTAGGATGTCAGTGATGCCATCCAACCATCTCATCCTCTGTCGTCCCCTTCTCCTCCCGCCTTCAATCTTTCCCAGCATCAGGGTCTTTTCCAATGAGTCAGTTCCTCACATCAGGTGGCCAAAGTATTAGAGTTTCAGCTTCAACATCAGGCCTGCTGTAAATGGAGTTATACTCTACAAACATTCTAAATCACTGTCTTGCACACCTGAAAGTAATATAATATTGTAAGCTAACTATACCTCATTTTAAGAAGATAAATATTACATACTGAGGAGAAAAATAAAATCTATATAAATTAACTGTGCAAAACAACTGTTATTATTAACAAAAATTTTCTCAATATTCTTATCTCAAAATATATTTTTCCTACCTCTCCAAAGTGTTTAGATGAGTAAAAGGGAAATTTTTACTCATATGAATTTACATCAAGCCAACTTTTAGTGATCATAAAAAGCCTTAAACACTTTTTACTGAGACGTTTAATTAAGACATAGAAGAACTTACTTTTAATCAGTAGAAGAAAAAATAAGTGAATCATTTTAATCACTTTAAATTTAAAATCAAGGCAAACCCTCTGGTAGATTAAGTTGTTCTGTAAATTTTGGGTAGAAGGTGGGTCTACATAGTGTCCTGGTATTTTCCAAAATGTGAAATAAAAGTACAAAATGATATTTAAGTTTATGGAAGAATTGAGATATGTCTGTTTAAAAGGCTAAAAAATGTAACTTTCTAAATTCCATATACTTGCTTTATAGGTCAGATAAGTTACATTACACTATTATGTAAGAATATATAAAAGTGTATGTATGTGTGTATGTGTGTGTGTTAAGTTGCTTCAGTCATGTCCAACTCTTTGCATATGGACTGTAGCCCACCAGGCTCCTCTGTCCATGGGATTCTCCAGGCAAGAATATTGCAGTGGATTGCCATGCCCTCCTCTAGGGAATCTCCCCATCCAGGGATTGAACTCGCATCTTTTACATCTCCTGCATTGGCAGGCATGTTCTTTACCACTAGCGCCACCTGGGACGCCCATATGAAAGTGTACATGTGTTCAGCTAAATTGGTATTATTTAAATTTAAAAATGCGGATAACTCCCAAATGTGTGTCTAGCAAGGATCTTTTGCTGAGCTCCATACATTCATGTACAACATCTCTAGCTTGCATCAAACTCATGTTTTCAAAAAATTACTCCTCTCCCTCAACCCCCTCACTCTCACTATCACCAGATCCTCATGCTCATCTCTACTGATGTCTGGGGCAATGCCACTGCCCTCAATATTCATCCTGGGAATTTTCAATTGACTCTACTCCTCTCTAACTCTCCTTAGTCACAGAGCCACTTGATGTAGCCTCCTTTGTATTTCTCATGTCTATTTTTTGCCATCCCCCCTCACCTCTCCCTTATTATAATCCCCTATTAGGAATAGGGAAATACTGTCATAACTGGTCTTCCCACTCCAGTATCTTTCTCTAGTCACTAAACCTCTGCCAAGTTGATCTTTCAAATGAGCTGATCTGATAATGACACTCCCATACTCAGCAATCAACAGTGGCTCCCTGCCATCACTGCAACCTCAGAAAATCCCACTACAAGCTAATTACCAATGAATCTTCCTATACCTCAGTTGTTGTTCTTGTTGTTGTTGTTTTTTTACTATAAAACGTAGTGCATAGAGATTCTGGAAGATGATATCAGCAGAGGCAGCAATAGATTTTGGATTTTCCTGAATGTTCACATAAAAACAGACAAACAACTACGTATCAAAACCAAAAACCCATTGATTTTTTTTTTCTTTTTAGGCTGTGCTGTATGCAAGATCTTAGTTCCCTAGCCAGGGGTTGAAACTGTGCCCCTTGCAGTGAAAATGCAGACTCCCAACCACTGGACTGACAGGGAAGTCCCCAAAATCCATTGATTTTTACACTTATATTTTTATATTTACTAAAATTTGGACAGCAAGTTGTCCCACAAATCCTGTAATACAAGTGAATTGGGACAAACCGCCAAGAGCCACAAGAACCATGAGTTTTCAGCATCTCATCTGGCAAGAGAACACAGAAGGAAGCAACCGGAAGCTTGACGACAGGATAGACGGGAGCAGGCCAATTTGGGAACAGCGATTGAAACTAGGGAGGGATTTTTTCCCCCCCTACTCTAATAGCAGGTAGGTACTCGGGCCTGTGATTAGACTTGAAGGAACTAGAACAGTCCATGAACTCTTGAAACCGACCAACTAAGGCCAGGACAAAGCTTCACACCGAGGAGAAACTCCTTGAACAAGTTCAACAAAGATGAAGGAAAGAATAAACCCCGATGAAAGTAGGGAAGGGGAACAGATCCAGGAAATCTCAACAATCAAGACGCCATGGTTGTGAACATTACAAGAAAAAAAAATAGAAGGAGATCTAGAAAGTTAGAAATGCTAGCTGAGCAGAGCCTCTTCCAATAACACAGGAAAACTAAATTCACATAGAAATGGCAATACAAAAGGAGTAAGGTGAAATGCCATGCAAAGTTACTATAAGGAAAAGAGAGAATAAAGAACAAAACTATGAGAATGCACACACAGATGTTTATAGCATCTTTATTCGTAAATACCAAAACTTTGAAGCAGCCTAGTTGCCCTTCAGTAGCTGAGTGGATAAATAAACTGTGGTACATTCATGAAAGGTTGTTGTTGAATTACGACGCGGGATTCTTGGCCCCCGGAGGAGAAGAATTCAATCTGGGGCCAGAGACGAGGCTTGATCGCTCAGAGCTTTTGTGTAACAAAGTTTTATTAAAGTATAAAGGAGATAGAGAAAGCTTCTGACATAGGCATCAGAAGGGGGCAGAAAGAGTACCCCCCTGCTAGTCTTTAGCTGAATGTTATATAGTCATCAGCAGTCTGTTAATGAAAGAAAGGAATGTCTCAAAACTTAGAATGGCACCAGGCCCCTCACCCATAGGATGTATTTTGGGATAATCTTGGCTCCAAATGGTTTATCTTGGGCCCTAAAAGGATTAACTTGAACCTTGAAGAAGGGCAGAGCACCATACAAATAGTGTTATTTACATAGCTTAAGATAAACATTTCCATAAGAAAAGGCAATGGTTAACTTCAGGTGAAACCAGGTGTCATTATGGCAACACAGAATTTTAAGAGAAACCTCCTTTTAAATTTGTATGGAGAAGGAAAAAGTATCGCTAGTTTGTTTCCTCCTGCTGCTTAAGAGAGATAAAATGTCTGATACTTGCAGGCTATTTCCTCCCTTTGGAGACCCCTGGCCTTCCTACCTGTTACCCTCTCATTCAGACAGTGCAATATTATTCAGCACTAAAGACAAATGAGCTATCAAGCCATGAAAAGACATGGAGGAACCCCAAATACTTTCACTAAGTGAAAGAAGCCAATCTGAAAAGGTGACATACCGTGTGATTCCAGCTACATAACATTTCAAAAAAGGCAAACCTGTGGAGACAGGTTATGATATAAAAATATCATAGTTGCCAGGGATTAGGAAAGAGGAAGGAATGAATAGGTGGATCACAGAGGGTTTTTAGGACAGTGAGAAAACTCTATGATACTGTAATGATGGATGCATGTCATTATACGTCTGTTCAAACCGACAGAATATAATGTCAGGTGTGAGCCCTAATGTAAACTGTGGGCTTTGGGTGACTTCGATGTGTCAGCGTAGGTTCCTCAGTTTTAACAAAAGTACCTCTCCAGTGGGGGATGCTGATAATGGGGGAAGCTGTGCTTGTGTAGCAGTAGGGGGTCTATGGGAAATCTCTACTTTCCTCTCAATGTTGCTGTGAATCTAAAACTACTCTTAAAAAATTATCTTTAAAAAAAAAGTACAAAATAACATCATTACAGAAAATGAAAGCATACCAGAAAGATGATCAAAAACCAGAGCAAGGGCTCAGAACAAATATTAAAACTTATAATCAAGAAAATATTCCTGAAATAAAAATGAGCAAATACGATGCAACATATTATGAGTATAATATATACCTAAGAAAATCAACCTAGAATGACCAGCACTAAGACATGGTCTGATAAAATCACTGACCTTTAAAGAAAAATAAAAAAAGAAATTTGATGCATCTAGACAAAAGGCCCGCTTCGCAGCCCGGCTTCCCTGGTTCCAACAACACAAGAGAAGACTCTACACGTGGACATCACCAGATGGTCAACACCGAAATCAGATTGATTATATTCTATGCAGCCAAAGATGGAGAAGCTCTATACAGTCAACAAAAACAAGACCAGGAGCTGACTATGGCTCAGATCATGAACTCCTTGTTGCCAAATTCAGACTCAAATTGAAGAAAGTAGGGAAAACCACTAGACCATTCAGGTATGACCTAAATCAAATCCCTTATGATTATACAGTGGAAGTGAGGAATAGATTTAAGGGCCTAGATCTGATAGATAGAGTGCCTGAAGAACTATGGAATGAGGTTCGTGACATTGTACGGGAGACAGGGATCAAGACCATCCCCATGGAAAAGAAATGCAAAAAAGCAAAATGGCTGTCTGGGGAGGCCTTACAAATAGCTGTGAAAAGAAGAGAGGCGAAAAGCAAAGGAGAAAAGGAAAGATATAAGCACCTGAATGCAGAGTTCCAAAGAATAGCAAGAAGAGATAAGAAAGCCTTCTTCAGTGATCAATGCAAAGTAAAAAAAAAAAAGTTTTTAATAAAAAGTAGATAAAACCAGAAATCCATTGAACCACGCTTCTGGGCACCCACTGCCTTAGTCTCAGAAGTGGAATTGGAAGTACTCTTCTAATTGCTTCTGCCACTATTCTGACCCCTTTAGAAATTTAGAAGACCCCACTGGACTGTCTCATTGGCTTCAGGTAAAGCTTATTTCATGCTGGGCAAGTAAAAGATTAAAATGTCACTAGCAATGACAAAATTTGCTGAACAGTGGCAGTTGTGTTATAGCTAGGAAAAAGAAGCAGAGTGGTACAGTGGGAAAACATTGGCAACCTGGATTCTAGAGCTTGGTTACCATTAATAATGAGATATTGAGCAAATTAATTAACCTTTCAGGAGCATGCCTCCCACTACCTCGTAACCTTTATTCTACTGTTCCCTCCATCTATGTTAAATTATTCTCCTTAACTGGCAAGCTCTGCTCTTTCCCTAAGACCAGTCTAAATAACTAAGATATTCTCCTTTGAAATTAAAAAGCATGTTGGGAGGAACAGGGAAGGACTTTAATCCAGTTTTGCACCATCTCTTGCTCTTTTTCCACTCATTTTATATATCACTATTAAACTAATCTTCTAGCATCATTTTCATCATGCTCTTCTATTATTCTAAAATAGCCAATTTTCTATAGCATCCAGCTTATTAATAAATAAAACACCAACCTTTAAGGACCTGCATCGTGTTTTCCACTTGAACCATATCCCTTCCCTGATGTACTTTCTGTTCTTTACTAAGTTGGTTCAGCATCTCCTAAATTTCCATCACTTACTTTTACTGCTAAGGATTTGCTGATAGGGTTTTCTGGGCTCAGGCTGTCCTCCCATCACAGTTGTGATGTTCACATCTCACTCATCCTTGAAGAAAAATTACCCCATTACTTGCATGGAACTTTCTTTTGTTCGCCATACCAGCTATTAATAAGTCCCTTCTCATAGGTGATCTCTTACCACTTAACATGTTGCCATCTAATTTTAGCCCTTGATTAGGTACACTTTTGCATTTATTACTATTCTTCATAGATTTTTAATATTGCTCCCTCTCTTTATTATCAGAAACATGAAGGTAGAAGTTGAGTTTTAAACCTCTGCCTCTATCAAGCATAGCTTCAAGACAGTATATCTGATATAGGCCATAGGTCTTCTTTACGTATTCATAACCAGATTGGTCAAGGATAATTGGGGTAGAAAGCTGCATTTTAGTCACTGAGAAATTTGAGGAAACTAATCAAAAGTAAATCCACAACCACACCAGGCAATTCTTTTGACACTTTGGAAAGCACTATCTCATGCACCAGTTTTCTGGCTTAATTTTTTTCCATCTTCTGCACATCACTCTCTCAGTGCTGCATTTGGGCCAGCTGAATTCCATCCAGAAACAGATTTAAATAGACAATAGGCCAACTAGAATTCCCATCCTCCTTGATTAGATGTGAAATTGCAGAGCTGGGTGTCACTCACATGCCAGCTACTCAGGAGTCTATGCTATCAATTAATTTCTCTTGAGAGCTGAACTGAGGAGATTGTGACAGTTCCACTTTTAAGGGCATGTAAAATTATGGCTAGACCAGAATTTTAGGGACAGTGCCAGACAGACAGACCCATCCCACCTGGATGAAAGTATCCACTATCTGCTGCATATCATAAATTAAAATGCCCTGAAAACCCCACAGTAAATCATATTTTTCTGTTGCTGTAGTTGGATTTGACTATAAAAATTCATTGGCTTAAAGTCATATTCTCAACTGTAGGACAATTTGCCAGTGAGATGAGAGGTTTTAAATCACTTAGAAGAAAGAGGAAATTATCACACATTCTATTGAATCTACTGGATCTTATTTCTTGTAGTTTTCTGAAATAATCAGAATTAAGGCTAGATTTTCCAAGAAAGGCATGAAAAATATCATAGAAGCACAGACTATAAGAGGTATACCTCAGAGATCATCTAGGTAAAAATCCCCCATTTTACATCCGAGGAAACTGAAAAAAAGTATGAAAGTGTTTGTGCTCAATCGTGTCCAACTCTTTCAGACACCATGCACTGTAGCCTGCGAGGCTCCTCTGTCCATGCAGTTCTCTAGGCAGGAATACTAGAGTGGGTTACCATTTCCTACTCCAGGGGATCTTCCCGACCCTGGGATCAAACTGGCATCTCTTGTATCTCCTGCTATGGCATCACTGACTCGATGGATGTGAGTCTGAGTGATCTCCGAGAGATGGTGATGAACAGGGAGGCCTGGCGTGCTGTGATTCATGGGGTCGCAGAGAGTCAGACACGACTGAGTGACTGAACTGAACTGAGACAAAAGGCATATGACTTATTAGGGAAATATAATTAAATTGTCATCAGACCTTTTTAACAGCATAGTAATGTACTATGTCATTTTAGTTAAACTCAAATTTACCAGAATTGCCTTCCCTCTGTGGTTCTGGATGCGGGTTGATCAAGAGAGAAATTTGCATAAGATTTGGAACGCTTAAGAGAAAGGGCAGCTATTTTGTTGTTGTTTTCACACTTGGAGGGTTGGAAGAGGGCCCCAGGCACTGTGCCAACTCAAGCACGTTGCTGCTTGTCTGCTGGCTCACCTTATTGACATGGGATACCACCTGGTGGGACCACAGCTTCTTCAAATTCCCACCAGATCACTTCCTTCAGATCTTTAAGTCCTGGGCCAGCAGCATACAAGAGCTCCGTGATGAATGCACTAAATTCTCTTGGGGGACTTCACACCATTGACGCTGATGGTAGAAAGAGATATATACAGGTTCCAGATTGTCCTCACAAGTTCCCATTTGTCCTTTCTCTCTTCCACTTCACATCTAAATTTCCACCTGCTAGCTGAGCTGGCTTTTAGAGACTTTAGTCTATGCTAGTCGCAGAGGCAGCAGACACGCATAGTCTTCTCCAACAGCTCCTTCAATTGTGTAAGGTCTAATTTCTGTATTAATCCCTAATTTTGTATCACTCACAGGATTCTGCTTCTCTGATTGAATGCTGACTGATACAACCGATGCTTTGTACCAAAAGAAAATGAAGAGATATATTTAAGACGCTCATAGAAAGAAAATGTGTTAGGGATTTTAGATCTAACAAAACTGGTTTTCAAATATAAAAGGTCTAGACAGACTGTTATCAAAATGCAAGAAGTTGGAGAATACTGTTTCTATGAGTCCTTCCTAAACTATCCAGTACTAGAAAATGACCTTGAGACAAAACTAAAACAAAATTGCTGGAGAGTCAGAACTGGTGATAAGCATTGAACTGATTGTTACTTGTAGAACAAAATAAGGATTAAAAGGAGGATGTTTTAGATTTTTAATTGAAGCAGAGTTAACTTACAATTATTCAAGTGTACCGCAAAGTGATCCAGTGATACACATCTCTATATACTTTTTCAGATTCTTTTAATTATTGCTGCAAGATATTATTGGGCTTCCCTGGTGGCTCAGTTGGTAAAGAATCGGCCTGCAACGCAGGAGACCCAGGTTCGATCCCTGGGTCGGGAAAATCCCCTTGGAGAAGGGAGAGGCAACCCACTCCAGTATTCTTGCCTGGTGAATCCCATGGTCAGAGGATCTGGGTGGGCTACAGTCTGTGGGGTTGCAAAGGGTCAGACACGACTGAGCAGCTTTCATGTTCACGTTCACAAGACACTGAAATAGGTCCCTGTGCTATACAGTTAATTCTTGTTGTTTATCTATTTTATATGTAGTAATGTGTATCTGTTAATCCCAAATTCCCAATTTATCCCACCACCCCTTTCCCCTTTGGTAACCATCTGTGAGTCTGTTTCTGTCTTATAAATATGTTCATTTGTATTATTTTTTATATTCCACATATAAGTGATATCATATGATATTTGATCTCTCTCTGTTTGGCTTACTTTTCAGTTAGTGTGATAATTTCGAGGTCCATCCATGCTGCTACATATGGTATTTATTATTTTATTCTTTTTATGTCTGAATAGTATAACATTGTATATATGTACCACATCTTCTTTGTCCATTCATCTGTTGATGGACACTTAGGTTGCTTCCATGTCTTGGCTGTTGTATATAGCTCTGCTATGAATATGATGTGCATATATCTTTTCGCATTAGAGTTTTCATCTTTATCAGATACATGCCCAGGAATGAGATTGCAGGATCACAAGGTAGCTCTATTTTTAGTTTTTTAAGGAATCTCCATACTGTTTTCCACAGTGGCTGCACCAACTTACATTCCCACCAACAGTGTAGGAGGGTTCCCTTTTCTCGACATCCTCTCCAGCATTTATTTGTAGACGTTTAAATGATGGCTGTTCTGACTGTTGTGAGTGATACCTCATTATGGTTTTGATTTGCATTTCTCTAATAGTTAGCAGTTAAGCATCTTTTCATGTAGGTTAGTGTCTTAAATTTGTACAGCCGTAGAGTTCTGGGTGGGCTACAGGTACTGGTCCAGGCTGGGCGGAGAGGGAAGGGGAGAGACTCAAAGAGACTCACAATGCTAATCTTGGCATTAGCAAATGCAAAGATTATACCTATGGGATGAAAGCTGATAAACTGCAGGAGTTTCTAAGTAGCTGTGCTGGTCATTGGCTCCTATTTCAGTATCTAAAGCTGCTGAGTTTATTTCGAGGGTAGCTGGTCACTGACCACTGCCGGGAGCCAGTGTGAAGAATCCCGCCCGTGACAAGGTCATGCTGTAGGAAGCCTGGCATCCTGGCTCCCGGCAGACCACAGTCATTCCTACTGTATCATTACTATTAGCAGACCCTGCTCCTCTTCCTTGTTCCTAACCGTATCCATATGTGTTAGTTTTGCTGGCCTGGATGGGATGAAATATACACACAACCTTCCTAAGGTGCTCCCAAAGTCTGGGGAACCTGCTTGTTTACTCCACTCTTTCTTTCCTGGCAAAAGGAATGATGACAACATTAATGTAGGCTTGCAAAAAGGATTAAATCTGGATCAGATCAAGTCTCTTGATCTAGCTGCTTGGCTGTGGAAAATACATGGGACAGAGGTGTTGAACTGCACCATGAACAGGCAATCAACAAACTCCAGTAACTCCACTGGTCAAACAGCCTGGGTTCTCCAACATAAATTATAAAGGTATGGGAAAAGAGGGAAGGAGAAACTGTGGAGTAAAGGAGATGTAAAAGACATATCATGTTTAATTAATAAGCAATACTACAGTGTTTACACATGCACACTTGAGTGACAGAACCAAGAAGAAGTGCAATGAAATGATGGCTATAAAAGTTGGTATGTTAGTTACTTTTGAGAGAAAGGTATGTGGGGAGGAAGGAGTTGTGATCAAGGTTGGTTTGTCCTGTTTTGGTCAAACATTAGGGTGACATCTACTTGATTATAAGCATCTCGGTGGTGGCAGAGGCCACATGTCAACTCATCTTCACCTCCCAGAGCACAGGGACAGTTAGTAATAAACGTTCAATACATATATATTAAGTGAGTTAACATGTGATTGGGTTTGTATTTCTTTTGTCTGTCAAGGAAGTATGCCTGGTTTGTTCACAGTTCCATTGGACAGACACCTGTTGCTTTTTTTTTTTTTTTTAGCATGCTTGTCTAATTAGCCCAGCCAGTAGGCAAGGATGTCTAGGGACAAAGTATAATCTTGCTGAGGGCCATACAGCTGATAAGTGCTGTGTGGATCCAGGATTGGACAGAGGAGCCGGCTATAGTCCATGGGTTCACAAAGAGTTGGACACGACTAAGCACACACGTTCAATCTTCCTTCTTCCAGGACTGGAACCTAAGCAGTGCAAGTCCAGAGCCTGTGTTCTTAACCACCACTCTTCTGAAATCCTGTGATGGAGAGACTGTCGGAAGCGGGAGCCTCTGAGCCCATCAGGGACTCCATTCCTCCTTCTGGGATTACAAGTATCTATTCAGTCACTCAATTTTTGAAAAATGAATCTTTTTTTTTAATATAAAAATGTATATATAAAATAAATGCACAATGCTGGTGTTGTCATTTTGCCCCAGGATTGTGATCAGTATATGAGTCCCCAGCCCATCCATAAACTGCAGAAGGAAAGTTCAGGCCCTTCTGGCCACTCTTGTTTTATTCACAGGGAGGCAGGAAGTGTTCAGAGTTCTTAGGCCAGCTCTGAAGTCCCCACAGCTGACCTGTTTTGCTTGGCTTTGTGGGCACCCTGAGGTTCCTCCATCTAGTACTGCTTGGTAGTCAGCAGGTGGCGCACAAAGCTCAAAGTAGGCTAAAGAGCCTTCCTGGATTTGTCAGTTATCTTTTGAAGACGGGGGCTTCCCAGGTGTTGTCAGTCACTCGGTCCTGTGTGACTGTTTGTAACCACATAGACTGCAGCACACCAGACTTCCCTGTCCTTCACCATTTCCCGGAGTTTGCTCAAACTCACGTCCATGTAGTCAATGATGCCATCCAACCATTTCATCCTCTATCGTCCCCTTCTCCTGCCTTCAATCGTTCCCAGCATCAGGGTCTTTTCTAGTGAGTCGGTCCTTTGCCTCAGGTGTCCAAAGTGTTGGAGCTTCAGCTTCAGCATCCAGTGATACATTCCTTCCAATGAATATTCAGGGTTAATTTCCTTTAGGATTGACTGGTTTGATCTCCTTGCTGTCCAAGGAATTCCTAACAGTCTTCTCCAACACAATAGTTTGAAAGCATCAGATCTTCAGCCCTCAGCCTTCTTTGTGGTCCAACTCTCACATCCATACATGACTACTAGAAAAACCGTAACTTTGACAAGACAAATCTTTGTCAGCAAAGTGCTGTCTTTGCTTTTTTAATGTGCTCTCTGGGTTTGTCATAGCTTTTCTTCCAAGGAGCAAGCATCTTTTAATTTCATTTTTATAGTCACTGTCCACAGTGATTTTGGAACCCAAGAAAATAAAGTGGGGACAGGGTGATATAGAGCAGATAATTCAAGGATAGTTAAATGCCCTGGGACTCGAGCAGTCAGGTTCACTTCTCATAGATGAAGCACATTGTCCATCACTGATGGAAGCATTGCTTCTTTTTTTCCCCCTTAAGATGTATTTATTTATTTTGACTGTGATCAGCCTTCATTGCTGTGAGAGCTTTCTTTTTTATTTTTCTAGCATGCAGGGAGCAGGGGCTACTAGAATCGGTGTGCAGGCTTCTCATTGCGGTGGCTTCTCTTGTTTAGGAGCGTGGGCTCCAGAGCTCGGGTTTCCATAGTTGCAGCTCACAGGCTCTATGGGCTCAGAGTACTGGTTCAGTTCTTGTGGTGGATGGGCTTAGTTGCTTCGCAGCATGTGGGATCTTCCCAGACCAGGGATCAAACCCACGTCCCCTGCGTTGGCAGGCGAATTCTCAACCAGTGGGAAACCCCAGGAACTGCTTCTTAAACTGAGAAGAAAGCAGCTCAAAGTCCAAGTAATGGTGGAAATTCAGGCATCAGGAGTATGTGCATCTATGGCCCAAGGTCAGGGTGAGCAGGATAGATGAGGTGGAGGGGACTAGCCCCTTTCGTTGGCTTTACTGTTCCTCCCCAGTCACAAACGCCTCTCTTCAGCTTCCCTATAGGCCAGACGGTAAAGAATCTGCTTGCAATGCAGGAGACCTGGGTTCAATCCCCGGGTCAGGAAGATCCCCTGGAGAAGGAAATGGCAATCCACTCCAGTATTCTTGCTTGGAGAATCCCATGGACAGAGGAGTCGATGGGGTCACAAAGAGTCAGACACCACTAAGTGACTAACACAACACTGTCACAAATGCCTCCCCAGTCACGAATGCCACTCTTCAGCTCATACTTAAGGATGGATCTACCTTTTGCAAAGACCAACATTGTGCCCTGGGATGCTGCGTCTCTGATCCACAATGCCCAGTGGCCCCCTCTCTCCCTCTCAGATCCTGGCCCTGGCTCAGCACCACGTTTCTCTGGCTCCTAGCCTCTGCTTCTGGACTTTGTTCTGAGCTTGGTCCCCAGATATCTGTGTTTCACACAGTGTTACCAGGAGATCATGCCTACCAGAGCCAAGCTGGGTGCCCCGAGCCCCAACATCCATTCTGAGGTCATGACTGGAATTGCACCACCATGGCCAATGGATTGAGTATCTTAGCTTGGTTCTCTGACATAGGTTCTAATAGTTTAGGTCAGGAGGGCAGATCCTGGGTGGAAAAAGGAATGTCTGAATGCTCTCCACCAGCCCAGACTGCTTCTCACCCTCAGGAAAACACTGGTGCTTCAACTTTCTAAGCACCCTGCTTCCCCGGTGAGAGCTGTGAATTTTGAATGACTGGTCTGCCTCCAACTGGCAAGAGGAAGTGGATTTAAAGTCCTTATTAACCTTTTCCTGAAAATGCTGCTCCTCCCTGGTTTAGACATGGTGTTACCACCTCACTAGGGGATGACCTGGATTTACAACAGGATAATAATTCTCCCTCAGACTCACTCCCCATCACAGGATAGGTTAGAAATCGGGGAGCCTCACCAAATGTGGCGAGTCGCTACTCTCCTTCCTCTGCTCTTTTAGAGTTAACCGCCACCTAATGCTGCATTTAAAAAGCTGCTAGCGGACTTCCCTGGTGGCCCAGTGAATAAGAATCTACCTGCCAATGCAGGGGACCCTTGAGCTGCAGCTACTGAGGCCCACGCACGCTAGAGCCTGGGCTCCGCCACAAGGGAGGCTACCATATGGAGAAGCCCGTGTTCCGCAACAAAGAGCAGTCCTCGCTCGCTACAACTAGAGAAAGCCTGCACACAGCTGTGGAGACCCAGCGCAACCAAAAAGAAATAAATAATTTTTATGAAGATAAGAAGCTGCTAGCCAAGCTCCAAATGCTTTGCTTCAAACACTCTTATGTAATAGAATGTTTATTCGTACCCCAAACAGTTATGTTATCATTGCATGCTATCTTGTATTACTTAGTCAGTTGGGTTATTGCCTGGAAAGAAAGTTCATAGGAATTTTATTTTCTACTCTCCCCATTAGGTGAAATTCCATAGTTAAGTGGATATCCAAGAAAGGGAGTCAGGCTCCTGGCATTTGTCCTGTTAGAGATGAACCTCCCCTCCACTCCTCTTCACTGGCTTAGACACGATGGAGCCACCTCACTTAGGGAAGATCCCATGCAAGAAAATCAACCAGCAACTCCCCTCGGTACCCACTCCTTCACAAGAGCCAGTCCTCAGAAAGGGACCAGTGACGTGTAACTGTAAATCACACATAAGTAAGATACCAGATTCTGGAAGAGAAAATTTGCATAGTGAGAAGATCAGAGATTTTTTGTTTATTACTGTCAACACAATTCCAAGGACTTTTCTGGGAAGCAGATTTTGAGGGCAGCCAGCCAAGGAAAGAGGAGCATTATTTTACATCAAGCTGAAATTGTTGATATAGGTGGGCTTAACAGAGATTCTGAGTTCAGTATGTTGTGTCACATGTGGGTGTGATTCTAACAGCTTGATAGATTGAGCAATAAATTGCCAGGTACAGTTCTGGGTGATATAAAGGAAGGTTAGATGCCATAAAACCTGGGCATTTTGCACAGGAAGAAACTAAGACCCAGAGACATAAGAATGCTGGGTTAGTTCCAATATATGTCCCTCCCATTCGCATGCTATGTCCCCTTATAGGATCCAGGATTTTCTCCTCTCACCGAGACTAAGAAATCCATCAGTATGGGAAGCACTGTGTGTGTGTGTGTGCGCGTGTGCTCCGTCGTGTCAAACTCTTTGCAACCCCAAGGACTATAGCCCACCAGGCTCCTCTGTCCATGGGATTCTCCAGGCAAGAATACTGGAGTGGGTTGCCATGCCTTCTCACTTTTATATGTTTTTAAATAATAGTGTGGTGTAACTTTTCTGACCTTTAAAGCAAGTATCGGGAATTTAGAAAGTGACATTTGTTTTAGCCTTTCAAAAAGACATATCTAGGGGACTTCCCTGGTGGTCCAGTGGTTAAGAATCTGCCTTGCACTGCACGGGATGTGGGTTCCATCCCTGCTTGAGGAACTAAGATCCGACACGCTGCACAGCATGGCCAAAAATTTTTTTAAAACTTAACAAATAGAACACTGTCAATTTGGTATTATCTCTAGCCCTCTTTGCACTTTTCCTTTTTTAAAAAAAATATTCATTTATTTGCTACACTGGGTCTTAGTTTCGGCACAAGGGGTCTTCCATCTTCGTTACAGCATGCAGGACCTTTTTTTTCCCCTTGAGGCATGTGAATTCTTGTCCCGTGGGCATGAGGGATCTAGTTCCTGACCAGGGACTGAACCAGGGCCCCTAGGTTGAGAGCTTGGGGTCTTAGCCACTGGACCATCAGGAAGTCCTGCCACTTCGTCATCTTAGGTTTTTACAAGTGCTCACTGATTTCTTATAATTAAACAGAATAGACACTCTGTTTAACTTGGAAGATTTCATGACC
Organism: Cephalophus harveyi; assembly: GCA_006410635.1. NCBI lineage: Eukaryota > Metazoa > Chordata > Mammalia > Artiodactyla > Bovidae > Cephalophus > Cephalophus harveyi. The sequence goes on along the minus strand of SJYT01019178.1, from coordinate 18,708 downwards.
TTTATAATATCTCAAAATCAAAGATACTCCGTTCTGAAGGAAATTATTTTTCTTTGTTATCCTTGAAGTATGTATAGTGCCAATCCTTGGAGGATTGACAACTTTGGCAAGCATACTATTTTTTTTATTTAAGTATAGTTGATTTACAATATTGTGTTAGTTTCAGGTGTACAGCAGAGTGATTCCAGGTTTTTGGGGGTTTTTTTTGTAGGTTATATTACATTACTGGTTATTACAAGATATTTGGTGTAATACCCAGTGCTATACAGTAAATCCTTGTTTATCTATTTTATGGATAGTAGTTTCTGTATTTTAATCCTATACTCCTAATCTGTCTCCCCCACCTCCCTCTGGCCTCTATGGAGAAGGGGGTGTGGCCTCCAAGGAGAAGGGATTCCTCTGTGGTTGTGACTTCAGGACCCTGTCATACGCCTTACTTACAGCTCTTCCGTGGCTGTTTCCTAAGGGTCAAGACTAATTTCCTGAAGTGAACCACATTGTTCTGGAGACTGCCCCTCTTTCTAGGCAAGAATACTGGAGTGGGTAGCCATTCCCTTCTCCAGGGGATCTTCCTGACCCAGGGATCAAACCTAAGTCTCCTGCACTGCAGGCACATTCTTTACCATATGAGCCACCAGGGAAGCCCCTTTGGGTTCTCCTAGATAGACCCCTTGAAAAAGACCCTGATGCTGGGAAAGACTGAAGGCAGGAGGAGAAGGGGATGACAGAGGATGAGATGGTTGGATGGCATCACCTACTTGATGGACATGAGTCTGAGCAAGCTCCAGGAGTTGGTGATGGACAGGGAAGCCTGGCATGCTGCAGTCCATGAGGTTACAAAGAGTCAGACACAACTGAGCAACTGCACTGAACTGAGATAGACCCCATCATTAAACTCTACTGCCACCTCTCTTGTTTATTTCCTATTCTTCCTTCAAGGATCAGACCAACCATCACCCATATGTCTTCTGCCAAACTAAACAGAATCAGAAGCAAGAAGCAACTTTGATCGTACTTTAAAGGAAACACTTCTGGCTTGTGTTTACTATTAGTTTCTATTTTAAAATATCCGCAGACAATCGTATTAAGAAATCAAACTTCCTAGTTTATTTTTCCAAAATTTTAATCAGATACAGAAGTTGGATTTTACTGACTCCTTTGTTGTTGCTTGTTAAAATAATGAGATTTTTAGTACTTTTCCAGTTAATCATTTTTATTTGGTGCTTCCCAACTGATGAAGTGCACATGGGTTACAGACAAGGATCCTTTGGGGAAAACACTGAGGCCAGATACCTCCAGCTGAGAGCAGTTTCTGTCGTTTAACCAGTTTCCTTCCATTGATCATTTTCTAACTGAGTGAGTCATGAAATAAAAATTGTGAGAACTGCTGTGTTAATTGCTTCGTGTTGTGTCTGGTTTCAGGACAAGTGGTGAATCCCACCCGGTTAGAAAGTTGTGCTGTATATTCTTCTGCCAGTATTTGACTTAGGATGCGTGTGTGCATGCTTAGTCACTACAGTTGTGTTCAACTCTTTGTGACCCAATGGACCATAGTCCTTTAGGCTCTGTCCATGGGATTCTCCAGGCAAGACTGCCAGAGTAGGTTGCCATGCCCTCCTCCAGGGGATCTTCCCCACCCAGGGATCAAACCTGCATCTCCTGCATTGCAGGTGGATTCTTTACCACTGAGCCACCGGGGAAGCCCTTGATTTAGGAGTTTAGGCTAAATTCTTTTCTTTCCTTGGTCTAAAATGCCATTTTTCTTGTCATTAAACTCAATTTAGGTTCAAAGTCATACTTGATTCTAAAGGTATGGCGTAATATGTATGATATCCTATTCTATTCTTGAAACCGTTTGTATAAATGTGGCTATTACCTGCTCAATGGGAGATCTGAATGATAAGGAGGAAGGGCGGGGGCAGAGAGGAAGAAAAGGGAATGAATTCCCTAGGTGGTGTATCTAAAGTCAGATTTGTTTACGGTGGGTGTGGACAGTGGAAAGGTGATTTGGGGGAAGATGGAAGTTGGGAAGAGGATGTGGTTGGTGGAAGAGGGCTGAAACAACCCACGGCTGGGGGTACTCATATGGCCACGCTGTTTTCCACCAGGCTAGGCCGCAGGTATTCGTAGGGCCAGTCCAGCTGGGCATTCCGGATCTCGATGTCTTTTTCCAGGGCAGCCAGCTCCTCCCTGAACTTCTTCAGCACAGCCTTGGGCTCAGGGCCTGAGAAGTACTCTTCCTCATGCTGACCCAGAGCCACCTGGGACAGAGAGAAAAGGCAGCTGAGAGGTTTAGCCCCTCAGTTTGGAGTGCCACACCTCCCTGTGCCCGCCCCCTTCCTCGGGACCCGCGCCTAGCTCTCACCATGATGGGCTGGCGTCTGCCCAGTTGCCAGGTGATGGACATCTGGAGAGAAGCCTGATGGAAGTTTGGCAGTGTCGCCATCACTTCCTCCAGGGTCACATCCTTGGTGGTCGGTGGGGGCAGCCGCATTGTGCAGGGTGCGTTAGGGACCCAAGAGTACCAGTCCAGCTACAAAGGGCAGATATCTAAACTCACTGTCTGCTAAGCATGAGAATCCCTTAGCCCACCTGCACATGGCCCCCTCCCCACTGCAGGCACAGATGCTCAGCTGGCCCTCTGATGAGTACCTGGCCCAGGTGAGTGGAGGAGTGCTGACCAGTGCAGGTGAAGATACACATGGTCACAAAGTGGCACAGCTGGCCCTTGGACTGTAGGGTGACGGGAAACCCTGCAGTGGAAAGGAGAGTTAGAAGCTGGGAGGCCGAGGCTAGAGGCAGAGCTCGTAGGAACTGAGGAGGAGACCAAGGGCTCTCAGTAACCATGGTGGGGAGTGACTGAGTGTGGGGTGGGGTGGTGGAAGCAGGGAGATTTGGGGGAGGGTCCCACTCAGTGGGGTGCTGGTGCAGCTCACACTGGCTCACAGGGACCAAGGATGTCAAATGTTCAAGTATTTAGCAAACCAAATGACATCACCCTGGTAGCCACGATTGGACTACTTACACCATGGGGATGGGCAAATGCTACAAATCAGGGGTTTGTTTTGTTGTTTTTTCTTGAAGAGCAAACACTGGTCCCACTGCATCTGGGACCTACAGGGGCTACCCCTGCACAGGATGGAGACCTGCCTCTAGCTGAGAGGAAAAGGAGTCTGGGAAAGCTTTGGGTGTGTTCATAGGAGTTGGAAATGCTCCTGGAAGGTAGAGAAGATTCTGGGGAAGTTCTAGGGAAGAGTCACATGTTGGAGTCTTGGGGCTCATCCTACCTCGGTCCTGGGCACCCAGCAGCCCGATCTCAGTGATCTCTCGACACCAGGCCTGCAGCTCAACATCGTCTCTCACAGACTCGTCCGTCTTATAGTGGAGACTCACAATCCCCTCCACGTAGCTGCCAGCGGAGGGGTCAGGGTGGGAGAGTGGAGGCTGACAACACGGAGCCCTCAGGCCCTCTACTCCTTACCCACGTGGTCAGGCCAGAGCCCGCAGACCCCTGGCTGGGGCACAGACCTCCTCTTCTCCCAGCCTCCCCCCACCACCAGCCCTGCCTTCCTCCCACCTCACCGAGAGAGAATTTCCCAGAGCCTCAGGGCATCTTGGGCATAGAAAGAAGACTTGACTCCCAGGAGCCCCCGGTCAGCCAGGTCATCAGGGGGACAGAAGGAGCTATAGGTCAGAAAGGCTCCTGCTCGCTGGAGCAGCTCCACATGGCCGCCCCCACCTGTGCTCACCACCTGAGGAGCAAAGACAGCGTGGTCAGGCAAATCCACCTGCCCGCAAGCCAGAGGGAGCGTGAATCCCACTTCCTCTCCTGGTACCTGGTCGAAGACTCCGAAGTCAGCTACCAGCCCAGTCCTGGCCCGGATGTTAATTTCCATGGTGTATCGCAGGTGTGGAATGAGAAGCTGGAGGGAGAGGAACAGGGAAGGACAGGGTCAGAAGACAGCTGTGGCTGGTCCCTGAAGGAAATATGGGCTGAAAAGCAGGAAAAGTGCCAAGTCCTCAGGAAAAGCAGACTGAAGACCAGTGGCCTCTCGACAATAATGTTCTTTGATAATTGAAGGAAGCCATTCTCCTTTTCTCTTCGTGTAAGACCATTCAAGGTCTAGCTCAATGTTTCTCCACCTTTTTTTCATTATCACTTCTCTAAGGAGGCTTCTTAGATTCTTTTTTTTGTACTCTCACCTGCCCCATGACATTTAGTGCTACAGATATGCCATCTGTAATGTACTCTATGTACGTATGTCCTTTATACAAAAAAATAAAAAGATTTTTTTGCCTTCCCCAGAACATGGTCTAATCCACTACCTCCAGAACTTCACCCAGTTCCCTCCCCTTTGTCCATCACACTCACTTTCTTTCTGTCCTTCAGACACACCAAGCTTGCTCCTGCCTCAGGACCTTGGCGCTGTTTGTTCCCTCTGCCTAAAGCAATATGCCCCTTCCTCATCCTATGACTGGCTCCCTGTAATTTCTTTTATGATTTATTGGCTTTCGGCTGCACAAGGTCTTCCTGGCTGTATTCGGGCTTTCACTAGGTGAGGCAAGGGGGAGCTATTCTCTTTTGGGGAGCAGGGACTTCTCATTGTGGGGCATGAGCTCTGGGCATGTGGTCTCAGTATTTGTGGTCCCCGGGCTTACTCCTCAGCATCTTCCTGAACCGAGAATTGAACCCATGTCCCCTGCACTGGCAGAGAGATTCTTAATCACTGGACCACCAGGGAAATCCATCCATATAATTTCATTCTCTCTCCCACCTCCTTAAAGGAGCATTTCCCAACCACCCAGTCTAAACTCACTACCACATCACCCTGCTCTGATTCTCTGCAGTGGACTCATCACAGCTGATCTATTGTAATACTGTCTGTTAGCTCTTAATGGAAATGACAATCCCCAAAGACTAGGACCTTGCCTGTCTTGCTTAGCACTGGCATCTAGAATCCTTTTTTTTTTTTTTTGTCATGTCAGAGACTCTCAAGAAAAGTTAATGGATGAACACTCTGTTCTAACTGTAATAAGCCAGGCCGCTCTTGTTGACCTGAGCCCCTGTAACTGGCCTCTGTGTTACTACTATTTGAGAACCCTTCAAAACTGACTGGAAAAGTCTTCTATATCATTTGCACGGTCCCCTCTTGTTGAGAGAATCCTCAGTCATTTGTGTATTCTGTTTATAGACTGTATATGTAACTGTGCTTTATACATAAAAAGTGTAAGATTTCTCACTCCCCACCCTTCACCCTCCCACCACTCCCCACCGCATTAGGGAGTCACTTTTATCTCCTCAGCAAGTGATATCAACGTTAAAAATGCAGAGCAAGCCACGCTCTCAGTCTTGTTCACTTGTCTTTTATTGGTGTTCTCCCCAAATGCTGAGATTCCATAGAGAAGGTGCCTCCAGAGATGGAACCTCACTGTGGGGTAGAGAGTTTGGGGGCGGGGGGAAGTGGTTTAAAGTGTTACCTTGAACATAGGATGTATAGACGGAAGGCACCTCTTGGTGGCCACAGCGATGACCTCAGCCATCAAGTGTCCCCTCAGGAGATGAGAGTGCAGCTCGTGAAGCTGGAAGTCAGAGCTCCGGACCCAGCATTTGGCCAGGAGCCAGGTCATCGGGGGATCCGTGGGCAGGAAAAGCGGTGGTGGTGGGGACCCCTTGTGTGGCAGTTGGAGCTGGAGCAAGGACAAGAGTGGGGGGGGGAAGGGGTGAGGGCCAGTGCACAGCAGACTCCCGCACTCCTTGCGTGTTTAAATGCTTCCCTCTCTCTTCAAAGTCACTTAGCATTCTCTATCTGACCACTACCGCTCCCCTACAGCCCGGGTCCTCTCACCTGGATGACCATGGGTAAGAGTTTCCCATCCGGCTGCAGTTTCAGCATAACCAGAGGGGCAGCCACATACTGCTGGGTACACAGGATGACGTTGGCCTTGATCCCATCCAGCAAGGAGAAGTCGGCTTCAAATAGCGTGCCTTGCTGGATGGGGGCTTTTTTTTTTTTTTTGTCATGTCAGAGACTCTCAAGAAAAGTTAATGGATGAACACTCTGTTCTAACTGTAATAAGCCAGGCCGCTCTTGTTGACCTGAGCCCCTGTAACTGGCCTCTGTGTTACTACTATTTGAGAACCCTTCAAAACTGACTGGAAAAGTCTTCTATATCATTTGCACGGTCCCCTCTTGTTGAGAGAATCCTCAGTCATTTGTGTATTCTGTTTATAGACTGTATATGTAACTGTGCTTTATACATAAAAAGTGTAAGATTTCTCACTCCCCACCCTTCACCCTCCCACCACTCCCCACCGCATTAGGGAGTCACTTTTATCTCCTCAGCAAGTGATATCAACGTTAAAAATGCAGAGCAAGCCACGCTCTCAGTCTTGTTCACTTGTCTTTTATTGGTGTTCTCCCCAAATGCTGAGATTCCATAGAGAAGGTGCCTCCAGAGATGGAACCTCACTGTGGGGTAGAGAGTTTGGGGGCGGGGGGAAGTGGTTTAAAGTGTTACCTTGAACATAGGATGTATAGACGGAAGGCACCTCTTGGTGGCCACAGCGATGACCTCAGCCATCAAGTGTCCCCTCAGGAGATGAGAGTGCAGCTCGTGAAGCTGGAAGTCAGAGCTCCGGACCCAGCATTTGGCCAGGAGCCAGGTCATCGGGGGATCCGTGGGCAGGAAAAGCGGTGGTGGTGGGGACCCCTTGTGTGGCAGTTGGAGCTGGAGCAAGGACAAGAGTGGGGGGGGGAAGGGGTGAGGGCCAGTGCACAGCAGACTCCCGCACTCCTTGCGTGTTTAAATGCTTCCCTCTCTCTTCAAAGTCACTTAGCATTCTCTATCTGACCACTACCGCTCCCCTACAGCCCGGGTCCTCTCACCTGGATGACCATGGGTAAGAGTTTCCCATCCGGCTGCAGTTTCAGCATAACCAGAGGGGCAGCCACATACTGCTGGGTACACAGGATGACGTTGGCCTTGATCCCATCCAGCAAGGAGAAGTCGGCTTCAAATAGCGTGCCTTGCTGGATGGGGGCGGAGGGAAAGGGCTATATCAACATAAGGTATCTCTTCCTGCCTTGATTCCCCGAAGGAAGAAAGAACTAACTTGTTTCCATCACCTATTTAATACTGGGTAATGGTTCCTGTACTTATGGCCTCATATAATTCTTAGGTGCACTTGAATTAGCCCCAGGTTTATGAAAGAGGAAACCGATGATCAGAGAGGATAGATATGTTGCCTGAAGTCACACAGCTTATAAAACAGCAGAGCCAAGATTCAAGCTCAAGTCTGTCTCACCCAAAATCTCAGGAGTTTTCTTTTTTTCAAATGTACTGTTATTTGCGGGGAGCTGTGCTGGGTAACTCTAAGGCTCTTAATACTCATTAACACTAAGGCTCTTCCTTGCAGCACCCGGGCTTTCTCTAGTTGCGGCATGCAGGCTTAGTTGCATCACAGCAAGTGATTTCTTAGTTCCCTGACAAAGGTTCGAACACATGTCCCCTGCATTCGAAGGAGGATTCTTTACCACTGGACCACTAGTAAAGTCGCCCGAGTTTTCTCTCTGAATTGTTCCATGCTGACCCCATCAAAAACCCCAGCCCTGATCCTGATTCTCTTACTCCACACTCTCCCTAAATCCCCAGTTATAGCTCTTCATTTTGACTCTGTCACCCATCACATATTCTCCCTCCACAGCATGCTATTCTCATTAGGAGAGGAGAGTCCCGGAGGGTCACCCCAGGATCAGTCAAGATTTCTACTGTGGAATTCCGTCTTGCCATCTGGCAGCAGGCTGGGTCCACAGTGGATCCTGCAGCAGCACAAACGCTGACCCCACCCACCCCCACCCCTCTGTGCCGTCTCCTGAGGGCTCTTCTGTGCTCACCTGGAGCTCCTTCTCCAGCTCGGCCTGCAGCTCCCCCATCCCTGGAGGAAACTCCAGGCGGGCAGGAAGGCGAACGGAGCGTCTCAGCAACATGGGGTTGGTGCCGTTGAGAAACTGGTACCCAAATAAGGCATCCTCCTTCCAGGAGTCCCGCACCCGCTCTGGGGATGGCATTTGTGGAGCTTGCTGTGGGATCTGAGCTCCTGGTCCTTCCAACCCCCACCAAACCATCCCCACTTGACCCCAGCCTACCAGGCCTCTGGTCTCCCATCCCTGGTTCCCTAGAATGGGTAGGATCTGGGAATAAGGGTCTTGGGATAAATACTGGGGTAGGGGTACTAACCAGCCAGCTTGCTCTGGCCACACCAGAAAATCCTGTTGAAGTCATCCAGACTTTTCCAGCAAGTCAGAATGTTTAAAGAGTCTTTGATGGCTAGGTCTGCCAGCCTTTGAGGAAGGATGGGTGAAGAGTTTGTTATTCTCAGAATCAAACTTTACAACCCCGTGCATCCCTCTTGGGCTGGTCCAGCCCTGTGAAGTCCATAAGCCTGGACTGACCACTGGACCAGGAAACATCCCTGTCACCCAACCTGCCTTGTTCTTACCCCTTGGTCAGTGAGGCCTCAAAGTCAATTCTTTTGTCCTCTAGAAATCTCTCATCTACAGGAAGGTCATTTATTGTGGCCCCAGCTATATTCAGAATTAACCCGTCCTTCCAGTTACCCCACCTGCGGTGGAAAAGAAACCAGGCATTGGTACTGGGAAAGGGTCGGCAGCTCCCAGGTGGGGCCAGGAGGCAGGGGTGGGGCTGACCGGTACAGCTTCCTTCTCTCTACCAGCTCCTCTTCCCTGTGTTTCTTGAACAGACCTTGAGGGTCATCGACCACGGTGCGACCTGAAAGTGGGGAGAAGGGCACTGGCTATAAGGCTCCTCCTGAGAGCCTCTCCCCTGTCCCTACCAGGGGACCCTCGGCCCACCCTTGTGGCTGGCCCCTGACCCTTCAGCATCTCTGCCCTCTCCCAGCCTCCACTGCCCTGTGCAGCTGCTGCATCCTGCCTCTTCTGTGACCCCAAAGGCCAGGCTCCCTTCTCCCCTCCCCCTTAACTCCTCTCCAGCCCCAGGCCTCTTACACTCCCAAGCCCTCCGCGGCTCACCGGTGCCCTCGGGCAGGCTCAGGATGCCATCGCCCTCCACCCAGCGATAACACGGGAACCTGAACTCGTTCCCACTGGCCCCAGGTCCCTGCACGGAGATCCAATTGCAGAACCACGCATCTTGCGAGAGAAAGTGCCTTTTGCGCAGTTTCACGAACAGCAGCCGCCCCAGGTACTCGGACACGTCCACCTGGAATTCCACCTCCTGCCGGCGACAAAAGAGGATCAGCAAGCGGGGCTCTCTGGAAGGGATCCTCGGATAAGCCCTGGACGCCCTTACCTCTGCGCCTCTGGCAAAGCGGCGCAAAAAGAGCCAGAGAGGAAGCGGGCGCACGCACCAAGCAGTTGGCTCCACGACCCCATTCTCGGTCATAGAATTCCTCAGCCCCAGGTGAGGTGGGGGACAGAAGATGGAGAAGGGCATGACTCCCCGAAGTCCCTGATTGTGTGGAGCACTGGGCTGCACCCTGGGCGAGCTCACTGGTGACCAGACAGTTACCGCGGCCCCCTACCCTGTCACCAGGGCCGTGGGCTCAGCACTTGTGGCTCCCCGGCTCTGGAGCACAGACTCTATAGATGTGGCGCAGGGCCTTAGCTGCTCGGAGGCATGTGGGATCTTCCCAGACCAAGGATGGAAGCCAAGGCTTCTGCATTAGCAGGTGGATTCTTTACCCCTGGGGGGATGTTTTAAGGGTGGGAATGTACTGGGAAGAAATCGCTGACTGCAGAAGGGCTTGGAGCTGGAGCAATGAGGAGGGCGAAGAGGAAGAAGGTGATGTAGTAGGCTCGAGGGGACATTGGTCGTCAGAGTGGGATGGACATCAGGGCACGGGTGCGAGAAATGTCTAAGAGATGAACTGGACTACGCTGGATTTTAGGTTAGACGCAGGCGAAAAGAGGCGGAGGCGCGAGTGCACCTGGGAGAAAAGAGGACCGGTTTGGGAGGTGGGAAGAGGGGAGGACCTCACGTGAACACGGTTCTCTGAAGCGTCCGTGGGATAAACGTCGGGTCTGGGGCTCTTGGGGAGAACCGGATGGGAGATGGAAATCTGGGAATTGGCGGAGGCAAAAAGTAACAGGAGCCAGGGGCGAATACCAGGTCGACGTGATGGGAAACAGGGTGGGCCGGGAAATAAGAGTGCTCCCACCAAGCGGCTTCTTCGTTCTCCCCCGCTTCCCGCGTCCCCATTCCCGCTCCATCCCGGAGATACAGCCCGCAAGGTCGGAGATCTAGCAACCTTACAGAAGATCTGAAATAGCAGCTTCTAAGAAGAGGAAACAGGAGACCGATGTCCCCTCCAAGGACCCCGGAGTTTCCGGAAAAGACCGAGTTCTGAGGAACCACGGGACTATCCCAATTCCAGGCAGGCCGGGCAGCAAGAACATTTATTGAGCACTTGCTGTGTGCCGCGTCCCGCCCTAAAGCGCTTTACCCAGCGGCCTCCGAGCGCTCTCCGGGCTAGGGGCGTGCGCCAGGAGCGACCCGGGGAAGCTGAGGCCATCTGGGGCGCGGCTCTTCTCTAGGACTCGTGGGCCTGGGGGCCAGGGGCGCCGCGCACCCCGCCCAGCCCTGGCCAGCTCACCTTGCCCCTCGCCGGCCGCAGGCGCCCCCCGAGCGCCGCCTCCCCGTGCTCGCCGACCAGCCACAGGTGCACCTGGTTATTGGAGCCTGCGCAGAGCGAGGACCCGGTGGACACGCGGACGCTGTAGAGACCCATCTTGCCCAAAGACGTTTCCCCCCTGCTGCGGGGGTAGCCGAGAGGACGCCAAATAACCGGGCGCGAGACCCCGCCCCTCCAAAGCCTTGCGAAGTTCAGGGTGTGGGTGGCGGATCTCCACCCAACCCGATTTGGACATCTCTGCCCGCCGCCCGCCC
>SJYT01019172.1:12284-52760 GCA_006410635.1 Cephalophus harveyi | reverse complement strand
TGCGAAGAGTTGACTCATTGGAAAAGACTCTGATGCTGGGAGGGATTGGGGGCAGGAGGAGAAGGGGACGACCGAGGATGAGATGGCTGGATGGCATCACGGACTCGATGGACGTGAGTCTGAGTGAACTCCGGGAGATGGTGATGGACAGGGAGGCCTGGCGTGCTGCGATTCATAGGGTCGCAAAGAGTCGGGCACGACTGAGCGACTGAACTGAACTGAACTGAAAGATTGAATGCAAGGCTTATTAAAAACTCCAATGGCAAATTTTTAAGAAATAGGAAAAATATCCTAAAATTCATACAAAATCATGAGGATCCTGATAGCCAAAACAATCTTGAGAAATAAGAACAAAACTCATTGAGTGGTTTTTTTTGTTTTGTTTTGTTTTTACTATCTTTGCTTCTTGTGAATCAACCCCCTAAAAAGAAAATGGCAGGTGTCCCGCCCCGGGACACACCCGCCAGCCTGGGCTTGGGAGTAGCGTCTGGATTGCGGGCTGCCCTCACCCAGCCTTCCCCTTTGGTCTGGGGAGGCTCACCCCTGGCAGCAACGCCTAGCAGGCTCCCCTCGAGAAAACGGCCTCCGGATGGAAGCAGACCAATTGCACTTTGTGAAACTAACAGGATGGGCGGCCACGCTACTCGGCAGACACAGGCGGAGGCGCAGGGCAGGACAGTTGCTAGGGTTTTCTTTTTTTCCCTTGTTTTAAACAGTTAATGTGCTCGGAGAGCCGGACTAGACACCGGTGTAGAAATCTTGGCCAAGGTCTTTTGTGAAAGAAGACGCCACATGGGGTGAAGGGGGTAGCTCCGGCGGCCCCACAGTCCGCGTCCGGCTGCGGCCAAGTGGCCATGGACAAGTTGGCCCCGAGGGGCTGCAGCGGGACGATTCAGGGGCCATGGCGTCAGGGTCGCATGTGTCCCTGCAGCGATTTTCTCGTTGTCTTCTGAAAGAAACAGCATCACCTTGGTGTCATCAGCCACCTCCACCTCTGCAGGGACTGTGATAGGGACGCTGAAGTGACCGGCAGTGGGGTCGTCGGCATTCAGGCCCCTGTGGATGGACTTCGGTGCCTTGTCTCTGCAGGGTAGCAGGGCTTCGTTGCGCGCGGGAGGCTGCGAGGGCGGGTCAGTGGGACCGTGCTACAGGCGTGGGGAGGGGCTATCCGGCCCAGTCGTAGCCAACCACGAGGCCGCTGTGGTCAGAGGTGATAAAGAGCTCACGCAGGTGGTCGGAGTCCAGCGCTGGGAAGTCCAGGCGCCGCACGTGGCGCAGGTACAAGGCCCTCTCCTCCGGGAAGCTCTCGTGGAGCATCTCGATGAGCATGGCCCGCTTGGTGTCCGGGATCTTCTGGGAACTTTTCTTCGAGCACGTGGGCCTTGAACCTCTGGCTGCGCAGGCTGCCGCGCAGGAATAACAGGAACTGGTGGCCCAGGGTCTCCAGGTCGTCTTGGTGGCTCTGCTCCTGCCCAGGTACGTGCTGATGCTCAAGCAGCACCCCATGACCATCACCTCTTGTGCTCGCGGTACGGGATGTGATCGTTGGTCTCAGGGTCGCTGGACTCCTCGGCCAGGTGCAGGTTGATGATGTGGGGAACGTGTTGATGCTCAAGCAGCGCGCCGTGCCCATCACCTCTTGCTCTCACGGTACGGGATGTGATCGTTGGTCTCGGGGTCGGTGGACTCCTCGGCCAGGTGCAGGTTGATGATGTGGGTGGTATGCTGCTGCTTAGTGCCCGGCGACCCCCCACCTCTCCCCCTGAAAGTTCATCGGGGTAGATGAGGTTTTGGTGTTCGTGTTCTCACTCCAGGCGGGGGACCAGCAGGATTGTGATTATGAGCCCTGTTTTGAGAATGAACGTGCAGTTGGTGTAGAACAGGTCCTCTACACCGAGCAACTCCAGCTCTGAGTGTTGTGCTTCCCCCACTGGTCAAAGGAGCAAGGACGCCCTCTGTGCCGCTGAGCTGCTCTCAGAAGCAGGCCTCCAGGTACATACAGCTGCGGCGCCAGGACTTGACGGGCTCTAACTTGATAGCTACGTATTCATTTGTATAGAGATGCTTTTCTAGCCAAAGTTTCTAACTGTTGCTAAATGGCTGTCTACTCTCCCCAAACCTCTTAAATGACCCAGTCTGTGATTTAGGTTCCAAGAGGTCATGAAGTGAACCCAGATCACCTTCTATTAATGTTAAATGAGCCTGTAATGCACATTGGGCAGCAAATCAAAACCACTGTTAGCAGCTACTCTAACTGAAGAAGTTCCTGTCTGTTAAAGGACCAGATGCCCTTTCATAAAAGACCACTTTTTTTTTTCCTATGAATAATACATAAAATAGTAGGGAAGAAAATACATTTCCATTAAGCAATATCAATTCTCAACACACTGGATATAATCTCTTATACTTCTATAATTAAAAATTAAACACAAAGTATTATGTTGAAGAAACTCCAAAGCTGATTTTTATGTACTCTCTTTTTTCTCTGAAAACCTCATTCTTACCAGCCTTTCAATATAATTATATTCCAGGGAAAAAGTGGCAGGCGGAAAAGAATAAATCAACATATAATCTTCCTTTAAAGTCCTGGCTTATATTTTACGATGTGTACAGGCTGTTTAAAAAAAATCAGGTCTGAAATTTTCCACAATGAACATATGCTATCTTCCATTATTTTGCTATTTTCAGGGGAAAATCATGCAACATATCAGATCTGTTTTATTCCTAGACACAAGAGACTTTAGTTTACTGTGCAGACTTTCATTGATTGTATGAGTTTCTATTAACCTATTTCTAGATCTTAAGTCCCTGACAAATAGCAGTGCTTAATGAATATTTTTCTGAATAAATAAATACTAATATTAAAAATAAAGACTAAGAAGATATTTGAGGATGGGACAATTCAATGTTTTGCCAATATCGTTGCCCAGTGAATTTTGCCCTCCTCTGCTCCACTTCCTTCTTTACTAAATAAAGACAGAGCAATTTCAGGGAAAATATCATTAGGAAGTGGGAGGATTCTTCTTACTGTTGTCCTTAATTCACTTGGGACAAACATTCTCATTTATTTAAGAAAGTCCGTTGAGTAAAAGTCCATTAAGTAAAAGTCATTGAACTCAGGAAAGTATGGGCATCTATCTTCTTAAGCTATGAAAGTAAAAAGTAATAATATATTACCACAAAAAACTAGGTTATATGCATTTCAATCAACATACCCAAATTGATTAAAATTCAAATCACAGGATTTTTAAAGATTCTTACTTTCTTGGAAAATAACCCTTCCTTTTTAAAACTGTGTAAGCCGAGGTAGAAGAAGTTAAGTGATAGTCCAAAAGATACAGAACTAGTAAATGGTAGAAAGACTTGTTCTCAGGTACTAATTCCAATTTCAACACATGTTCTGTTTCACCTCATTCTACTATAAACCTCTTAGTGCTTTATAGACAGACAATAAAAATTAGTTAATACAGATGATGACGATAATGAAATTTCACTGTGCTGGAAACAGGGAAATGAGGTCAGTTAGCTGGCATTTGGTGATGCTTTTGTTAAGGCAGAACATTTATTATTCTCTCTCTCTGCATATTAAAAAAAAAAATCTATGTACTTTGCTAAAAAAAAAAAAAGCCTTAGGCAACTAAATATCATTCATTAAAACATTTAAGACAAGTGACAGCTTCTAGTAATACATTTCCAGAACAGAACAAGCAGGATAAAGATAGCTTAGAAACTGCATACATAGAGAATTTTTCTACTGATACCCTAATCCCCTGCTGGCCAATTTTTAAAAGTGGGCTTTTATTGTACCATAAAAATGAACAGGCTGAGGCTTTCACATCCGGAGAAAGGTTGGTACCTGCACGAAAAATGTTTTGCCTTTCAGAGTCCAGGATGAGACAAAATCCTTGTTACTCTTGGGTGAGGAAAACTAACCATTGTGATAGAATTGGGTATTGAAATGCCATTTGTGGGTAGCACATAAACTATAACTTGAGCAAGATAATTCCATTTCTAAGATGATTACTGATGCAAGGTTGGTCCCGGGGGTCCTTTCCCAGTGTTACCACTAATATGACCTTGTCTTTTCAAAACCAAAGACCCAGCTTTGGGGAACTGTTTGACAGTAGCATTGAAAGCTAAGCACTTTGTATCCAGAAATTCCAGTCATCAGTGTATACCTAACTAATATGCATTTGTATATGAGTCAAAAAACATTCATAAGAATGCTCATAGCAGCCCTATTCAAAACTGCCCCAAACTGGAAACTGCCCAAATGGCCCTCATGAGTAGGATGGATAAATATATTGTGTTGTAGTCACACCATGGAGTACTGTTTTGCAGTGATAGTGAGTGAACTAGAGCTATTCTCAATAACAAACAAATTTTCACAAAAACATGTTGTAGAGTAAAAGAAGTCACACAAGATGCTTGAACCCTATGATTCTGTTATATAAAATTTCAAAGTGATCCAGTTAATCTGTGGTGTTACAAATCCAGTTAATGCTTCCCCTGGTGGAGGGGCTGGTGGTGACTGGAAGGGGCACAAGGAGGATTTGTGGGCGGGGTGGGGGGGTGTTGCTCATTCTGTTTTCTTTCTTGATCAGGGTCCTGGTTATACAAGGTTGTTATCTTTGTTTAAATGCCCTGACCTTTATGCTTATGATTTGTAAGTTAATATGAGTGTATCAGTTCAGTTCAGTTCAGTTCTGTCGCTCAGTCGTGTCCGACTCTTTGCGACCCCATGAATCGCAGCACGCCAGGCCTCCCTGTTCATCACCATCTCTCGGAGTTCACTCAGACTCACATCCATTGAGTCAGTGATGCCATCCAGCCATCTCATCCTCGGTCGTCCCCTTCTCCTCCTGCCCCCAATCCCTCCCAGCATCAGAGTATATCTATGTCATTTTTAAAAACCTGAGCTCTGAACATTTTCCTATAGAAACAAGATAGGGCGAGAGTGACACATTAGTAGAAGAGAGGTCCCATTAGTAAGATAAAGAATGACTGCGTCCACAGGCAGCCTTCCCTCCCTTGCCCTGTTTTACCCTCATCATTGCTTATGAAACTGGTCATCAGCCTGCAAATGAGGAACACAAATGTATAAATGTCACATTCTTATGCAGGAACCAAGGCACTCACTTCTTTTTGCCCCAAGGCAGGATTGGGTCTCAGTTTTCATATACTAAAAATGGACCTATTAGGGTAATGAGGGAGTTCATGTCTGTCATTTCAAGTTGATTGCTGGCAGTCTGTGCTATCTGAGATGTGTCCCACTAATTAAAGAGAAATCAGATAAATTCAGGGAACATACATCATTTGGGGACATGGACTAATTGGGCATTTGTCCTTTGAGCTCCATCTGTAAGCACTACTGAGGGAACACAGGTCTGTCCTCAAAATTTAATAAACAGTGGAAGAAATAAACTTTTAAGTACCTATTATGAGCAATACAGTGTTAGGCATTTAAATAATCTTCACAGTAGCTTTCCAGGGCAGGTAATACTGGCCTCATTTTACAGAGAAGGAAACAAACTCTGAAAAAGGATGAAGCCTATGGAAATTGTACTGCGTCTAAGGGAAAAGAGATTCAAATTTGGGACCACTGACTCCTCAGGCTGTTTTCATATAGTATGGTTTCTACGGAGATCAACAGCCCTTTGGCAAAATGTCTGTATTCTTTAGAGAAAGATATGGCAACCCACTTCACTATGGACAGAAGGGCCTGGAAGGCTACAGTCCATGGGGTCATAAAGAGTCAGACACGACTGAGCGACTAAATAACAACAATCAGATTCCTTAGAGAAAAGAACCTAAGGATTCTTTTCAGCTCTGCTTCAAATCAATCCAAACACCAGGGAGTATTCCAAGTGCAAGGAAAAACAGAGTTTTGCCTGAAAAAAAAAAAAAAAGTATTAAATAGCTGGGAGTGGTGAAGGTTTAAATTTTTCACAGTTGTCATCACTGGGTCAGACCACTTTCTCAGTCAACCCCAATATTCTTTCAGAAATGATGATAGCAAAGGGGTGGTCTATGAAATACCTTCCAAAAGGCAGTCCTCAAAATTTTAGGCATTCACATTCATGTTTAATGCATCTAACTTCCTTTAGACTCAAGAAGAATTACTTCTAGCACTGCAGAACTGGCCAAGATCCAAAGAGGAAGAAGAAACCGGTGGGGCCAACCCTTAAGACTCTAGAGAAACCATAAACCGGATGTATTGCTTTGAGGTATCAGAACTCCAACTGGGAGCAGACCTTGCTTGAAAGCTATTCCCTGACCATCGTAGCTGTTGCTGTGACCTAAAATAAACATCTGATTCTGCCTACCTTAGCTTTCCCACACTGCAAAAAGATGATAAGAACTCCTGCCTGTCCTCAAGGATGTTAAAAGAACCAGCTAATGTTTGCAGGAAGAAGCACCATGTCAGGGCTAAGTGACCACCAGTTCAAGGAGCCTTGAGCAAGGCAGGTTAGTGTTGTTCTTGCAGAGATCATATGTGCTCTCACCTCCCAAAAGAGAAGGTTTGAGAGTGACCTCCTACCTCGTCATAAGACACTAAAGCAAATGGATGATGTAGAGATATATTGGGGGACTGAATGAAGAAGTCAGAAAAAAATTAGAGTGCAATTTGCCAGGCTAAATGAGCTCTCCAGTAGCCCTGTCCTTACATTCAAAATCACAGGTAGCCATGTGTCCTCTGCATGCTCTCTGGCAGGGTTAGCAGGACTGGGCACTGGGAGAGTTGAATGAAGCCACACTGGAGGGCTGGTCAGGAGAAAGCAGCCACAGAGACTCTGAATCAAAACTGATCTAACATGACAACAGAGAAGAGGATACACTGAGTGACAGAGACAGAGAAGCAGGTACTCAGTGAGTCTGCAGAAACAGCAAAGCAATGGATAGATCAAACTTAGAAGCTGGCTTCTGATCAGGTGACTCTCCTCCAGGGCTTCCATCAGGTGGCAAGCAGAAGCGAACACTAAGAACGAACTCCCAGACTCTGAGTTAGGTCATTTTACATGTTTATCAAACTAGTCAATCCTAAAGGAAATCAGCCCTCAATATTCATTGGAAGGACCGATGCTGAAGCTGAAGCTATAATACTTGCTGAAACTATAATACGTTGGCCACTTGATGCAAAGAGCCAAACCACTGGAAAAGGCAGGAGAAGAGGATGATAGAGGAGAGGACGAGATGGTTGGATGATATCACCAACTCAATGGACGTGAGTTTGAGCAAGTTCCAGGAGATGGTAAAGGACAGGGAAGCCTGGTGGGCTGCAATCCATGGGGTGGCAAAGAGTCAGACATGACTTAGTGGCTGAACAACACATGTTTATCACACAGTCCTCATCAGCCCCTGATGAGGGTACTATCATTTTTCAAGAAATGAGTTCAAGGTGAAAAAGTAACTTGCCTAAGATAATGACATTATTACTAAAATATAGGTCTGGCTGACACAGGAGCCCTTACTCATTAAACTGGGTCCTCCGTCTCACTGCAGTTATTCACGGTGTCAACTAGCTCTAAGCAGATTCCTAGGCCAGCTCAGTTAAACATCCAAACCATGGTACCTGGCTTTAGAGTTAAAGCGTATGGCCTGAACGGCAGTAACTCATGCTACAAGCATTTGAAGAGGGCCTGCTATGGGACAGGCTTGTGCTAGATGTGTATAATGCAGGCAAAAGACCGACTCCTTGACTTTGGTGATGTCCTTCAGCTCCAACAAGCACGGTGGGGTAGCCATTCTGGGCAAGTGCTCCACAGCACAAAACCTCAGCCATAGTTGGCGAGATGCATAAGCAACCATCAGAGGTTATAGCCCCTCGGAAGCCATTCTCAAGGAGCCCCTCAGCAAACAGAGAATATTCTTTAGTCTGAGTTTTGACAGTTCTATATTAATCTCCTGAGGATTATGCAGCTAAAATCTGATGCATGTTCCTTTACTTTTAATTACAGTCCTATGAAAGGTTTGATTTTTTTTTTTTAAAAAAAAACAACCTAGTAAAGTTACTGCAGAAGAAAAAAGTTCTTAATAATTTATTCATAATGCTATTAAGACAAAGTCATGTTTTATTGGGCTCTATGTGCTTATGTTGTGACGCAGAAGTCAATAAGAGGGAGCTTTAGTAATATATAATATCTATTAATATTCTCCACATATGTTCACCAAACAAACAATGTCTCAGCATCAGTAAAGGATTTCAATAATTAAAAAGTATGATTTTTCCCAGTTTAACTATTTCCTATTAAAAGGATGCCACAGACACTTATATTGACAGCCTCTCATTCCCAGTGAAAGCAATTGCACTTTATGGGGAGAGAGAGTGAAATGAACCAAAGTCCAGGAAGGGGCTCTTGTCTCCATGCTGACACGAACTGCAAATGACCTTGAGGTCTAGACCCTTCCCTCTTCATCTGTAGGCTGAAAAGATTTAGATGAGGCGATAGCCATGTCTTCCCCTGCTTTCCAATTGTGAAACAGTACTCCCCTGGGCCTTATCTTTATCCCCCTTGATCACTGCCACCTTTTGTCAAGGATCTTTTTGAAATGAGTTTCTTGTTTTCCCAAATGGGCCTTGCTCTTCGGTTGCTTAGCCCGGCTCACAGAGTTAATAGGCAGAATGGAGGCCCACCGGCTACGGAGACAAGCGATGGCTCCCTCTCTGACTTGCCATTTGCCCTTGATCAGAGAGTCACTTAGGAATTCCAGGCCCATCACTTCCTCACTGATGGGGGATTATGTGACAATACTTAGCTACCATGAAGGAGTGAGAGAAGATTAAATAATATGCTTGTATGGGACTTAGCCAATACTTGATGGCACACTGGATACTTGGTAATAATTACCTTTTGAGTCTCACAGAACTTACCTGAAATACCTTCCTGATTCAAGGACTAAATGGTTCCATAAGAGGGTTTAATTCCTTTTCACGCCTGAAAAAGCTGCCACAAACTGAGAGTTTGATATACCATTGCAAGCATGAATTTCCTTCACCTTAGTTCCTCAGAATCACTGACGAATCAGTCAGTATGTTTCACATTCTCAGATCATTGTTCCCATGTTCCTTTATAGATAGATGCTTATTGTGCTATAAACATAAAGGGAACGTATCCTGTGGGTATTTCGACACTGTTAAGACTCCCTCTCCACTATAATGAACTGGGTCATCCCACTATAATCCAGAGAACACAACCTGGCTTCATGGAAAGAACTCACATTTAAGCAGGAAATCAAACTCGACGAGATGATGATAATAATTATTGTTAGTGCTGATTGAGAAATTAGTCTATGCCTGCATTGTTCTGAGAAATTTTCACTTATCAAGCCCTTTATTCCTCCAGACAACCCTATGAGCTTGTTACTATTTTCATGTCCATTTCACTGTGTAAAGAACGTGCAGCACAGGGAGGTTAAAAGCTTCGGAACGCCACATTTCCAGGAATTGGTGCACACCAGATTTAAACCCAAGCAATTTAGCGTCTGGGCTTTTAATTATGCTACTCTCCAGAGTTGGCAGGATGATCTGAAAGAATATATCAATATGTAGAGAACTGGCCACACCGAAGGCACACAGAGAACAGCATTTTTATACTGTTTAGATTAAAATCACTATTTTCTTAAATGCTGCTGCTTTTCCCAATTGATGACGACGAAGATTCGTCTTTTATAATCCTCTTCTCCACTTTTACTCCCCACGTCTTTAGTTCCACTGGTCTCGCTTCTATCTCAGTCCACAGGCACAAGGCTGGGTGGCATCCGTTGGCATGAACCTTCTCTCCGTGTCACCTGGTAACTTCCCCAGGTCCGCCTCTCAGAGTTTCGCTTCTTCATCGCTCAGCTTCCTGTCTGAAATAAAACTCGGAGGAACACGTCTCTCCCCCTTTCCCTATGCCTCCATCACTATTTGTACAGCTTCAGCCTCTGACAAACCGGCCCCTTGTTTTGTAAGATATATTAAGATACAATAAAATTCTAGGCTGTGATACCTTACCCTGGTAAAAGAAAGCTCACCTTAAGATTACAGACTCCTTACTTCCTGTAATTCACTGATTCAATCACTAAAACATCATCAGCTTATTTGGTTCAGGTAAGCATCAAGCTGAATGGTGTTCAAACAGATGACAGCAGTGGTGAGGCAGACAGCAGGTCTCAGAAGACACCATTCCCAGAAGATAATCATAGTAATTTGCTGTCATCATTCCCTCACAAGTCCAGNCAATCACTAAAACATCATCAGCTTATTTGGTTCAGGTAAGCATCAAGCTGAATGGTGTTCAAACAGATGACAGCAGTGGTAAGGCAGACAGCAGGTCTCAGAAGACACCATTCCCAGAAGATAATCATAGTAATTTGCTGTCATCATTCCCTCACAAGTCCAGGAAAAAAGAGCGGCATTAAAACCCATGTAGAAGGCAGAAATTTTGAAACTTGGAGAAGTACATGGTACACTTGAATCCTGGGAACTGGTGGCAAAGCCAAGAAATAATGAAGTAGCAGATGGCAGGCCATCAGCAGAAAGGTGGACCCTCCCACTGCCTCACCTAACTAATTTCAGTGCAGCTGGTAGTTTATCTAAAGATCATTTTAAAATCCTGCAGTGCCTTGCTCCTCAAAATGTGGTCCATGCACCAGCTGCATGGACATCACTTGGGAACATGTTTAAAATGAAGACTCTCAGGTCCCTCCTCCAGCCTCCTGAGTCTGAATCAGCATTAAAAGCTGCTTATTCCTGAGTCTTGAGAAGTTTTGGTGGGGGGCTCATAGCTCAGGTTAAGACTAGCAGGTCTAACCTAGCAAAGTAGACTCTATTTTGAAATTTCATTGAATAAGTAAAAACATATGATAATATAAAAGCAAAATTAAGCAAGAGGGAAAAATGTTTAAATTGTGCTCAGAATAAAGCTGTAGTATTAAAGAAGAGGATGACAAAAGATCTACATGGAAACCCAATGGGAATATTCCATTTGCTGTTCTGATGTACCATTCACTGTTCATCTTGCTCTGAGACCAGAGAGGCTGACCTCTGTGAGAGCAGAGGGATGAACAAGGCTGAGATCCCTCAGAGGGCCCCTCGTGCCTCAGTGAAAGTCACAGCTCTGTCCCAACAGCCCTCACCATCTCGGGGTTCTGGTAACTCCCCCTCCTCCTGCTCTTCAGGCCTGAGATTGGTCACAACACTTTACTGTTTAACAGCCTCTGCATACTGCATTATTCCCTTTTGTACCTGTCAAATAATCCCTCAGTAAATTCTGTAAGACTCAGTTGGAGTATATAAGTTGTTTTCTGCTGGGACCTTGATTGATAGATTTAGACAAAACTGTTGGTTCAAAGGAAGAAAGGAGAGTGGAGAACATTAACCAATCATAGGGGAGGGAACCTAAAATATAAGAATGGTCCAGGGGAAAGAGGAGAAGGCAATGGCACCCCACTCCAGTACTCTTGCCTGGAAAATCCCATGGATGGAGGAGCCTGGTAGGCTCCAGTCCATGGGGTCGCGAAAAGTCAGACACGACTGAGCGACTTCACTTTCACTTTTCACTTTTATGCATTGGAGAAGGAAATGGCAACCCACTCCAGTGTTCTTGCCTGGAGAATCCCAGGGACAGAGGAGCCTGGTGGGCTGCCGTCTATGGGTTGCACAGTCGGACACGACTGATGCGACTTAGCAGCAGCAGCAGGGGAAAGAGGTAGCACCAAATAAGTAACTAAGGGCCGTGTTCCATCACACAGATGTCGAGCACAGGAAACAGATTCTGAATGTGTTTAGTAGCAAGCTAACCCGTCATCTGTTAAGAAATCCTAATTCTCAAAATGGGGTTTCCACTGCATTTCAATCCATAAGTGCATCCTAGTTATGTCTTGTCATCCCTTTAGATGCTCATCTGGCCTGTATCCACAAACAGCCTTTGAAGATAAGTCATCTCTTGAAAGTGTCCCCTCTCCATCCCTTCTCCCTAAAGTACAGCATTGATTGGGTAAGCCCCCCTTTTCCCTGTAAGACCTATCCTCTCACAATCAACGTGTTCAAGTGCCCCATTCCTTTGTTTAGTATGACCCCTATTTTGCAGGAGCTTCCAGAATTAGATACGATCTAATTTCCTTCTGACTCCTTTACATCACAGACTGTCACACATGTACATGCATTTGCCTATCTACAAAACCACATGCTATTCTCCTGAGTGGAGTTTGGCCCATACCGCTCCAGAGGGCCCACCTCTACAAGGAGTCAGCAACCAGACCGGTCAGGTAAGAAGGCTTTCCTGCAGCTGCCCATCCATAACTGCCACTCGGGTGTCAAGCTTATTCCTACCGTATCCTCATTCTGTCCCTCTATCTAGAATCTTATCACCAGCAACCGGTTCTTAAGTCACTCAGCATTCAAGGCCCCTAGCAGGCTCACCTTCTTTGTAAGTCTTCCCTGCAACTTTAAAACATAAAAATTCCTCCCTTATCAAAACTCTTTTTGGTGCTTGCTTCTAAGTTTGAAACCAGGGGGTTTCTGTAAGCAAAGCACATGTGCAAACAGAAATGGATACATGGGGCAAGAAGATTCAGGCATAACCTCTAGGTTCCTGGCTTAAGACTCCAGGTGGAAGGTGGTGTTGTTTACTCTTCTTTATTTTTATCTCTTAGGCCTCCTTTATTCCATAATCATTCTTCCCTCCCTCTCTCCTCCTTTTTTATGCCTTTTGATTTTTTACTAAAACCTGGTCATTTGTCCTAGAGCATGTTCCACATTCTGGGATTGCTTTATGTGGTGTCTTTTAACACTGTACTTTTTTTGTCTTTTAAAAGTTTGTAGTGAGATACACATAGCATGAAATTGAACATCTTTAACTATTTTTAAGTCGGCATTTACAGGACATTAAAGTGCATTCACATTGTTGTACAATCATTACCCCCCAGCATCCATCTCCAGAATTCTCATCTTCCTAAACTGAATCTCTGTACCAGTTAAACAGCAACCCTCTCTTCCCCATAGCCCCTTCCTCTCAACCCGTGGCAGTGACCACTCTACTCTCTGTCTGTGAATCTGATCACTCTAGGAATAAGTGGAATCATACAGTATCTGTCCTTTGTGACTGGCTTATTTCACGTAGCATAACATCCTCAAGGGTTATCCATGCTGTAGCATGTGTCAGCATTTCCTTCTTTTTAAGGCATAATGATATTCCATTGTATGTGTATAACACATTTTATCTATTCATCTGCTGATGGGAAATTGGGTTCTTTCCACCTTTTGGTTATTGTGAATAGTGGGTAGTGTCAATTATTGGGTTGGGAAAAATAGAAGGGAGAGGGATGGCAGGTAAAGGGAGAAAGAGTAAATCTAGTTTGGAGCATGTTAACATTCTGTGCCTCTGAGATATAAAAATGCTCATATTTGATATACAAATACTATACATACAGCTTTTGAGTTCAGAAGAATATCTGAACTGGAAGACTAGATTTAGCAGTTGTGGGCATTTAGGTAGCAATGAAATCATCAGAGTAAATGAGATCACCTATGGAGACCAAGCAGAAGATCTAGGACTGAGTCTTGAAGGTGGTGAGGTAGAGAAGGACGAGGGCTTCCCAGGAGGCTCAGTAGTAAAGAATCCACCTGCCAATGTAGGAGACACAGGTTCCATCCCTGGGTCGGGAAGATCCCCTGGAGCAGGAAATGGCAGCCCACTCCAGTATTCTTGCCTGGAAAATTCCATGGATAGAGAAGCCTGACAGGCTACAGTCCATGGGGTCACAAAAAGAGCTGGACATGACTTAGCGACTAAACAACCACCACCACCACCAAAGAATGATGAGCAAGAAAAGGGGATAGAACAGCATAGAGAAAAATGAGAAGAAATTCAACAAAATGTGGGGCTATTTGATTCTGCACAACATCTAGAATAGACAGAGGATGTCAGGCCTCATCAGTTTGGTAAAAATTAAAATTGAGAATAGACATAAGTGAAATTCTTTAAACTATAAATATTGACTTTTTAAATATAGTTTGCTACATTTAAAAGTATTTACTTGAAGCTCGCAGAAAATAGGTAGTAAATCTAAGGAATTCATTTGTTCAGGAAATAGTAGAGGAATATAGATACTTACAAGGAAAGTGTGCATGAAATCACTGATGTTACATTTGTGACACATTGTTAGAAGATGTTTGAGACACATCTGATAAAATTCTCAAAGTGGTTTTAAAGGAGCTAAACTGTGTTTCACACACACACACACATGCACATACACTATCCCAGGGGATAGATGGCTTCACTGCATTAAATGTGAGAATGCTCTAGGATAGAATTTTTGAACTCCAGTGCTTAGCAGAATACTGTCTATAAAAATCACTGTTGAGGGCTTCCATAGTGGCTCAGTGGTAAAGAATCTATCTGCCAATGCAGGAGACACGGGTTCGATCCCTGATCCAGGAAGATTCCACATGCTCCGGAGTAACTAAGTCTGTGTGCCACAACTGTTGAGCCTGTGCGTTAGACCCCAGGAACTGCAACTGCTGAGCCCAAGTGCCACGGCTACTGAGGCCTGCACACCCCAGAGCCTGTGCCCTGCAGCAGGAGATACCACCACAATGAGAAACCCATGCTCCGCAACAAAGAATAGCCTCTGCTCTCTGCAACTGGAGAAAAGACACTGCAGCAGCAAAGACCCAGCACAGCCAGAAAAAGTGTTTTTTTTTTTTAAATCACTGTTGAACAAGAAACATGAGACCTCGGTTGAAAAAGGAAAGTGTTAGTCACTCAGTCGTGTCTGACTCTTTGTGATCCCATGGACTGTAGCCACCAGGCTCCTCTGTCCATGGGATTCTTTCTCCAGGCAAGAATTCTGGAGTGGGTTGCCATTTCCTTCTCCAGGGGATCTTCCCAACCCAGGAGACCTCGGTTAGATTTCAGGAAAAGCAACCTGTGATTGGAACTTGTTTGAAACTTTCAAAATTGTAGAATGCTAACTGAAATCAAGAGGCTATAGCATATCTTCCTCTAACATTATTTAAAAAGCAGAAATGGGTTCTCATCTGTCTGGTACTGTAAGTGCAGGCATAACTCAAGATAAAGAAGACAGACTTGAAGATCTCTCATGGGTCCTTCCTTTCATAAGATTATATGATGTTCTCCAGTTTTACTGCTTTTGGTGGAAGAGCTTTCATCTTTCCAAACTACTAAAATAGATAGCCTGGCCAGGTTTTTCAGACTTACTGATTTTTCCACTTCCTTGAAAAGCTCAGTTGAAGGCATCTTTCATCTTTAATTCTACTTCTGAATATTTCCCTCTCACACTATTTATTATCATTCACTTGTTACTTGTCCTTCCTTCTCCATCCTTTCTCTACCTTATTTATCTACCCATAAAACACACTAATATTTGATTTTTTTTTTTTCACTGAAGTCTATTGGTTTGAGAACTCAAAGTTGGTGGGTAAATTTAAACCATATATTGTAATATGTGAAAAATTAGTAATAAGAATTTTACTAGGTCAGAATTTTAATTCTTTTGGTCAAAGACCATCACTAAACTTACAGAGGAAAGAAAATGTATAAAGAAAACTTTACGTTATAAAGATCAAACAAGGACTAAGTTAGCATGATTTCCTAAGTGTAAAAATAGGTAACATTTCATGGTTAATTTATTAAAACCATAAGACTGATTCATCAGTATACTGTATGGGCTGGAGTGTCTAACCTAACATTAACTCCAATTCTGAAATGGTCAGTGAGTAATAGACGATCAAACATTATGCATGTGTCACTGACAGGTAAACCTGCCTTTTTCCAGTGATGTTCCAGAGTAAATATTAGTTTTCATTATTTTGATTATCCTCCCAAAAAGGTTAGAATTATTTCTAGATATAAAGCAGGAGGAAATAAATATGCACTAACACCTACTATGTGCAAGGTTCTATGCTTTCAGTGTATATAGATTTTGACTTACTCTTTACAGTGACCTTAGTAGATAAGGACTTTTCAGTTCTGTGTTCTACATAAGTTCACAGACAGTAGATAATTCCTCCAGGTCCTACTTTAGTAAGTTGCAGAACTAGAATCTGGTTCAATATGCCAACAAATTTGGAAAATTCAGCAGCGGTCACAAGACTGGAAAAGGTCAGTTTTCATTCCAATCTCAAAGAAAGGTAAGGCCAAATAATATTCAAACTACCACACAATTGTACTCATCTCACAGGCTAGCAAAAAAAAAAATGTTCAAAATTCTCCAAGCAAGGCCTCAGCAGTATGTAAACTGAGAACTTCCAGATGTTCAAGCTGGATTAGAAAAGACAGAGGAACCAGAGATCAAATTGCTAACATCCGTTGGAAAATTAAGAAAAAGAGAATTCCAGAAAAACATCTACTTCTGCTTTATTGACTACACCAAAGCCTTTGACTGTGTGGATCACAACAAACTGTGGAAAATTCTTCAAGAGATGGCAATACCAGACCACCTTACCTGCCTCCTGAGAAATCTGTATGAGGGTCAAGAAGAAACAGTTAGAACCAGACATGGAACTGGTTCCAAACTGGGAAAGGAGTACGTCTAGGCTGTATATTGTCACCCTGCTTATTTAACTTATATGCAGAGTACATCATGTGAAATGCCAGGCTGGATGAAGCACAAGCTGGAATCAAGATTGCCATGAGAAAAATCAATAACCTCAGATATGCAGATGACACCACCCTTACAGCAGAAAGCAAAGAGGAACTGAAGAGCCTTTTGATGAAAGTGAAAGAGAAGAGTGAAAAAGCTGGCTTAAAACTCAACATTCAAAAAATGAAAATCATGGCATCCGGTCCCATCACTTCATGGCAAATAGATGGGGAAGCAATGGAATCAGTGACAGACTATTCTCTTAGGCTCCAAAATCACTGCAGATGGTGACTGCAGCCATGAAATTAAGATGCTTGCTCCTTGGAAGAAAAGCTATGACAAACCTCAGTTCAGTTCAGTTCAGTCGCTCAGTCGTGTTCAACTCTTTGCATATTAAAAAGCAGAGACATTACTTTGCCAACCAAGTCCTGTCTAGTCAAAGCTACGGTTTTTTCCAGTAGTCATGTATGGATATGAGAGTTGGACTATAAAGAAAGCTGAGCGCCAAAGAACCGACGCTTTCGAACTGTGGTCTTGGAGAAAACTTTTGAGAGTCCCTTGGACTGCAAGGAGATCAAACCAGTCCATCCTAAAGGAAATCAGTCCTGAATATTCATTGGAAGGACTGATGCTGAAGCTGAAGCTCCAACACTTTGGCCACCTGATGAAAAGAACTGACTCATTGGAAAAGACCCTGATGCTGGGAAAGATCAAATGCAGAAGGAGAGGGGGACAATAGAGGATGAGATAGTTGGATGGCATCATCAACACTATGGACATGAATTTGAGCAAGCTCTGGGAGTTGGTGATGGACAGGGAAGCCTGGCGTGCTGCAGTCCATACGGTCACAAAGTTTTGAACACAACTGAGCTACTGAACTGAACTGAGAATCTGGACTCAAAACTGTCAGAACGCAAGCCCTGAGCAGGTGCACCACTGTCCACTTTAGAGAAAAGGAAATGTGAAAGGTCCCCTGATGCCAGCTTGCTTCGAGTATGGGCTCAACAGACCAGGAAATAAGCCAGCATCTTGCCTTTAATTATGAAGTAGACATAATTTAGAAAAAGATTGCTGTGAAAGCCTGGCTGAGTTTGAGAGAGGGAAGATCGATCAAGCAAAGTGGAATTCTGTGTAACCCTCCTATACCACTTGAAAAGACCAGCTTCAATAAAAGCTAGCCTTTTAGAAATGGGGGCGTACTGTTTTTCACTCAAAGGTTCTTTAACAAGAAGACTAGGTTAGTGGGGAGACTATGTGTTCGTTCTCATTGGCAGCCACTTGATATGAATTAGTTTCCTGAATTCTCACAACCACCCTGGAATTATGACTTTATACTGGAGATTGTGTCTCAGAGAAATTAGGTATTTCTTGGTCAGTGTCTTGAAGTAATGGAGCTAAGGTGTGGATCTAGGGCTAAGCGCGAAGACCAGGCTTGCTCCATTATAATACCATGGAGAGAAGGCGTGCTGAAGACTGTTGCGGCAGGGCCTCTCAGCCTTCAGAGTGCATAAAGACCACCTGGGATCTTGCTGAAGCACATGTCTAGTTCACCCGGTGTGGGATGGAGCCTTAGAATCTGCATTTCTGAGAGGCTCCCAGGTGATGCTGGTGCTGCTGGTCTGCAGCCACTCTTAAGGCTAGAAATGATGACAATGTATTTACGAAGCGACTCCTACAAGTATATTCCCAACCCAGGCATGCTTCAGCCAGATGGCTTCAGCGAAACTTGGCTTTCTAGAATATCCAGTTAGTGCTCTAAGTCAACAGTCCCCAAACTTTTTGGTACCAGGGACTGGTTTCGTGCAAGACAGTGTTTCCATGGACAGAGTGCAGGCTGGAGGAATGGTTCAGGCAGTACCAGGACTGATGGGGACCGGCAGGGGAAGCTTCACTCCCTCACCTCCTGCAGTGCATCGGTACCGGGGTGGGGTTGGGGACCCCCTGCTCTAAGTGAGAGGATGGTGATTGTCTCTGCTATAGATGCTAAGATAGAGAGTGGGAACACAGAAAAGATGGGGTTGAGGGATTAAGTGTTCCCCATGTGTATCACCCTTGGGTTCCCTAGTGGCTCAGAGGATAAATTGTCTGCCTGCAATGCAGGAGACCCGGGTTCGATCCCTGGGTTGGGAAGATCCCCTGGAGAAGGAAACGGCAACCCACTCCAGTATTCTTGCCCGGAGAATCCCATGGACAGAGGAGTCTGGCGGGCTACAGTCCACGAGGTCGCAAAGAGTCGGACACGACTGAGTGACTTCACACACACACACACACATGTGTATCACCCTGGGCCCTCACTTCAGTTCTGCAAGCATCTGGCCAACTGCTCAGCAAAGCAAGGACTCCAGAGCAGCTGTGAGCAGTTCCATTTGTAAGGCAGAATCTCCCTATGTCTCCTGAGATCCTGGGGGCTGCAGCAGTTCTCCAATGAGCAGGCTCCCATGTGAAAGGCCCACATCCATAGAAGGGGGTGGAGGGGCCGGCCACTTGGAAGTGTTTGTTACAAAGTTGTTTTGCCACTGTTTACTGTGGTTCTCTGCTCTGCTTTGCATTGCACTTCTTCCTCCCTGCCCCACCCCATTCCCTCTCTCCCACCCTTATAGGAGCCCAATGACAAGGGACCCTCCTCCATGTCTATGAATCCGGCATCAAGGCAGCTTCCACAAATGTTCTCTATTTTAGTGGAAACCGACTTCATAGCAGATTGCTTTGGATACCACTGCAGTCACTTAGGTGTCTACCTAGTCTGCGATAATTGCTTCATTTCAGCAGCAAAAAAAACAAAAAAACAAAAAAACTTATTACCATGTTTTTGCAGCTCACAGTGGCTTTTGTGTAGAGAATCTTTCACATCAAAGGAAGAGGGACTCTGTTGATGACACACATACCAGCTGTTTCCAGAACTGCTGGCCCCTCCCTGCCATGCCTCCTCTGTGGGCCAGCTGCAGCCCTGCTCACCGGGAGTGAGTTCCTCGAGGACACTGGGCATCCACCTGTGTCTGGCAGGGGTGGGTGCCAACTGGCGACAATCAGCCTGGGAACACAGACTCAAAGGCAGACGCGGGTAATGAGGTCCAATGGGGGAAATGGCTTCAAACTGCTCTTGATCAATATTGCCACAACGAGTAGATTTTGTTTCCTCCCAAACAGGCAGCTCTGCTTTCTCTTCATCTCACATCCCTAATGCCCCTGGGTCTGAGATGTAGCTGGGAAAAGGGGGGTGGAGGAAAAACGCATGAGGGGCAGACATCCCCCTATTCTAATAAGATAGCTGTGTTACCTTTTATCTCTACATTTCATGCAGCTTAGACAGTCCCGGGGCAGCCCAGAATCCTTTCCTCGTTTCCCCTTTTCAAGTCAGTCTGTTATCATGCCCAGTGCGCTTCTCATTAATTTTTTTTTTTCCTACATCATCTCCTGCTCCTCCCTCTGCTATGACCTCTCTCCCCCATGACTGGTTGTGAAGGTTCTCTTTCATTTCTCTTTCTGAGGCAGTCTTTGTAGAGCTAACTTTAACTAGCCGACCAATTCTTTCCCAAGCCTCTAACAAAGCATCTCATGAAAAGGGACAGGCAAGCATAAGACAGAGCCGACCCACGTGAAGCCTGCAGCCCTCTCCTTTCTCCATCCTTCTCTGCAAACATTCAGCCTTTTCCCAGAGATGGCCTGGAAACTGCCTCTTTATCACAAGGAGTTCAGCCTCCAAGTGGCACCGGCAGCCAGTTCGCCATAGGAGACAATAAGCCATCATCACTGCACTTGCTCCAAATCAGGCCGTCAGCACCTAAGGCTGTTTCTAGTTTCCATGTGGCAGAAAAGAGACCATTTTCTCTCCAGACTAAAAGGGATCATATATAATATTAGGGGGCTTCCCAGGTGGCACTAGAGGTAAAGAACCTGCCTGCCAATGCAGGGGACGTAAGAGACACAGGTTCAGTCCCTGGGCCGGGAAGATCCCCTGGAGAAGGGCATGGCAGCCCACTCCAGTTTTCTTGCCTGCAGAATCCCATGGACAGAGGAGCCTGGTGGGCTACAGTTCATAGGGTCCCAAAGAGTTGGACACGATTGAAGCGACGGTGCACACAGCACACGTATAATATTACGACACTCGAGGTTCAGTGATTAAAGTCTTAAAACACCTTGGAGCCAGGATGAGTTGAGTGACAGGTCTACTGTCCTGTTCTGGAATTGATTGTTTCTCATGAGAAGCATACCAGACCATTCCAGCTGGAAAGCCATTTTCCACTGTCACCCTTCTGACCTTGGGTTTGTTCTCATCCACACCATCCTCTACTGCTATCTTGTTTCCTCTGAATGTGCCAGTTCTGGAGCTGGACTTTTGTGGCTTTTTGTCTTTTCTGTCTGCCCACTTCCCATCCACCTCCCTGGCTTCAACTCACTTCTTTGCTCTCACTCACATGTGTTCAACCACCACCCTGGTTCCAGAAGCTAATTTCTGCCCTGATACCATTTTTCAGGCCCTCCCAACCTTGCCACACTCTCTCAATTCCGGCTACAGGATTCATCTGTATTCCATTAATGCCCTGCATTAACTGAGTATGTAGACAAGCCCCACCTAATCTCCATAATTATTCAGTAGGCGGAAAGGGAGTGGGGAATTTCCCAAAGAAACCTAAGAGAGTGAGTTCCAATTTAAAAACACATAACTCTGTGCATAGCAGGGAATAAACTTGATTGATGGTAAATTTGATATAATAAACTGGAGATAGTAAAATTGGTCATATAAAAAAGTGTTGTAAGTATTTAGATAAACTCTTAGGGGAACAGCCCCAAAGGATCGATGCAAAGAAATGATGGCTGGGAAGTGACAAGACACCCTCTATCTGAGTTAAATATCATTCAAAGCAAACGTGTTACTTGACAGAACACAAAAGGAGTACAGCTTAGGGATTAAGCATGTTTGCTTTGGAGCCAGACCACCTGGATTGGTTCATTACTTTGCAATTACTAGCTGGGCGAGTGTGGCAAGTTACTTAATTTTTTTGAGCTCAGTTTCCTTATATATCACATAAGGACAATAATACCCATCATAAGGTGGATGAACTTCTTAAAAGAATACTGCAAAGTGCCTGTTTAGCATTGTGCCTAATGCATAATAATTCCATAATGGATATTTGTTTAAAACCCTTTGTTCTTATTATCAGATCAGACTCTTGAGCCATGTGGACGGTGGCTCTTACATGACGTGAATGGCTCACACATACTTTTTATTTTTTAGTTGAACTTTTTATTTTGAGATAACTGTGGCATGACATGCTGTTGGGAGAAATAGTAGAGATGGCACATGTCCTTTACTCAGCTTTCCCCAGTGATAGCATTTTGCAGAACATTTTACAGTGTCAGAGTATGGCAGTCAGGATATCGACAGTGATGCAAACAAAGCACTGATCTCATTCAGAACTGCTGTCTTACTTACACTCATGTGTGCATATGTGTGCGCGTGTGTGTGTGTGTGTGTGTGTCCTATGCAGTTTGGTTGCATGTGTAGTGTCAGGCATCCCCCACCACAATCAAGATGTGCAGCAATACTCCAATTTAAAAAAAAAGGTGCACAGAAGTTTCATTACCACAAACATACATGTTTTATGGCCTGTAGCTTTATTTTCTTCTTTTTAAATTAATTTTTATTGCAGTGTAGTTGCTGTACCAAGTGGTCTTAGTTGCTACTGTACAGCAGAATGAATCAGCCATACATATACATGCATCCCTCCGTTTGGACTTCCATCCCACTCAGGTTCCCATAGTGCATTAGGTAGAGTTCCCTGTGCTATATATATATATTTATTTTAATCAGGATTTTAAACAGCCTAATTTGGGTGGCCACAGTCAAAATGCTCATTTCTGCCTTTCTTCTGGCTCCTAGTACATTTTATCAGTGGTGCTCACGGATGTTTCCTGACCAGCTGTTTATCCTCCAGTGCATGCGGTTCAGCGCAGCACTGGAGCACTTGACCATCAAAGATTCAGAGCCCATGAAAAGAGGAAGAGGAATGGAGGAGGGGGAGAGAGGGGAGGAGGAGGAAGAGGAAGAGAGGGAGGAATAAGAGTGAGGGCAGAGAAGCGAGAGGAGCAGGCATGGCAGCCCCTTCCCTGCCCAGGTCAGGAGAAGCACCCCCATCTCCCCAGTCTTGATGCCAACCCCCCATTTCGCCCACAGGGAGTATCTGGTGATCAGTCAGTTCTGATTTGCTGACTTGCTCTAGTCCAGAGTCTGCAGAGAAGCGAGAGGAGCAGGCATGGCAGCCCCTTCCCTGCCCAGGTCAGGAGAAGCACCCCCATCTCCCCAGTCTTGATGCCAACCCCCCATTTCGCCCACAGGGAGTATCTGGTGATCAGTCAGTTCTGATTTGCTGGCTTGCTCTAGTCCAGAGTCTAAAGGGAGCCTGTTCTGACTCATACTGAGGTCTGAATATAAACATAAGACCATGGGGATTATAAATTTAGCCCCCCCCCAATCCAGACCCTATTCTGGTGAAAATGAAATGGAAAGACACATATAGGGGAACACATGTGCAATTATGCTTTTGTGAGATTGAAGTGCAGGTTCAAACAGTTTTTTATAATTATAAAAATACTTGGCAAGTACTTAAAAATAGAAAAGGCAAAATAATAATCATTCCTAATCCTATCACCATAGATAACTATCATTAGCATTTCTGGAGTGTAATGTTCCCTCAGGTATTTTCTATGCAAATATATCTATATGTGCAACATTGAATTTTATAAAACTTGTATCATACTACATAGCAATGTGTATCCTGGATTTTCCCTTGTTCAGTTTCTAAGTCATGTCCGACTATTTGTGACCCCAGGGACTGCAGTAAGCCAGGCTTCCCTGTCCTTCACTATCTCCCAGAGTTTGCTCAAAATCATGTCCACTGAGTCAATCATGCCATCCAACCATCTCATCCTCTGTCACCACTTCTCCTGCCCTCAATCCTTCCCAGCATCAGGGTCTTTTTCAATAAGTCAGCTCTTCAAATCAGATGATCAAGGTATTGGAGCTTCAGCTTCAGCATCAGTCCTTCCAATATTCAAGGTTGATTTCCTTTAGGATTGTCTGATTTGACTCCTTGTGGTCCAAGGGACTCAAGAGTCTTCTCCAAATTGAATATTATGAAAAGGATTTTCCCTGGAATGTCTTATTGGGTTTCCTCCATGTTTTGAATATGCTAAATACTGTGTAAGATGAATTTAGAGAGGCATAGTTTATTCAGCTAATCCCCTGATATTGCTTAGATATTTTATCCACTTCTATTTCTCAGTGCACCTGCATCAATGTTGCTTTCATCATTTATGTTCAGTTGTCTTTTAGTTTTGCTTTGAATGATGATTTTTTTAAAAAAGCAAAAAACTAAGAATTTTTGTCTTGTCAGTGTGGTTTTCCACTCAGTGACATACCCACATATCCAAGTTGATCGAATTATGGTTGCTGTGAGATTCCAACAAGTAGAGGAACTTGAAATGCGTAGAATTATTTCTGCCCACATTTCAGCCAACATAATGTTAAAGACTAATAAAGTTTTGCCGAGATAATGCACTGGTCATAGCAAACACCCTCTTCCAACAACACAAGAGGAGACTCTACACATGGACATCACCAGATGGTCAACACTAAAATCAGATTGATTATATTCTATGCAGCCAAAGATGGAGAAGCTCTATACAGTCAAAAAAAGCAAGACCAGGAGCTGACTGTGGCTCAGATCATGAACTCCTTATTGCCAAATTCAGACTTAAATTGAAGAAAGCAGGGAAAACCGCTAGACCATTCAGGTATGACCTAAATCAAATCCCTTATGATTATATAGTGAAAGTGAGAAATAGATTTAAGGGCCTAGATCTGATAGATAAAGTGCCTGATGAACTATGGAATGAGGTTCGTGACATTGTACAGGAGACAGGGATCAAGACCATCCCTATGGAAAGGAATGCAAAAAAGCAAAATGGCTGTCTGGGGAAGCCTTACAAATAGCTGTGAAAAGAAGAGAAGCGAAAAGCCAAGGAGAAAAGGAAAGATATAAGCATCTGAATGCAGAGTTCCAAAGAATAGCAAGAAGAGATAAGAAAGCCTTCTTCAGCGATCAATGCAAAGAAATAGAGGAAAACGACAGAATGGGAAAGACTAGAGATCTCTTCAAGAAAATTAGAGATATCAAGGGAACACTTCATGCAAAGATGGGCTCGATAAAGGACAGAAATGGTATGGACCTAACAGAAGCAGAAGATATTAATAAGAGATGGCAAGAACACACAGAAGAACTGTACAAAAAGGATCTTCATGACCCAGATAATCACAATGGTGTGATCACTCATCTAGAACCAGACATCTTGGAATGTGAAGTCAAGTGGGCCTTAGAAAGCATCACTATGAACAAAGCTAGTAAAGGTGATGGAATTCCAGTTGAACTGTTTCAAATCCTGGAAGATGATTGCTTGAGGACTAACATGTGCTTGGACAATTATACTTCAAAAACAACAAACAAGCAAACTCATTAAAAAAAAGATCAAATTTAAACTTCACATTATAAGATAAACAAATACTAGGAATACAGTGTATAACATGATTAATTAATACTGCTGTATGTTATACATAAAATTTAAGAGAGTAAATTCCAAGAGTTTTCATGGCAAGAAAAAATATTGTTTTTTTTTCCTTTTATTTTGTATCTATATGAGATGATAATCACTAAACTTACTGTGGTAATCATTACATGATGTATATAAATCAAATCTTTATGCTGTATGCCTTTAATTTATACAGAGCTATATGTCAATTACATTTCAATAAAACTGGAAGAAAAAATAAAAATAATAAAAAGAAATTTTAAGATTTGAAAATCAATCATTTGAAGTTTAAATTTCTCTATTATAACTCAGAGTCAGAGGACATACTTTGCAAAACAAAACAATGCAAGGGGACTTCTCTGGTGGTCCAGGAGTTAAGACTCTGTGCTACCAAAGTAGGGGAGCACAGGTTCATCCCCTAGTTGGGAAACTAAGATCCCACGTGCCACGCAGCCAAGAAAAAAAAAAACAAAACATTAATTTTTCAGACATGTTCTGTAAATAAAATCACTAATGTTAAAGAAAACCCAAGTCAAATTATTTGTAAGTACTATTACCTAAACAGACATTTATGAAAATAACCATTCTGTGAATTTCTAAAAGGCCAGCTTATGTCTAATTTGTGTTATAGACCAAAGCACCATATCTCTAGTTGTACTTCAAATATATTTTCTTTTATAAGGATAGCCCCTTACAGCAAAGGAGATCAACTCCTAGATTACCCAGCTATGTCTGTGCACAGAATACAGGCTCCTCTTAATAACAAAATTAAAGCATGTATTACATTACTAGTGGCACTCTATCACCTTTATTTTTATTTTTGCACAAAAGTATTCTGTGATGTTGCAGATTTTGAAAACATAGTAAATCAAGGAACAGTTGTTTCATATTCAGTAACTGCCTCTTGAGAAATCTGTATGCAGGTCAGGAAGCAACAGTTAGAACTGGACATGGAACAATAGACTGGTTCCAAATAGGAAAAGGAGTACGTCAAGGCTGTATATTGTCACCCTGCTTATTTAACTTCTATGCAGAGTACATCATGAGAAACGCTGGACTGGAAGAAACACAAGCTGGAATCAAGATTGCCAGGAGAAATATCAATAACCTCAGATATGCAGATGACACCACCCTTACGGCAGAAAGTGAAGATGAACTAAAAAGCCTCTTGATGAAAGTGAAAGGAGAGTGAAAAAGTTGGCTTAAAGCTCAACATTCAGAAAACGAAGATCATGGCATCTGGTCCCATCACTTCATGGGAAATAGATGGGGAAACAGTGGAAACAGTGTCAGACTTTATTTTTGGGGGCTACAAAATCACTGCAGATGGTGACTGCAGCCATGAAATTAAAAGACGCTTACTCCTTGGAAGAAAACTTATGACCAACCTGGATAGTATATTCAAAAGCAGAGACATTACTTTGCCGACTAAGGTCCGTCTAGTCAAGGCTATTGTTCTTCCTGTGGTCATGTATGGATGTGAAAGTTGGACTGTGAAGAAGGCTGAGCACTGAAGAATTGTGAACTGTGGTGTTGGAGAAGACTCTTGAGAGTCCCTTGGACTGCAAGGAGATCCAACCAGTCCATTCTGAAGGAGATCAGCCCTGGGAGTTTTTTGGAAGGAATGATGCTAAAGCTGAAACTCCAGTACTTTGGCCACCTCATGCGAAGAGTTGACTCATTGGAAAAGACTCTGATGCTGGGAGGGATTGGGGGCAGGAGGAGAAGGGGACAACCGAGGTTTAGATGGCTGGATGGCATCACGGACTCGATGGACATGAGTCTGAGTGAACTCCAGGAGTTGGTGATGGACAGGGAGGCCTGGCGTGCTGTGATTCATGGGGTCACAAAGAGTCGGACACAACTGAGAGACTGAACTGAACTGAACAGACAATAACACTGGGTCAACATTTTTAGTAACTTCAAAAATATATAGGTAGAGTTTGATTATATGTAGATTTTTTATGTCTTTTACAGTATCACTGAAATTTGATAAAAATAACAAGAAAATTCAGACAAGATTATCATTCATCTGAAAAGGTAACAGCTATCTGGTCAGGCATTTACTCATATAACCTGAAGAAAGTCTACTGGTGATGACAAATGGCTCTAAGATCCTTTCCTCCCTGAGTAAATGAAGCAGAACCACCACCCAGGGAAGCCCCAATTGACAGTAATGGAAATGCTTACAAGCTGCTAAGGATAAAACAACAGCTGAAGCAAATGTAATGGAAGAGCTCAAGAGAGGTGTGTGCTAGGGGCTAGAGAACTTTGCTGAAGCAACTAGCAGGATGGACTGAATATAAGTGAAAGTCTCTAGTCTCTCTCACCCAACTCCAGTACTCTTGCCTGGAAAATCCCATGGACGGAGGAGCCTGGTAGGCTACAGTCCATGGGGTTGCTAAGAGTCGGACATGACTGAGCGACTTCACTTTCACTTTTCACTTTCATGCATTGGAGTAGGACATGGCAACTCACTCCAGTGTTCTTGCCTGGAGAATCCCAGGGATGGGGGAGCCTGGTGGGCTGCCGTCTATGGGGTCACACAGAGTTGGACACGACTGAAGTGACTTAGCAGCAGCAGCAGTGTTCTATTGAGATGGTATATTCACATGCATAAGGAGGAGCAACGGGCTGATGATGATGCAGTCATGCATGTGGAGATAGGATGGAAAGGAGCAATGTTTCAAGGTGCAAATCTTTTTTAGCAGGACCTGATACAGAGAAGCAAATGATGAGCATGTAAAAATGGTTTGTAGGACTGGGACTGGAATTCATTACAGAGGAGGAGAACTGATGTGAGACATCTTCCACTGAAGACTGGTGGTGGGGAAAAGGAAATTAAAATAGTTTGCAGAATGAAGGCAATGATTTTGGTTTGTTTGTTTATAGGTAAAGAGTTAATGGAAATGGTGGTCGACTGAGAGGGGGGATGAGGGTTTAAGGAGACAAATCAAAAGCAAAAATTTTAGAGAAAGTTCGGAGTACAACTGAGATTTTATCTTTTCCCGGGCATCGTTGGATAGATTAAGGCCCACCATCTGTCAGAAAAGGAGAAGGAAGTATTTGAGATGGTGGCATTGGTGATGGGGAATGTCAGTAGAGGAGACACATTTTAATTCACAGCTTTGCTCATAGATTGACTTCTTAAAGGAACTAAGAAAGGAGTAAGGGCTGAAAGCATCCATGGAGCTGCAGAGGTTAATCATATGTGTACGTACTAAAGGGCTTCCCAGGTGGCTCAGTGGTAAAGAATCCACCTGCCAATGCAGGAGACACGAGTTCAATTCCTGGGTTGGGAAGGTCCCCTGGAGAAAGAAATGGCAATCCACTCCAGTATTCTTGCCTGGGAAATCCCATGGACAGAGGAGCCTGGTGGGCTACAGTCCATGCGGTTGCAAGAGTTGGGCATGACTAAGCAATCGAACATGTACACAGCATGCCCTGCACTAAGACAGACTCCTCTTCCTATGAGTGTCTAGTGACTATGAAACAGTTTCCTGTATAATGGGTATTCAGCATTTTCTCATTTAAATCTCACAACAGCCTTTTGCAGGACATAACAGTACTCTCTCAAATTTATATGGAGGAAACCAAGTCTCAGGAAGGTTAAGTAAGTTGAAGGCAGTTATCCAGGTAGCAAGTGTCACAGTTGGGATCCAATCCAGGTTTGTCTGCCTGGGAATGCTCACTTTTAAATATATGTGACAGGATTAAAGCAGATTTTTCTGGCTTAATTTGATGTGTGTATGTGCGTGTGTGTGTGTGTGTGTGTGTGTGTGTGAGAGAGAGAGAGAGAGAGAGAGAGAGAGAAAGTATGGAAAAGGGATTCTTTATCATGTATGAATTTTCTTCTCCACTTAATTAAAAGCTCCTTGTGTATAGGGACCCTGACCTCATTTGTATTAAGTGGATCATTTTTATTTCTAACCTCCAAGCTCTTTCTAAATTTTTTTCTTTACAAGAGGTATATCTAGGCACTTATTTTCATGAAATATTAATCGAGAAGGCATTTTTTATTCTAAGTAATAAAGAAGCACGCCCTCCACCTTGGATTTCAGAGTAAACCGGAGAGAATGCATACCTGCATATGGACTGTCTGTATGCTTTTCATGTTGTCATTGGGTTTAGAGGGCATTTTATGACCTTGAGTGGCACTTATGTTAGATTTTGAGTATAGAAAGAACCACAGGGGTATCTGTTTTCCAATACCCATGTCATTATATAAGTTAAATGCTACCAAGAAAATAGAGTCCATTTTGCTTTACTTAGAGCCTATTTAGAATTTGTCAAATGCTCCATACATAAATAACCTGGAGAAGTTAGTCACAAAGGACTTTCAGGTACTTAAAAAAATTACTCTCCCCCCATGCTACCCTAACTCTTTCATATCTCTATTGAAATGTTCTTAGGGATCTCGTGTCCCAGACCAGCGTCAAAGTCAAAATCCCATTTTGCAAGGGATATAAATCTCTGAATTTGAAATAGCTCTTGAAAATGTTTGGAGTTTTAATTTCATACTTGCCTAATTTTAATGTGGGTCAAGAAAATGGAATGGCAAATGCAACTGGTAGTTGGAATAATGGGAAAACATCTACCAAGGAGCCCAAGAAAAAGAGAGAGAGAGCATTAATAATGTATTTTGAACCCCTATGTGAAGAAGAGAAATAATTTGTTTTAACTAATAAAACTACTTTATTTTGAGGTTAATTGCCATGTTATTAACTGAAACTCATGATTGTTACTAATTACATATTTTCAACCCACCTTTTATTTACCTGCCACTGCTTTACTTTATCAGAATTTGCTGCTCTGATTTTAATGGCCCACTACTTCTTTCTTTCCTCTTCAAGGTTCTTTGTACTTTTGTTTTAGCAGTGGAATTGCTGGCAAGGCTTGCCCTCATTTGTACTTCATCCTTTCTGTTCTTTTTACAGTCTCCTTCCCCTCTCCCATTGAAACCTCCTAAGAACTTTGAAGCTAATTTATAGTGATACTTTCACTGGTCTACTTATTAAGGAGTAATAGGTGATGATAAGTGTACTCTACAACAGTGTGAGCCTGTTGAAATCAGTGCTCTCTTATTAGCTGTGTATTCTCAATTTAATAAAGTTGATTGACTTATAAAATTTGTTTAGTGGGTAAAATGTTTTCCAACCAAGTTAACTGCTCAATTATTTCACTGTAATTTGCACGTACAATTCTTGCTGTGGATTTCAAGGTGATTTTGCTTTTTAGTGAGAGATGGTTGATCGAATCATACAAGTTTATGCCTACAAGATAGTCAGTTCAGTTCAGTCGCTCAGTCATGGATGACTCTTTGTGACTCTATGGACTGTGGCGTGCCAGGCTTCCCTGTCCATCACCAATTCCCGGAGCTTGCTCAAACTCATGTCTGTGGAGTCAGTGATGCCATCCAACCATCTCATCCTCTGTCATCCCCTTCTCATCCTGCCTTCAATCTTTCCCAGCATCAAGGTCTTTTCCAGTGAGTCAGTTCTTCACATCAGGTAGCCAAAGTATTGGAGCTTCAGCTTCAGCATCAGTCCTTCCAGTGAATATTCAGGACTGATTTCCTTTAGGATGGACTGGTTGGATCTCCTTGCAGTCCAAGGGACTCTCAAGAGTCTTCTCCAACATCACATTTCAGAAGCATCATTTCTTTAGCCCTCAGCTTTCTTTGTGGTCCAACTCTCATATCCATACATGACTACTGGAAAAACCATAGCTTTGACTAAATGGACCTTTGTTGGCAAAGTAATGTCTCTGCTTTTTAATATGATGTCTCAATTTGTCATAGCTTTTCTTCCGAGGAGCTTTTCTTCCAAGGAGGTACTACAAGATAGTATCAAGATCTTATAGAATTACTGTTGTTAACAAATTTAGATTCACTAGGATAATAACTACCAATCAGCCCTTATAAGGGAAGAACACAGAAGTTTATTGATTCCATGATAACTCAGAACAGCACATTGCTTCTCTGTCTTCTACTCAAGAGAGACATTGTTGCTTATTGGAATTATCTCTCTACAGTGAGACTATGGGGCCATTCTCCCTTCCACTTCTTGGGTACAGAGGCTGGTTATGAAGATTAGACCCATTGGAGGGCCCACCATGTGTGTCAGTGACAATCAACAGGGCTGTCAAGCTCATTCTCACTCTGAAAACCCTTCCCCAGATCACTGTTTCAGGAAATTCAACTAAGGAAGCGCTGTGTTGATAATGATTACTCCTGCTACATCTACATTAACATTCTGTGCAACCAGTCTCTTAAGAGTATGAACTAAATACTGAAGAGTGATTCCTTAATTTCATAGTGCCCCAAATAACCACTCCTAAATCTCTAAATCTACAATATCTGTATATCAAAATAACAATTTCTCCTAAAATTCCAGTCAACTAAGTTTGCAAGTAATTTCAAGTCTCCCTGAGAATATTTTTGTTGACTTCTTCTTGTACTAACATGAAAGCAATAAAGCCAGATTTCCTGTTTCTCTTCTTTCAGGAAGCTAGTCTGTCTTCAAAGAAGCCAGTGAATATAACTGTTCAAGGTGACATTTTCTTGTCAACCATTTCACCCTAATTCCTAGCATGGGTTCTATGTAAATAATTGGATCCCCTTTCTTTCTGAGTTGGGAGAATTTTTATCTTTGTTTGTGCTTTTTGTCATTTTGTAGTACCTCTTATAGCTTCTTCACTTTCCTCCTGAGTTTCTGGACTTCTTTGTGTTTTCCTGTTGTCTTTTTATCTTACAGATTTTCTCTGCAAAGTATTTGGTGATTGGGCATTCAGCGAATCATTTAAAACCAACAGTTACTTTTGGGTGTAACTTTGGTTCATTAGCTAATCAATGTAGTTACCTAGTATAAAGTCTACATCATTTCTGCTTTTGGCCCAATGAGTAAGCTTCAATTTTCAGAAAAGGTTAATTTCAGAAGATGTAAGAGCCATAGGGTTAGCTTGTTTGACACTTTGTGTGCTAAGTAACTTCAGTTGTATCTGACTCTTTCTGACCCACTGGACTGCAGCTTACCAGGCTCCTCTGTCCATAGGTTTCTCCAGGCAAGAATACTGGAGTGGGTGGTCACGCCCTCCTCCTGGGGATCTTTCCCATTTGACACTTTGGTTTAGTCGCTAAGTCGTGTCCAACCCTTGGCAACTCCGTGGACTGTAGTCTGCCAGACTTCTCTGTCCAAGGAATTTTCCAGGCAAGAATACTGGAGTGGGTTGCCATTTCCTTCTTCAATTTGACACTTTACTTCTGGCTAAAAGATATAACGATAGCTATTCCTGTAAATGTAATATATGAAAATTATGATTAAAAGTAGTTCACCTTAATATAGTGCTTAAGTGTCAGAGTGATATTTATTCGTTGTTTACCACTTCCCTACTGCTTCCTGCCCCATCCCAGACAGACACAGATACATATCCAGAAGGAGTTATGACTACTGGTTATTTTTGTGAGTTCTGAGATGTTGGTATTGTTCATAACATAGAGAAAGAGCATGATGGATTTAGTTTCAGAAATTAAGTGTGACGCTATATCTGTTACTTAGCAGTGCAACTTTGAGCAAAGCGGTAAATGATACTGGGCTTCAACTTCCTCGACTAAAATCAGGTTCTGCCTACATTATAGGACTGCTCTTTCTCTTAGATGAGACTTCTTGCGCTAGCATCTCATGAATTTCATGGCTTATTCTAAAAGATTTGACCACTAAGGTGCTGTAAATTCCAGTGTTCTCATAGTGCCATTGCTTGGGCATGGTGAAAGTGTGTCATCCGTAATGAGAGGAGAAGTAGGTTGATTTGTCCTACTTCTAGCTATAAAACAAACCCATAACAGCCTGAGGCTTTTATTCTACTGCTAATTCTACTCATGGATTTTATAACTTTGCAAAAGTCCAGGTTTTATAAAAGTCCATAGCATCACTTTGAGGCTTTAAAAGTCATGTTTTAAAAACACATCTCCTTCTTTCTAGCACCATTGCTTCCATTCTGGAGCCCAGAGCCTTTTTCTTTGCTTCGTTGAATAAATTACCCTTATTTTCAACTAGCACTATTGAAACTTAATATCCTCTGTTTTTTGCAAAGTATTGGGGGAATAAAGGATAAAAGACAATCACTGATTATCAAGGGGCTTGCACTGGAATGAATGACTGGAAAATCATTAAAATCAAATATAGTAATTTCTAAGAGAGACAAACATAGGATTCTATTACAGAAAGAAAACAACTAACATAAGTTTGGCACATAGATAGCAATTAACATAGGCTTAATTAAGGACAGAATGTGGTGGGGAAAATAAGAGATATGAGATGGGAGTCCTAAATAATTAACATGTGTTGTGCAGGGTAGGGAGAGAAGAGGTCAGTCCATATTAGAGAAAAGTATTCACAAAGGTGCAGAAGCAAGAGAGTACAGTCTTCTTGGGAAACAACAAAAGGAATATGCTGGAATGGAGTATTGGCACAGGAAAGTGGCTAGAAGTATTTATTAGTCAAGGTTCTCTGGAAACACAGAACCAATAGGATATACAGTAGCCCCTAGCCTGTTATCTGCAAGGGATATGTTCTAAGACCACACTAAATGCCTGAATTTGTGGATAGAATCAAACACTATGCTTGAAAGACATTTGGTTCTGTCCAAAAGGTCATTGTTGATCCTGTCCAAAAAAATCCATAGAACATTTGAGTTCAGTTCAGTTCAGTCACTCAGTCGTGTCCGACTCTTTGCAACCCCATGAATCGCAGCACACCAGGCCTCCCTGTCCATCACCAACTCC
This sequence comes from Cephalophus harveyi, assembly GCA_006410635.1. Classification (NCBI taxonomy): domain Eukaryota; kingdom Metazoa; phylum Chordata; class Mammalia; order Artiodactyla; family Bovidae; genus Cephalophus; species Cephalophus harveyi. The sequence goes on along the minus strand of SJYT01019172.1, from coordinate 18,805 downwards.
CGGAGTTCACTCAGACTCACGTCCATCGAGTCAGTGATGCCACCCAGCCATCTCATCCTTGGTCGTCCCCTTATCCTCCTGCCTCCAACGCCTCCCAGCATCAGAGTCTTTTCCAGTGAGTCAACTCTTCGCATGAGGTGGCCAAAGTACTGGAGTTTCAGCTTTAGCATCATTCCTTCCAAAGAAATCCCAGGGTTGATCTCCTTCAGAATGGACTGGTTGGATCTCCTTGCAGTTCAAGGGACTCTCAAGAGTCTTCTCCAGCACCACAGTTCAAATGCATCAATTCTTCAGTGCTCAGCCTTCTTCACAGTCCAACTCTCACATCCATATATGACCACAGGAAAAACCATAGCCTTGACTAGACAGACCTTCGTCGGCAAAGTAATATCTCTGCTTTTGACTATGCTATCTAGGTGGGTCATAACTTTCCTTCCAAGTATTATGTGTCTTTTAATTTCATGGCTGCAGTCATCATCTGCAGTGATTTTGGAGCCCCCAAAAATAAAGTCTGACACTGTTTCCACTGTTTCCCCATCTATTTCCCATGAAGTGATGGTACCGGATTCCATGATCTTCGTTTTCTGAATGTTGAGCTTTAAGCCAACTTTTTCACTCTCCTCTTGCACTTTCATCAAGAGGCTTTTTAGCTCCTCTTCACTTTCTGCCATAAGGGTGGTGTCATATGCATATCTGAGGTTATTGATATTTCTCCCGGCAATCTTGATTCCAGCTTGTGTTTGTTCCAGTCCAGCGTTTCTCATGATGTACTCTGCATATAAGTTAAATAAGCAGGGTGACAATATACAGCCCTGATGTACTCCTTTTCCTATTTGGAACCAGTCTGTTGTTTCATGTCAGTTCTAACTGTTGCTTCCTGACCTGCATACAGATTTCTCAAGAGGCAGGTCAGGTGGTCTGGTATTCCCATCTCTTTCAGAATTTTCCACAGTTTATTGTGATCCACACAGTCAAAGGCTTTGGCATATGCATATCTGAGGTTATTGATATTTCTCCCGGCAATCTTGATTCCAGCTTGTGTTTCTTCCAGTCCAGCGTTTCTCATGATGTACTCTGCATATAAGTTAAATAAGCAGGGTGACAATATACAGCCTTGACGGACTCCTTTTCCTATTTGGAACCAGTCTGTTGTTCCATGTCCAGTTCTAACTGTTGCTTCCTGACCTGCATAGATTTCTCAAGAGCAGGTCAGGTGGTCTGGTATTCCCATCTCTTTCAGAATTTTCCACAGTTAATTGTGGTCCACACAATCAAAGGCTTTGGCATAGTCAATAAAGCAGAAATAGATGTTTTTCTGGAACTCTCTTGCTTTTTCCATGATCCAGCGGATGTTGGCAATTTGATCTCTGGTTCCTCTGCCTTTTCTAAAACCAGCTTGAACATCTGGAAGTTCATGATTCATGTGTTGCTGAAGCCTGGCTTGGAGAATTTTGAGCATTACTTTACTAGCGTGTGAGATGAGTGCAATTGTGCGGTAGTTTGAGCATTCTTTGGCATTGCCTTTCTTTGGAATTGGAATGAAAACGGACCTTTTTCAGTCCTGTGGCCACTGCTGAGTTTTCCAAATTTGCTGGCATATTGAGTGAAGCACTTTCACAGCATCATCTTTCAGGATTTGAAACAGCTCCACTGGAATTCCATCACCTCCACTAGCTATAAACTACTAATTGCAAGATATAGTCCAGACCCTTCAGAAACTTATGCTGTAGTTGAAAGGGAAGAAGGCATTTACATAAACAGCTATAATCAAGGCATTGTAAATATGAGGTGTCCCGTAAATGGCATAGATAATAATTGCTAGAGAATGTGAGACAGGCAGTAAAGAAGGAGCTCATGTTTAGCTTGATTGTTGGAAGGAAGACCTGTGAACCAACGTGTAACAGCACAGAGTCATTCCTGCATTTGTGATAGACATCACCAAGCAATCTGGGACTCTGTTTTTCAGTTTTTAAAATTTGCTGTGGTGATATAGAAAAATAGGTAAAAAAATATATGTGTAATAGGTGAGTAATTATAAGCAAACATCAAGGTAAATAACCACCCAGGTCAATACATAGAACCTTATCAGCATTTCAAAAGTCCCTGCTGTGCACTCTTCCCCAGTGAGAGCTCTTTCTATTCCTCCCCACTATCCTAACTTTGTGACAATGATAATTATTATCCTTGCTTTTGTTAAACTGTAGCCTCTAGGTGTTCACCTTTTAAAGCATCGTTTTGCCTGTTTCTGAACTTTACATAGTGGAACTATACTACCTGCGTGCTTTTGTGTCTTGCTTCTTTTGTTTGCCACAGTTGGTGAGATTCTTCTGTGCCATTGCATGTAGCTGTACCTTGTGTATATTCACTTCTGTAGGGTTCCACTTTATGAATTCACCACGATTTGTTTATCCATTTCATTGTCATTGGGCATTTAGGTTGTTTTCAGTTGGGGCTAATGCAGACGATACTGTAGTGAACAGTTAAGTTCGTGCTTACTACTAGGGTGTGTACCTAGTAGTGGAATTTCTGGTTTGAAAAATTGGCGTATCTTCCTTTTTATATAATACTAAATTAACCCACTCCAGTACTCTTGCCTGGAAAATCCCATGGTTGGAGAAGCATGGTAGGCTGCAGTCTGTGGGATTGCGAAGAATCAGACATGACTGAGCGACTTCACTTTCACTTTCAAACTATTTCCCAAAGTCAGTTCAGTTCAGTTCAGTCGCTCAGTTGTGTCCAACTGTTTGCAACCCCATGGACTGCAGCACACCAGGCTTCTTTGTCCATCACCATCTCCCAGAGCTTGCTCAAACTCATGTCCATCCAATTGGATGGTGATGCCATCCAATCATCTCATCCTCTGTCGTCCCCTTCTCCTTCTGCCCTCAATCTTTCCCAGCATCAGGGTCTTTTCCAATAAGTCAGTTCTTTGCATCAGGTGGCCAAAGTATTGGAGCTTCAGCTTCGGCATCAGTCCTTCCAATGCATATTCAGGACTGATTTCCTTTGGATTTTCCCAAAGTAGTTGTTAGTAATTTTCACCCCACCAGCAATGTTGTAAGAGTTTCATTTTTCTGCAGCCTTACTAATGTTTAGTATGGTCAGATTTTTAATTTGAGCTATAGTTTTACATTTAATTTTAGTTATTGTCTTATCAGTTTTAATTTGCTGATAGGATTATTATTTATCAGCAAATTTGCAACAATCTGATTACTATGAGTTTAAGGGCTTTTCTAGTTTGTATTGACCATTTAGATATATTGTTTAATGAAATGCCTTTTAGGAATATTAATCCTTTTATTGGTTATATGGGTAGACATATTCTTCTACACTGTGTTTTACTTTTTCCTTTTCATATTTTCTATTGGCTAATAAAAATTCATGATTTTAATGTACTTTCATTCACTTTCCTGTGGTTAGTGCTTTTATTGCCATATTTAAGAAAGCCTTTCATGCCCTACGGTCTTTAAGATATCCCATTGTATTGTCTCTTGATGGTCTTACAGCTTTATCTTTTACTTTATAGCCTTTAAGCCATCTCCATGAAATCAGTTTTTTAAAATTTGTTTATCTATTTGGCTGTGCCAGGTCTTGGGTGCAGCAGGTAAGATCTTCGATCTTAGTTGTGGCGTGTGAGATCTTTGGTTGCAGCATGGGAACTCTTTAGTTCCCTGACCAGGGGTCGAACGCAGGCCCCCTGCATTGGGAGCACAGAGCTTAGCCACTGGACCACTGTCACTTTTTAAATATAATGTGAGGTACACAGTTTAATTTTTTGAAAACTTGCCATGCAATTTACATTTCACCATTGATTGAAAAGTGTATCACACTCACATGCTCACTTTATTTTAAAGTATATATATTGAAGATTTTATCCTTTACCAGACATAGTAAATGCTTTACATACAGTAAGTAGACAGGTGATATTCAAGCTCGATTTTTAGTGAATGAAAATGCTTTCATAATTAGAAATGGAAAAATAAGGAGTTCATGAGTGTGGAAGGGAAGTTAGAGTAGAAGGACAGTCCAAAAAGAAAGAAGACATTTCAGGACCAGAGAGAGCATAGAAACATGCTCACCACCTTCAGAGGGTGGTGAGTAAAAGAGTTTGGCTGAACCAGAGTATTTATGAGGAGACCGCTTGAAACAAGGCTGAAGAGGGCCCTGAATGCCAGACCAAGGAGTCTGAGCTTCATTCTGAGAGTCCGAGGGAGTGAAGGGAGATTTATTCATAGGAAAATGATATAAGAGAGCTGTTGTTTCAGAAAGACTGAGCCTCTAATCCAGGGACAGAGTAATAAGGGCCCCCATGTGGTAGCTTCCCTGATGGCTCAGCTGGTAAAGAATCTGCCTACAGGGCGGGAGACCCCAGTTTGATTCCTGGGTCAGGAAGGTCCGCTGGAGAAGGGATAGGCTACCCACTCCAGTATTCTTGGGCTTCCCTTGTGGCTCAGCTGGTAAAGAATCCACCTGCAATGCAGGAGACCTGGGTTCTATCCTTGGGTTGGCAAGATCCCCTGGAGAAGGGAAAGGTCACCCAGGGAGTTGGTGATGGACAGGGAGGCCTGGCGTGCTGCGATTCATGGGCTCGCAAAGAGTCGGACACGACTGAGCGACTGAACTGAACTGAACTGATATAGACCATGGGGTCACAAAGAGTCGGACATGACTGAACGACTTTCACTTTCACTATGTGGTAGCAGTAACAGGGAATGAAAAGGAGACAGATGTTACATATATCATAAAGGAAAAACCAGCAGCACATGGCCACTTATTGGAGACAGAATTAGAAGTCAATGATTACTTTTCTTCTGTTTTTATACTAGTGTCAGTTAAGAAAGGCCAGTGTGCTGTTAAGGAATTTGGGATAATTGGTGGAGCTATTTTCACATATGGCCCAGGAATTAGATGGCCAAGACTTCAAGCCCCAAATGGCCCCACAGAAGACTTTGCTATGTACTCAGTTTTAGAATTTCGTGGGTAGTTCCTCCCTTTGGTGGACTTAGGGTTACCAGAGAAGGCCTGAGATTTAAATCGGGAGTCTCAGTTACTACAACTAATTACTATGCCTTTTATATGAGGTGGATTCATCCTTCTCCTATCCTTTGATGGACTGTGGTTTTTGAAAAGCCCCTAAGGAAGTAATGAAGACCGTATTTTAAACCTCAGGCTTGCTTCTCTCTTATTTTACCAGAGTATGTTGGTTATCGTGCCCTGGGAAATGAACAACTTTAAAACATAAATGTGGTAAGCCTTCACTTTCACCAGTATCATTCTTTCTTTCATACAAAGCATACTTATTAGATATCCACTATTGCACTGGACCTGATGAAGGCTACACATAAAGTAATTCCTGTCTTCCAAGTTTAAACTTTGAATTTTGCTACTAGAACAGCAGTTTAGGTCATTCAGACCAACCTTTCTGCTTCTTTGGAGCCGCTTTTGCTAAGAGGCACCTGCTATTCTAGAAGAGAAACCACGCATAGCTTGTGATAATACCCTTATAGGGTTAACAGGACAAAAATTGGAATTCAGGCCAAGGAACGGGGAGCCGTAGTAAACTTCCCCAGGCTTTGGGACCCCACAGGAATACAATTTAGAAGTAACAATGAACCAGAAATAGACTTTAGCAGTCTCACAGGGACTGAAACCTAGCTTCAAATTATCTTAATCTCTCATTGGATTAAGTTGATCCAAGATATCTAGTGACTATAAGAAATTAAATCCTCTCTAGTGGAAGATGCTATCATCCTAGCCCTAATACCTCTCATTGTTTTGTATATGCACTAGTAAGAAAAGCAATAGATCTATAGGAGGTCCATATAATGGTTATCAACTTTAAATTAACTATATTTATGAAGATTGATTATATTCTTTGCAGCCAAAGATGGAGAAGCTCTATACAGTCAACAGAAACAAGACCAGGAGCTGACTGTGGCTCAGATCATGAACTCCTTATTACCAAATTCAGACTTCAATTGAAGAAAGTAGGGAAAATCGCTAGACCATTCAGATATGACCTAAATCAAATCCCTTATGATTATACAGTGGAAGTGAGAAATAGATTTAAGGGCCTAGATCTGATAGATAGAGTGCCTGATGAACTATGGAATGAGGTTCATGACACTGTACAGGAGACAGGGATCAAGACCATCCTCATGGAAAAGAAATGCAAAGAAGCAAAATGGCTGTCTGGGTAAGCCTTAAAAATAGCTGTGAAAAGAAGAGAGGTGAAAAGCCAAGGAGAAAAGGAAAGATATAAGCATCTGAGTGCAGAGTTCCAAAGAATAGCAAGAAGAGATAAGAAAGCCTTCCTCAGTGATCAATGCAAAGAAATAGAGGAAAACAATAGAATGGGAAAGACTAGAGATCTCTTCAAGAAAATTAGAGATACCAAGGGAACATTTCATGCAAAGATGGGCTCAATAAAGGACAGAAATGGTCTGGACCTAACAGAAGCAGAAGATATTAAGAAGAGGTGGCAAGAATACACAGAAGAACTGTACAAAAAAGATCTTCAT
>SJYT01019172.1:0-10998 GCA_006410635.1 Cephalophus harveyi | reverse complement strand
CTAGTCAAGGCTATGGTTTTTCCTGTGGTCATGTATGGATGTGAGAGTTGGACTGTGAAGAAGGCTGAGCACCAAAGAACTGATGCTTTTGAACTGTGGTGTTGGAGAAGACTCTTGAGAGTCCCTTGGACTGCAAGGAGATCCAACCAGTCCATTCTGAAGGAGATCAGCCCTGGGATTTCCTTGGAAGGACTGATGCTAAAGCTGAAACTCCAGTACTTTGGCCACCTGATGCGAAGTGTTGACTCATAGGAAAAGACTCTGATGCTGGAAAGGATTGGGGGCAGGAGGAGAAGGGGACAACAGAGGATGAGATGGCTGGATGGCATCCTTGACTCGATGGACATGAGTCTGAGTGAACTCCGAGAGTTGGTGATGGACATGGAGGCCTGGCGTGCTGCGATTCATGGGGTCACAAAGAGTCGGACACGACTGATAGACTGAACTGAACTGAACTGATGAAGTCAAATAATAACAAAAAATGGGGAAATTATAAAAAAGAATCAAACAACTCAAAATGGATCAAAAATACAAATTTAAGAGCTAAAACTTTTAGAAGAAAATGTAGGCATAAAGCTTTGTGACCTTGGATTAGGTGACAGTTTTTTAGGTGTGGCACCAAACACAAACACCAAAAGGAAGACATACAGAAATTGAAGTTCATCAAATTTTAAATTATTGTACTTCAAAGGATAGTATGAAAAAAAAATGAAGACAACCTATAGAATGGGGGAAAATATTTTTGAATCATATTTCTGATAAGGATCTAGTATCCAGAATATATAAAGAACTCTTACAATTCAACAATAAGGAGAGAAACAGCCCAGTCTTTAAAAAGGAAAAAGGCTTGCATAGACATTTCTCTAAAGGTGGAATGCACATGTTCAGGAAGCACAATGATGCTTTGTGAATTGTTTGGAATATGAGTTTTATCTCAGTGTTTAAAAAAAAAAGAATCAAACAGAAATTTGAGTATTGAAAAATTCAATAGCTGAAATAAAGAGCTCAGTGTGAATTAAATAGCAGATTAGACAAAGCTGACTAAAGAATTAATGAATTGGAAGATAGGTTAGAAAAAAATACATACTGAAGCTGAGAACGAGAAAAGGATGGAAAATACGCCCCCCCAAAACAAAGAGCATAAGAGACTTGTGGGATATGATAAAGGATTATGAACCCCAAGCAGGATAAATACAAAGAAAATTACACTTAGGTACATTATATTAAAATTGCTGAAAACTATGACACAGAAAAATCTTAAAAACAGCAAAGGAAAAAAAAACTAATGTTACTTTCAAAGGAACTTCTGGCAGCTGACTTCTCAACAGAAATAACAGAAGAAAAGAGATAGTGGAATGAAATGCTGAGAAAGATAGCTTTCAAAAATGAGGGTGAACTAGGCAAGGCAGGTTCAGACAAAAACCTCATATAACTTCTCACCAGTAGAACTTGCACTAAAAGAAATACTGAATGGTATTTTTTTAGGCAGAAATAAAATGATCTCAGATAGAAGCATGGAGATGCAGTAAAGAGTGAGGAGAAACAAAGAGTATGTATGAGTATACACCTAAATGAATATTGACTTTAATTTCTTGCAGGGTTTTAAACATATGTAAAATTAATGTAAATGGAAACAATACAATCTATGTCTAGGCAGAAATTGGGAAATAGATTTAAAGAAATTGTCCAGAAAGTGGTAAGAGTATTAATTTATTTTGTTGTTGTTTAGTCTCTAGGTTGTGTCCAACTTTTTTGCAACCCCGTGAACTGTAGCCCACCAGGCTCCTCTGTCCATGGGATTTCCCAGGCAAGAATACTGGAGTGGGTTGCCATTGCCTTCTCCAGGGGATCTTCCCAACCCAGGGATGTTTGTCTCCTACATTGGCAGGTAGATTCTTTACCCTGAGCCACCAGGGAAGCCCATTAATTTATATTAGACTTTGGCAAGTCAAGGATATATGTTATAATTTAGGGTTGTCACTAAAGAAATAGTATCTCTACCAATCTAAGAGAGGGGAAAACTAGATAAATGAAAAATACCCCCCAAATTGATAAGAAAGATTCTGGTAAGCAAAACTGTAGACATACAGAACATAGTAATGGCTTCCAGGGGTGAAGGGTGGAGGAGAGTTGGACTACAAAGAGGAAGCAAGAATGAATTTTTTGGTGAGTGATAGAACGGTTCTGTTTCTTAATTGCGACAGTTGTTACTCATTTTGTACACTAGTCAAAACATTTAGGATAAATCAAAAAGAGTGACTTTTATTGATTTTTTTTCAATGGAAGGAAAAAAGAAGATTAAAAAAATGAGAAAAAGAGAACAAATAGCCTCTAGGTGGTTGGTGGACTTAAGCCTAAATATGTCAGTAATTACAATGAGTGTAAATAGATTCATGCAAAATCGAAAAACATTTTAAATACACAAAACTGAAGTGTATAATTGCTTATAAAGGATATAAGGATATAGAAAGAGTTAAAGCAAAATGGTGGGAAAAGATAGCTGTGGTAAAATCAGACCAGGTAAATTTTAATGCAAAAAGAATTATTAGAGATAAAGAAGGACATTTTGTAATAATTAAAGATTCAAGTTATCAGGAAGAAGTTTATACTTAATAAGGCAACCTTAAAACATATAAATCACAAATGGACAGAATCAAAAGGAGAGATAGACAAATCATTAACCCCAGTGGGAGGTTTAATACACCTGACTTAGTGAATGATCAAGTAACTAGACAAAAACAAACATAAAAAATCAGTAAGATAATAGGAGATTTGAAAAGACAGTGGACGAACCTGGCCTAAATGACATGTATGGGCCCTATGCCCAGCACCCACAGGCAGGCAGATGTTCTTTTTTGCAAATCTGGAAAATTTATAAAGCCTGAAGTAAAGAGAAAAACTGAAGTGCTTAGGTGAGAAAGCAGAGCTGTAGACTGGAAATCGCCAGTTCCAAACTCTGTGTGTCCTCTTTCTTACAATTCACTGAGTTTTCACTGGGGATGAGGGAGGGTGCCTTCCTCTGAGGATGCAGATGTTTTTAACTGTGAGCTGGCAGGCGTGACTGCGAGTGTGGACACAGTGTGAACAGAGACTAAGGGGTGTGGACTGCCGCTGTCAATGAGGAGAGCTGTCCTCACTCAGAGCTCCACCCAGCCCCAAGGAAATGCTTCCTGATCTTCTGCCAGTGAGGACTCTGTCTCCCAGAGCTGGCTTTATGCTCCTGTCAGGTCTAACTCTGGCACCTGAAGTGTCAAGAAGATGCTCTCTTAATAAGGAAACCCCCTGCTCCCCTTTTACTCTCTGGACAGTGGGATTCTAAGGCCATTCCAGAAGTATGGGAATGACACAGATCCCTCAATGAACTGACTTTGCTACCAGGCTCCTCTTTAAATTGTCTAATCAGCGATTTTCCCAGTGCCCCAGGCATTTCCGGTAGGGTGCTGCTGACTGTTTTACTTCCTACCAGGCTGCCCTGCATGCCATGTTCATGCTGCCAACTTTCCGATGGGCTCTATTAACCCTTATTCTCCCAACCTCCTCCCAATCATCTGAGAGCCACAGGGGTATTCTTCCTATCTCCCAGCTCCTGGAATTCCTTATTGTAGGCATGTGCTTACATCCACCTACCAGTCTGGCTTTTCTCCCCCTTTCTTGCTGAGTTCCAACCCATAGTGTTTTCTCCAGAGTTCCTTTTACAGCTGCTGAGAGATTTGTGTTCTCATGTTGCTTGTTTGCCTTTGCGTCTTTTGTCCCCTGTGTACCGATCTATACAATGATGCCATGGTCATCAAGACACCATTTCTATGCCTTTAGTGTCCTGCCTGGGGGGTGGGATGATCACTCACCTTCAACATGACCTCAAGGAGTCCTTAGCACTGGAGGTCAGGACCTAAAGACACCTTTCCACTCCCACAGATCATTATCCTGAAGAGTTAAAGATGGAAATTTGCCAAGAGAAGGATCACAGTGATGGTTTAAGAAATGAAGCCTTGGACTTGTCTCTTTCCTTTTAAGGGATATTACTTTCAGCTTATTTTCTTAGTATTCAGTTCAGTTCAGTCACTCAGTTGTGTCCAACTCTGCAACCCCACGGACTGCAGCACGCCAGGCTTCCCTGTCCATCACCAACTCCCGGAGCTTGCTCAAACTCATCTAATTGATGATGCCATCCAACCATCTCATCCTCTGTCGTCCCCCTCTCCTGCTGCCTTCACTCTTTCCCCACATCAGGGTCTTTTCCATTGAGTCAGTTCTTCGCATCAGGTGGCCAAAGTATTGGAGTTTCAGCTTCAGCATCAGTCCTTCCAATGGATATTTAGGACTGATTTCCTTTAGGATTGACTGGTTGGATCTCCTTGCAGTTCAAGGGGCTCTCAAGAGTCTTCTCCAAAACCACAGTTCAAAAGCATCAATTCTTCGGCACTCAACTTTCTTTATAGTCCAACTCTCACATCCATACATGACTACTGGACAAACCATAGCCTTGATTAGACAGATCTTTGTTGGCAAAGTAATGTCTATGCTTAATATTAGTTACTATTTTAAATTTTTACTTACTATTCTAATTTCTTAGTATTAAAATAGTCCATCCCGAGACTGAAACAACCATGGGAGGACATTCCGATTGCTATAGTGTTGTGTTTTATGAATACACTGTATCATTCCAAGGTCTTGGGAGAGCAGAGAGCCTTCAGTCTCCTGTCCCCCACCTCCACCCCACCCCTGCCTTAGTCCAGTGGGACTCAGCCTTGTCTGAATCAGATGTTTCCCTGACAGGAAACATCCCCTCCAGTCTGTTGTAACAGAGCGCAGTAAGTATCCATCAGTTCAGTTCAGTTCAGTCGCTCAGTTGTGTCCGACTCTTTGCGACCCCATGAATCGCAGCACGCCAGGCCTCCCTGTTCATCACCATCTCCCGGAGTTCACTCAGACTCACGTCCATCGAGTCCGTGATGCCATCCAGCCATCTCATCCTTGGTCTTCCCCTTCTCCTCCTGCCCCCAATCCCTCCCAGCATCAGAGTCTTTTCCAATGAGTCAACTCTTCGCATGAGGTGGCCAAAGTACTGGAGTTTCAGCTTTAGCATCATTCCTTCCAAGGAAATCCCAGGGCTGATCTCCTTCAGAATGGACTGGTTGGATCTCCTTGCAGTCCAAGGGACTCTCAAGAGTCTTCTCCAACACCACAGTTCAAAAGCATCAATTCTTCAGCACTCAGCCTTCTTCACAGTCCAACTCTTAATGGATATGAATTTGCAGAAATTCAAGTAGACAGTGGAGGACAGAGGAGTGTGGCACACTGCAGTCCATGGGCTGACCAAGAGTCAGACATGACTTAGAAAGTGAACAACAACAAATTCTTGATTATCCAGGTGAGCCCCCTGTAATTATTGGGTCTTTATATGTGGAAGAGGAAGGCAGAAGAATTAGTTTCAAAATAACATAATATGGAGAAGACTCAACTACCATAAGTAGCTTGGAAGATGAAAGGGGGCAACAAGCCAAGGAACATGTATATTCTTTAGAAGCAGCAAAAGGTAAGAAAGCAGATTCTTTTCTAGAGTCTCCAGAAAAAAATATTGACCTGAAGAATTATAAGTAATAAATTTATTTTTTAAGCCACTAAGTTTCTGGTAATTAGTTACAGCATTCATGGAAAAGTAATATACCTTCTAACTCAAATTATGCCCGAAGAACACCTACAAAAGAAGCTTAAAAATAACAATGTCAGTGTATTAGTTAGGGTAAGTGATATTAGTTGCTGAAACAACCACAGCAAACTCTAAAAAGTCTCATGATATAATATAATTAAAATTTATTACTTAACCCGAAGAATCCAGACAGATGTTCTGGTCTGGTCATATTTCATTCTAGCCATTTGAGGTTTGGTCTTTTTCCATCTTGTGGCTTCGACTTTCCTGAAGACCTTGAACTTCTTTCCATTCACTGGCAGATGTGGAAGGAGAGAGTGTGTGGAAGATTGTCTTGAAGTTCATGAGCCTGGTCTGGAAATGGAATATTGCTTTCACCCATAATCTATGGCCTGTATCGGGTTAATGGGCATATGTAATTGCAAGGGAGGTCAGAAAATGCAGTCTAGTGGTGTGTCCTTGAGCTAAAGGAAATCTGGAATTTGACTAACACATAGCAGTCTCAGCCACAACTGGGCAAGTCTATCTTTTGATAAAATATAAAAATACAGAGGCAAGGTAAAATAATGAACAAATTCTAATACGAAGTAGATTCCATTAAATGATAGTGAAAAATATAATAGATAAGCAGCAATTAGATCTGGTTTTAAACACTTGCTACCTCATCCAGTCACTGTATGATTTTTGTAATGTTACTTAATGTCTCTTTGTTTCAGCTTTCTCATCTTAGATACTGAAATAAAAATCTGTCCTGTCTCATACTTTTTCTTTTTGTTCTAGCTTTTGCCATTTTTCAGGTTTTTAGCAAGGAAAGACATTTGATATCGGATTTGTTTGCCTGCATGTACATGTGCATGTCTAGAAAATGGGTTCCACTATTTTTACTTATTTGCCCAAACTGACTAGTTCAGTTTTGAAGGCAGAGTTTCTTTTCATTAGATGTAATCATATGATGTACTCATTTTTGTAGCTTAAATATGGTCAAATAACAGCAATTTCATATAGTTCCTTTAATATATTACCTTAACATAAAATTTTGTCTTCTTTTGTACAACCCCAAATGAAATAGAAGTCTGTTTCTGACTACTGTAAATTTTCTCTGTTATTCTCCATCACAGTATCCAATTTATTTCATTGTGAGAATTTTACAATTTATATATATATATATTTATTGTTTAATGTCTCTATTTTTGGAAGACTGTAAACTTCATGAAGGCAGATCGTTTAGTTCATTCATCACTGTTTATTCAACATCTAGTACAGGATACTGAATTATAGGCTCAACAATTATTTCTAAAAATTGTGTTGCTTCAAAGTTGTGAGTCTAATTGAGGTGACAATATCATATAGCTTTCAGATCTCATTGGAAATAGATTTCAATATGTTTTTTAGATACTATTTCTCAGTTGTTTTACTCCAATTTTTATAAAGTCCAGAATTACTTCTACCTAATATTGAATGCCAACTGAAAACACGGTACAATTTGAAAACCATGAAAAAGTAGTGCCTACACTGTGATGACTGCTTTTCCCGGAATTATTTTGAATAGCTAAAGACCAAGATCTTTAAGTTCATAATGATTGAATATTATTAGGTGCTGCGTATTTTGGGAAAGGACTTGGTAATCACTTAGCTTCTCTTTAGCCAAACTATCTCAGACTGGTGTATATCAAATCAATTTCTAACACCTTCCGAGAAGAAGATGCTATGCGTTTTGGAACCACTTCTAATTATACCACGTGTTATCCATCATTGTCAGGATTTTCTTCTAGTTTAAACCCTTAGGTTTCTTTCTTCTTGTGAAGTGAAAATAGCTAGTGGCTCTTATCTTTTGGGCAGAAAATCATCTTTCTATCATCACTAGTTCTCATTGTCCCATGTTCATGTGGTTTTGAAATGTTTTGAATTAATTTCTAAAAATCCCCATCTCCAGGCAAAACTGGTTACAAAACAACAACCTTGATGTTGGCGTGCATGTTCAAACATTGCTCTGACTCAAAGAATTGGAATGCAGTTTACTACTGGGGATGAATTCTGTGAAAATACCTCAACAATCAAAATAAAAGATGAAAAAGAAGAGTATCTTTGGGCCCTGCAGAGAATTAGATCTGATGATATCTGGTGCAACTTGCAGATGTGAACATGTCTAAAGGCAACAACATGACCAGAATACAGCAGCCCAGAGAGAATTTGTACTTGAAAATGTTCTTGATCATTTCCTGCAAATCAACAGTCAAAAATACACAGATGTTGGCTACATTTTTGACTTATATCAGGTGCCTGCTTCTTTTTATTTCAATGAACAAAAAAGTCCCTGTTGTTTTCTTTTTAACTTGTGTATTTTCTGGCTGCTGCTGCTACAGTGGATGCTGCTGCTCGGCAAGCAAATGTCAAGAGCTAAAGTAAAGAGGGAGCAGAGACCCAGAGGCTTTGCCTATCAATGACTCAGTAGGGCTTATGATAACACTTACAAGAGAAGACTGCCTGCCAAACTAATTTCACAAGAGGTGATGATAATGTTTTCTACTATCAGATCCGAAGTCATATAAACATAGAGTGTTGAGTGCAAGGATAAAATCAGGCACGTGTATGTCCCCTGGGAAATGCAGCTGCAATGGGGATAGTATGTGGAGCAGCCCTAGTAATGTCTGGGGTGGGGGGCAGGCTGATACTGCATTTCTTCATGAAGAAACAAGCTTCTTGGTGCATCTTTCTCAAAACACTTCTTTCCATCTTCTGTAACACTTTTTTCTTCTAGGTGATAGGTTCACCTACTGAGTCTATTTTAATCTATGCTGAATCTTCTATCTCTAGCCCCCTAATTGAAAGGTTTCCCTAGGGCCCGCCCCCCTCACCTGTCTCTCACAATCTGTTTACATTTTCTTGATGAACCATGCTCTAGTCTCTAGCTATCACTCCAAACCCGACCTGAGAGATATGGATTTTAATAGATTATAAGGTTGAATGAACTTCATAGGAATGAGCCACTCCTTTCATCCACCAGAGAACAAATAAAATACATTTAAATACAAATAAAATGCAAATAAAATGCATAACAATTTACACCTCAGGGCAGGTGTTCTCTATCTTTTATAGAATCTAAATATAAGCACAGCATTTTGTTTATTGGAAATAAAAACAAAAAAAACTTAAACATATCAGTAACACCACCCTTCAAAATAGTGCCCTTAGGAACCCTTCTACACTATAGGTGGGAATGTAAATTGGTACAGCCACTATGGAGAACAGTAGGGAGTTTCCCTAAAAAAGCTAAATATAGAGCTACCATATGATCCAACAATCCCACTTCTGGGCATATATCCTGAAAAGATGAAACGCTAATTCAAAAAGACACGTGCATCCTAATGTTCATAAAAGCTGTATTTCCAGAGACATGGAAGTAACCTAAATATCCATTGACAGATGAGTAAATAAAGATGTGATACACACACACACACAAAATGTGTTTTAAGAAGTATTTTGAGAAAGATACACACACATACACTCACACACATGATGGATTATTATACAGCCATTAAAAAGAATGAAATAATGCCCACACAGCAACAAAGACCCAACATGGACAAAAATAAATTAATAAAATTATTAAAAAAATGACCATTCTTGAATTCTTATCCCATGGGCAGAGGAGCCTGGTGGGCTCCAGTCCACAGGGTCGCAAAGAGTCGGACACGACTGAGCGACTTCACCTTCACCTCACTGCACATAAAAAACTATTTTTACTATAGACACACACACATTATACTGGATTACAATTTTTTAAATGTATTTTTAGAAATCCTGTTCTACTCTGTCTTCAGAAGGTGGAAGAACTTCAAGGTGTTTCTTTCACGGCAGCTCCCAGCCTCCCTCTCTATATGTCTTGCAATTCAGTATATTTGTATTTTTATGCTACCGTGGGCTCTCCAGAGTATCATCAAAGCACGGCCTTGCTACAGCCACCATGTGGTGTCTTAGCGAGTAAAAGCTGGGTAGAAAGTGTCCCGCCGCACAGCCACAAGTAGTGTGGCCACAGGGAAACCTAGAAGTCACTCCTGAGCTCTGACCAGATCCCCCCACCCTGCACGCCCACTGCCGCATCCTGCACCACCTATTTTGATGGGCTGAGTTGGGTTAGGGAGAGGCCAGACACAGTGCCCACTGTCACCCAGTGCTGGCCCTGCCTCTGCACAGCCACTGCTTTTAGCCCTGTCCTCCCCGCCAGAAACATTTCGGGCGTAGCTCTAGCTCTTGAAATTTGGCCACTTTGAAGTAGTGAGCCCCCGTGCCCCTGAAACTGTCACTGTCCATCTGGTGACGCTTCTCTTGCTGCCAGAGCTTTGTATAGGGTTCATGTCTCTTTCTTCTGAAATCTGTTCATGTAAATTCAGTTTCACGTTTTTTTAACAATCAGTCTCAGAAATATCTTTTGGGTAGAGAGAAGGGTAGCCCTGGTGGAGGGAGCTATATGCCCTTGAAAATTCGATTCTTTCTTGGAAATCTGCTGACACAAGCTAATCGGCGAAGAACTAAATGATCCTACTGTTTCTACCTGCTGACAGGCTCAGCCTTGAGACGGGGCTGAAATTAGCTCTCACCACATGGCGGAGACATGCCTTCCTCTTTTTCTCTTTCATACAAATAAGGGGTAATTTGGTGCCTATCAAATAATAGAGCTTTGTAGTATAGGTTGAGAGCCAGTAAGCCGCAGCCCCTCCTCCCCAACTTGCCAAGCCACGTGGGTGCTGAGTAAGTACAGAGCGAGTCAGGTAACCTCCCTGATGAGGACTGGTTTGAAAACCCTTTCCTAATCAGTGTTCTTTGGGAGGTGCTCACACAAGGGCCATCCCAGCTCAGGGAAGCATATTGCTCCAAAGCTGGGGGACCAGTGTCCCACCAGCCCAGCCCATGGTTCCTTATATTTCTGCTGCTGTATCCTTGCTGTGGGTGAGGAGCTTTCAGAACTTGCTGGTCTTGGGGAAACGAGGCTGTGTGTTTCGGTTCTGTTGTCCAGTGCTGTTATCTGTTGGAGGACTCCCTGCCCATTTTGTAAGCACACAGCTGGCAGGCCCTGTTGCAATCTCGCTGCCTTCCGATCAGCCCCGCCCCGGCAGCAGGCAGGCAGTGGAGAGCCTGGGAAACACGCGGCCAAACAGTTGTGTTGAGTGTCAAAATAAAAGCCCCCGCTTGGGCACACCAGGGCCCTCCCCCCAGAGAACCAGCATTGTTCACTGCGCCACATCTCTAGTCTATATTTAGGCATCTTCTCTTTTTTCCAGGCAAAGATTACTATGCAAACATTTAAGAGAAAAACTTTGCCCAAAGTCATTTTTTCCCTCGACTTCTAT
>SJYT01019166.1:2588-12745 GCA_006410635.1 Cephalophus harveyi | reverse complement strand
GACAGTACACCAGGAACCTTGGCCCCTCCCCAATTTACCTGACGTTCACATTTCTACTGACATTTCTGACTGTGTCCTCTGGGTCCTCCCTGGGTGCTGGGTGTGAGCAGTGCAGGCAAAATCAAGTCCTGCAGATCAACACATGGATCAGAGATTCCGGGAGGTGGAGACAAGGAAGGGCAGAGGGAGGAAGTCTGCACCATGCAGACTCCAGGAGGGAGGTCGCTGTGACTTCATCCCAGACATTATCAGTAGGATTCCCAGGAGACTGGCTGAGTTCTCATCAATGTGACAAACCTCTGCTGAGTCCTGTAGCCACAGGTCTCACCCTGGCAACTCCCTGAGTCTGGGAGAAGCAGCAGCACTGTCCTGTGGGCTGGTGGGGATGGACCTTCCTGAGAGATCTGAGGTCTCAGGGAGCAGGGCATCCTGGATGGTGCGAGGGGAGCGAGTAAGAGCGAGGTGCAGCCAGAAACCTGGGAAGACGAGACGCCCTGCGGTAAGGCTGAAGGATTCCTAGAGGGATGGCCCACTGCATCTGGGGTCGTTTAAGTAGTTTGCCTCATGTGAGTGACCATGGAAGAGAGAAATAAGACAGAGAGAGAGAGAAGGGGAGAGAGGTAGGGGGAGAGGTGATTCTGGGTGACAAGGATGCTAAGGGCACGCTGACAAGGTTGAGAAATGTCAGCTCTCCCTCGAGTATAAATTAAGAATCATCTCAAGTGAGTGGACTCAACTCAAGGAGACTCTTTCCTTCCAGATGACGGGCAGGAGGAAGGAGATGTGAAGAAATGAAAGGAATGTTCTGACTCAATGTTAACGGCCCAAAGGCATGTGTGAAAGGTAAGATTATAAGGAATCATAAAATCAATTTTAATCTAAAAGAGAAAAAATACAATGGTGTTATTTTTACATTACGATTATATCCCATTCCTATTGCTCTTCTAAAGTCTAGACTTAAGAATTAGGAATGAGGGGATAAGAAATATGGGTTGAGGCAGCCAGGAGAGGGGAAAAAATGCACATTAACATGAAGAAATATTTGACTTCAGGGTCCTAGGTAAGAAAAAGCATGTGATAAAGGCCTTTAAAATCTAGTGCTTCATTCACAAATGCCCTGAAATACAGCATGACAAATTTCAAAATTATTTCTGCACCCTTCACTGAAAAGTCCATCCTGTGAATGTGAAGTTAATAACCACAGTGTTCATGAAGCATCTCCTGGGTGACAGGCCTTATGCTAAGGGGCTTAGATGGATTATCTCACTGATCCTCTCCTAGTGAGGTAAGTTCTTCAATCATCCACACTTACCAATGAGGAAGCTGAGACCAGAGAGATTACAGAGTTGATCACACATCCAGGGAGGGGTAGAACCAGTTTTCCCACATAAGTGTGTTCCATTCCCAGTTGGTGGGCCCTCGGCACCCAGGATGCAGCACGGTGTTGGGGGTGCCACAAAAGACACATGGTCTATGAAAATAATGACAAATGTAAGAGTCCTACCTGATACAAGGTTTAGATTTATATTGCGTTCCTTTAAAAATTACAAGTTACCCAATATTGGAACTGATCACAGTTGTTTTTTTCCACCCCCCGCCCTCTGTTGAACATAAGATGAAATACATGCCTGTTTGTAGGGCCATTAAATGAAAAACACAATTTTAAACCCTGGCTCATGTCAGCACGATGAGATATTCACCCCACTAGAGACAGAAAAGGGGATAGCAGATCCCCACCCCCAGACTCCTCTGCATTTAATGTGTGGGCTTCTTGACAGGAATGACCCAAATGGTTTAAATAGTTCTCCCACCCCTCCCTCTACCCTCTCTCTGTTGATGCATCTGGATTTAATACATAGACAAGTGTGTGCCAGGATCCCACTATGTGCTGTATCATAGCTTAGAGGAAGTTTCCTTGGTTGACATCCACATATCTCCCTACACTGACTTCCGGTTCCCTCTGCACACAGGGACAGAGGGCTGGGTCAGCCCCTCTCCAGTCTTGGATGCATCTCTTCTTGCTGGAGGAGGTGCTGGCTGAAAAAGAATCAGTGTGTCTGTCCCCAACCTGCTTATGTCAGTTGTATCTGTTATTGAGTATAGATATTTTAATAAGCCATCATAAGTGAATAAGATAACAGGCAAAATAGAGTTGCTCTTTCTATTAAACCTGAACTGGAAGCCTTAGGTTTACTTAATAAACAGAAGTGCTTTAAAATGTCTTTTTGAATTAAGTATGGATGAAGCCACTGTAGAGAACCGGGTAAAACTCTGAAGGATTTTGTACTGAGATTGTAAGTTTCATCATCTTATTTAAAACAACAAAAGCCCTGGAAATAACTCCTGAAAATTATATTATTGCTGCAGAGAAGAGCCAGTTCTGACTATACATTCAAACTGTTTCTTTGACTAGCTTTTCATTGCTTTTGTTATTATAATTACACATAATGGTCTGCCTCAGAGAATCCTGCCCCTCTGCCTGACTGTTAAGCTAAAGCACTTTTTGTTCAGGACCCTGTCCACCTGTGGATGGCAGGAAGGAAGAAATTAAAACTAAAATGTCTCCTTCTGGAGGCTTGCCATTCTAGGAGATATTTACAAGATTAATGGACATTTTACTTGGTTTCCCCACCTCCCCCTCCTCTATAAAAGAATCTGGCATCCACACTCTGATAAGATGGCAATTTTGAGACGTTACTCTGCCATCTTCTCAGTCAGTTGGCTTCCCTGAATAAAGTCATAATCCTTGCCTTAGAAAATGGAGTATTTTCTGCCATATCAATAAACAAGGATGTCACAGTCATCAATGATTCCAGCCCTTCAAATGTGAAGTCCTGAGCCCTAAGAGCACTCAGGAAGGAGAAGAGGGCCTGCAATCTGGCAGCACTCAGGCTGTAGCCATTCCCTATGGTGAGCCCAAGAGAGCTCAGGATGTGAAAATCACAATGTACTAGCCCCAAGATAGCTGTGATGCATATAAAAAGGATGATTTTGGTGAGCCCAGACTCTTGCATCTTGCCATACGTAGAGAGCACAAATTTCCTTATCTTGAGATATCTGGTTTTCTTTAATTAGCAAAAATACTTTTGATGTTCAGACTACTTGCCCTTTGTTGTGAACTTTGTGCTACAATCCATGGGGTCACAGAATCAGACCCAACTTAGTGACTGAACAACAGCAATATAAGCTGGCTCTTCCCTCCTCACCTCCTTGGAGCAGTTCTCGCGGGAAAACATCGCTGAGATGTTTCCCTAAAAATTCCCACTGAATAAAACATAACTCTCAACTTTTAGGTTGTGACTATCTTCTTTAAGTCAACAGTCTCAAGATCTCACTCCAATTCATTGGCCTGCCATGTGGCAAGGAGACTTGGTAACATTCTAGCTGTGCTGAAGTTATGAAAAGAAAGCCAAACTCCAGCTATCAAAACCCATACTCAAAATATTGGCAAACAATTGGACATTCACATACTTTAAGAATATTTTCAAGAGATAAGATCTTTTTTATCATGGTTCCACATCTTATCCCCCACCTTTACTCAGTAACCACACCAACTAAAGAGCTCTCTACTCTGCTCATAAGCAGGAGAGAGAAAGCCAGCCTTCCTTTGGGGAACTGGGATCTTTCTTTCATGCTCTGATTCACAGCTCGCTCTGCTTGACACTGATTCCTTCAACACCTATGCCCTCACTTTCTCCACCTTCCCCATTGCTGGCTTCCATTCCCTCTGTTCTTAGCAGGCAGGGACCCTGGACTCAGCAGGGAGAGATGGAGCAATGAGATCCAGCTCCCAGGGCCAGGGGTGGCTGTGAGGTCTGGCTGGGTGGCCCTAGTGTGGAGCAGGCATTTGTTCCCCATGAAGGGCCTCAGGACCTACTGATGTCCACGGGTGGCCACCCACCGGGCTGCTTCACCAGGAGCAGGTTGGAAATATGCAGGCCCAGACCCACAAGACCTACTGGGTCAGAGTTTCTTCTAACAAGGCCCCAGGAGATGTACACGCACATCAAGCTTAGAAATGCCAAAACATGCTTACTCCTTTTCTACTTAACCCAGCTGCAGGGGTTCCTGTCCTTACAGTTACTAACCTTGATCATATAGAAATCCTGGAGGATTTAACCAGGTAGTGAGCTAATCTGGTTTATCCTTTAAATGACTGTCCTACCACTGGGCTCCAGAGGGGTAGGAGGGGAGGCCAGGCCAGGAGGCCATAACTTGTCCAGAAAAAAATGCATTTTGTCACAAGATAGACATGCACATTCCCTGTGCAAAGACACACACCTGCAAAGTTAAAACAGGCACACATATCATAGATGCTCACAGAAAGAGACTCCCATGTGCAAATTCAGAAACATTCCTATTTATACAGGGAATACAGACCCACAAGACATGGCAGGGGGATGGGGAGTACTGGCCCCAAAGCGGCTTTTTTCTTGTATCCCTAGAACTATAAGAAGTGACCAAGGCTGCCTGACTTTGCTCCCCTCTACTGCCAAAAACCTTGCAACTGAATTAAATATCCATTAGCCCCAGAAGCCTGGTCTGTGAGACTGGCTCCTGTGATGAGAAGTCACAGCTCCAGGCCAAGTGAGATGCCGTGCCTGTGGTCTTCCTTCTGTCAGGGAGAATCGCTCAGTTGAGCTCCCCAAGGCTGTGCATCAGTATGGACCAAATGCTCCCCTGTTGAACCCCAGGCAGTGTGTGTGCTGGCAGTGGGCACCTTTGCCCTCCACAAGCAGAGAGAATCTGTCATGGGCTAAGATGGTTTGGCGATGTGGTGTGTGTATCATTTGTGCATCATCCAGGCTTTCTGACATACAGACACTAAGAACATCAGCTTCTGCCCATGATCAGTTATGAACACTATACCCAGTCCAGGTTTATCCCACTAACCAATTACAAGGGAAGTGAATCAGATTTAAGAGATAGCAATTCTATAGTATATTGCATTTTAAATTATAATTCTATGAAATCTAATTATGTCTAGACTAAAATAAATTTAATTTTGATTATTGAATTAAGTTTCCTATGCTGTTATGAAGAATGCTTCCTTTCTTATTTTGTTTTTTGGCCGCACCACGTGGATTGTGGGATCTTAGTTCTCTGACCAAGGATCAAACCTGTGCTAACTGCACTGGAAGCACAGAGTCTTAACCACTGAACCACCAGGGATATCTAGGATGCAACGCTTATGAAGGCCATCTGTCTCAGTCATTGAAGAGTGACTGCACAGCACCATCAGAAGCTTCTAGCATCTCTTGGAGTCTCAGGGTTTGTTCTGAGGTGTAACCCTGGGGGAATGTTATATCCATCTCGGGCTGTCTGTTTTCATCAGATATCACCATGGTCGCTGTTATCACCTTCACCAACATTATTATCATCACCATCAAAAGCACCATCATCAACACAGCCATCGCTGAATATGGTGCTCATGTGCACAGGCTCTGCCCTAAGTGCTTTCAGCCTACTACTCCTTTATCATCATCACAAACTTATAAAGGAGTATTGTCACCATCCCTATTGGAATGATGAAGACGTTGAGACTCAGAGAGGTTAAGAGACTCACCTAATGTTGAACAGAGCTGTTCGCAGAGGCTGGCTCAGACCCAGCAGCCCCACGTCCATGCTCTTACTCATACTCCAGGCAGCACAACACACCCTCTATCTCTCTGGACAGTCTTTGTTCCTCATTATTGGGATTTTGCCCTCACCTTGGCTATTCCCAGAATGTCCCTCCCTCCCCTCAAGACTTTGTCAACATGCTCATCCTCCAGGCTCCCCTGTGGTCCACCTCCTCGTGGAGGCCCTTCCAGCACCTCCTTACCTGAACTCCAGATGCTCACAGCACTGCCACTGCCCCCTCCTGACACTGACCACCTGCAGCATCAACCTGAGGGTCACAGTTGGATAGACACACCCAGCCTACTGCCCACAGCGTTTCTCAGGGTGTCTGGGGACAGTGCATTGTGAGTCCTGACAGTGGGCTTTAAAAGGCACAGAGTTAGGAAGGAAGAGGAGGTATTTATTACCTGAAACCCCTGGCCTCTCAACATCCTCAGGTCATAGCCCACAGAAAGGACACGATCGTGCATCATTCTGGTGTGATGTGCACCTGCCATTCCCCCTCTGGCCTCGGGCCCCCAGCCCTGGATTTGAGCATGTTATGTGGGCAATTGAGAGATAGTGAATTTGAATGAAATGAGATTGAAGCAGACAAACCTGTCTTCCCCCACAAGGTGATTCACTGACACCTCTTAACAAAGGGGAACTCACTCTCTATCTGATCTGTCTGCTGGAGACACCTTTATCTTTTCTTATAGAGAATCTAGCTTCTACACCTACACAATTTTCCCGACGTAGCAGGATCAGGACGTGGAATCAGAACAGCTCTGTGTAATAGACCCAGACTGGGCTTCCCAATGACAGCTGATAGGAGCAAACCAGCCTCCCGGTGAGCACGTCCACTTTCTAGGCAGCCCATGAAGGAGTGGCCCCTGTCATTGTCCCTCTGAGACGCCATCTGCCCTGGTCAGTGTGCAAATGAGAAGGCCAGCATTAAAGATGCTCACTCAGTGCTGATCCTGTTTGGGGAACTCTAATCACAGGACCAGCTCACTCGGTCCTCATGACGTGGGGAAGGTTTATCCTCAGTTTGCAGATGAGGAAGCTCAGGCAGAGTGGTCCATTCTCTGGTCCAAGAACACATCCTACTGAGCACAGGACCAAGGCTGTCAGCAGCATTATCGTGATCCCCTCCACAGTCATAAGCATCCTCATCATCAATATCCACACCGTGGTCATCACTGCCCCTCCCTTCTTCCTTTTATCTTAATGAGAGTCTTCTTTCTCATGAGACTGATTTATTTGAGAAAGTGGAGTCATATTTTCCCTTGGGATTTGGCTTGACTTGTTTCTCTACAAATAAACAACTTTTTCAAATTTTATATTATTCAGATACATGCAAAGTAAATATTCAGATATTATTAAATTAAAAGTAACAATTATTTACAGAATAAGAAGAGAAAAATTAATAATTCACATTCACTAGTAATATTTTGATGGTTCTCCTTCTTTGTTTTTAGGCAAAGATAAGTAAAACTTTTCTTTCACCAAACATAGGATAATAAAGTACATGGCATTTCATAGCCATCTGCTGCCACTGGACAATATATTGTAACATTTCATGCCCACTCTCACCCATCCACCTGTGTTTTGTGATACGAAGCCCTCACAGGTGACACCAGCCAGCTTCTGTCACTCTGCCACTGGTCCTCGTCACTGCTGTGGGGGCAAGCCTCTGTCCCTCCCATCCCCCTCTTCCCGTAGGAATCTCACTTGTTCATCGTTATCAGTTTCTGATCTGCCTTCTCTGGGAGACCCCCCCACCCACATGTTCTCTGAGGTCTCCGTCCTCACGTTCCTATCTCATAAAGGATTGCGCTCACAAACTTGTCACATTTCCTGAGAAATTACTCACTCCAGATCCTGGGTCAGTATTGGAGACACAGAGACAAGCCCAGTGACTTTTCTTGAGCACTGATAGGCAGCAGGAATTTACTATTTCCTTGTCTGGTCTCCTTCATCCCAAGCCCCAAGAAGTATGTTCTATTATGACTCTGATTTTGAGAGAGAGGAGATGAAGCAGAAGCTGTACAAGTGAAAAGCCAGGTTCCACTCCAGGTCATCAGAATCCAGAGCTGATCCCTGAGCCCTTTGCTAGTCCATGGGCCCTGCCTGTGAGTCTTCCTGCATCAGTGGGCTCTCCACCTCCTCTCCTGGCCTCCTGAAAAAGGCCAGGCGAGCCTGAAGAGCTCTAGACAGCTAGAACTCATTTGATTATAAGTGACAGAAAACCCAGCTCTCACCAGCTTTAGATAAATTGAGGGTTTCAGATTCAAGCTCCACAGTGTAGGGCTACACCTGGCCTCTCCAAGGCTGGATTCAGACCCAGTGATGCTATAGGGTCCCTCTTTCCCTCTCTCTCATTTCTTCCGGATCAACTTCATTCTCAGATATGCTCTCCCTGATGGATGCAAAACGGCTGCAGCAGCTCCAGACCTCACACTCTGTCAGCTTCAAGTCCAATGGGAGGACACCTGCCTCTGTCCTGTAATTCTCACTAGTGGAATGTGAGAGGAGTGGGGTGTCTCCTCTGATAGAAGCTTTAGGAACCAGCGTGTCATTCTCTTTCCCCTGCCACAGTGAATAGCAGTGTTCTAGGCAGAAGCTGCCTCAGCACCCAGGGTCCTGGAGTGACAATGATATGGACCAAACCCATAGCCAAGACAAGATGGACTTGAAGCCTGAGCAAGATTCAGCCTCTGTCTTTGTAAATACTAAATCTGGGGTTGTTGTGTTGTTCATGTTTATTTAGTCTCTGGGGTGGTTCTCTTCTCTCATAAAGTCTCTCTGGCTGCTTGCCCTCCTGGCTCCAGTCTAAAACACCAAACAGGGCTCCAGATGCTGGTCAGGAGCAGGTAACAAGCTCCAGTTTACCCTACTGAACTGAAGAAATGATCTGGTTCCCGCCAGTTCTCCTTGTGAGCTTGGGGCTTTATGAAATCTTCCCTGGATAAAGTAGCTAAAAGCCTACCTTCAACCAACACAGGAAGGAAACAAATGCCCTTCACCAGTTTTCAAAAATTCATTTTCTCTACAATTGTGGAAAAAATAAGGCACTGGCTGTTAGAATGTTCCCTGAAGTCAGAAAGGTCCACGACTCCAATTTAGCCTTTGTTCATCTCTAGACTCATTTGGAGCTCCACTGAGCCAGAGGCATCATCCCTCACAAACCAGCCTCTCCTCACTCCCCAGGATGTGGTCCCTGCAGAGGAAGGATATGTTATCACTGGAGCGTCCTACAATCAGCCTGCAGGTGCCTCCTGTTGCTGCCTGATCCATTCCCATCTGCCCTCCTCCTTGACGAGATTTTCATTTCTGGAAATCAGTTCAGTAAATGTATCTGTTTGTGTGTGGGGGTGTGTATGTGAATAAAACATTCACTGAAATGTTGTTTATAAACAAATAAAACCAGCAACCACAGAAGTGTGCCCACATTGAGACAGGTTAAATACCATTTTTTCATTGTTTACAGGGAAACTGTGTGGCAGCTACTGTGGCAAATAGTATGGAGGTTCCTCAAAAAGCTAAAAATAGAATCAGCATGTGACCGCCCAATTCCACTTGTAGGTATATATCTGAAAAATACCAATTTGAAAATATACATGCAACCCCAGTGTTCACAGCAGCATTATTTACAAAAGTCAAGCTATGGAAGCCACCTAAGTGTCCATCAACAGATGAATGAATGAAGATGTGGTATACATATTATATATACATACATCTTAATCATAAAAAATAATGAAACTTTGCCATTTGCAACAACATGGACAGGCTTGAAGCACATTATACTAAGTGAAATAAGTCAGACAGAGAAAGATAAATACTGTATGATATCACTTATGTGTGGAATATACAATCTACTATATAATACAACATACCATACTAGTAAATAGAAAAGAAGCCGACTCACAGATACAGGAACAAACTCGTGGTTTACCAGGGAGGACAGAAGGGGGAAGAGGCACTGTAAGTGTAGGGGAGTAAGAGGAACCAACTCTTAGGTATAAAATAAGCTACAAGGCTACACTGTACAACACAGGGAAGACAGCCAATATTCTATAATAGCTATAAATGTATAACCTTTAATAACTGTGAATCAGGATATCGTATACTTGTAACATAATACTGTACATGGTTCATAGCTGCTCAGTCGTATCCAACTCTTTGAGACTCCATGGATTGGAGCCCACCAGGCCCCTCTCTCCGTGCGGATTCTCCAGGCAAGAATGCTGGAAAGGATGCCTAACACTGGAGTTGTTCAAGAGTCAACTGTAGTGAAAATACAATTCTTCAAACAAGATAATTGCAGATGTTTTACATGCAATATGCAGCTGCACACACACATTAACTCACAGAATGGTGTGGGCAACACATCTCAGGGAGAAGCAGGAATTTAAATGTGTGTGAGAAACCGCCTCTCCTTCAGTCCTTTCTGGAACTGCAATTTGCGCCCATCTGGGGACAAGGTTGAAAGTTTAAGGTTGATCCCATGTGAGACTGTGCTGTTGTTCCCAGTTCTTCACCTGCTCTTGTAT
>SJYT01019165.1:705847-742091 GCA_006410635.1 Cephalophus harveyi | reverse complement strand
GATGTTGGAGAAGACTCTTGAGAGTCCCTTGGACTGCAAGGAGATCCAACCAGTCCATTCTGAAGGAGATCAGCCCTGGGATTTCTTTGGAAGGAATGATGCTAAAGCTGAAACTCCAGTACTTTGGCCACCTCATGAGAAGAGTTGACTCATTTGAAAAGACTCTGATGCTGGGAGGGATTGGGGGCAGGAAAAGAAGAGGACAACCAAGGATAAGATGGCTGGATGGCATCACGGACTCGATGGACGTGAGTCTGAGTGAATTCCGAGAGATGGTGATGGACAGGGAGGCCTGGCATGCTGCGATTCATGGGGTTGCAAAGAGTCGTACATGACTGAGCTACTGAACTGAACTGAAACTCGGTGGGCAAGGTCTGTATTTCACTGATATGATTATTTGGCTGCAGTGTTTGTTCCCTCTTTGAGAACTACAGATGTTATGCTCCGAGTGGATGCTTTGACTAATTTTACTCAACAGACATTACGAGATTCTCAAAAGGTTATTTCAGCTCATAATGTTGAACAAGCACAAATTAGAAAGATGGTTTTACAAAACAGATTGGCTTTAGATATTCTGACAGCTGCACAAGGAGGAACGTGTGCTATTATTCATACCCAATGCTGTACATACATACCTGACATGAGCACGAATGTTACTCATTTTACTAAACACATGAACAAGTTGATTGGGGCCATGGATACTCCTGAGGCCTCAATTGCCTCACTTTGGGAGACGTTAACTAATTCCCCATGGTGGACAACTATCTTAATTATAATGCTGTACATACATACCTGACATGAGCATGAATGTTACTCATTTTACTAAACACATGAACAAGTTGATTGGGGCCATGGATACTCCTGAGGCCTCAATTGCCTCACTTTGGGAGACGTTAACTAATTCCCCATGGTGGACAACTATCTTAATTACAATAATTCTGATTGTTTTGTTTTTGCTGTTTGCTCCCTGCATCTGTAAGTGCATAACTGAATTTGTTTCTAGCCGCATGAAAACTTTAAGTTACAAATGGTTGTGCAAACTCCTGCTACTGCTGAAGCTTCCTTCCACTACTACTTGGGGCCCCTGGATCAGATATCCTCAATATGAGGATTGGGAGAATATGTTGCCTCACCAATTTAGGGACAATGCCCCTTCTCAGCTTGGAAGCAGTTATGGAATGAGAATGACATCCCTTTTCCCTGCTGCTGCTGCTAAGTCACTTCAGTCGTGTCTGACTCTGTGCAACCCCATAGACGGCAGCCCACCAGGCTTCCCAGTCCCTGGGATTCTCTAGGCACGAACACTGGAGTGGGTTGCCATTTCCTTCTCCAATGCATGAAAGTGAAAAGTGAAAGTGAAGTCATTCAGTCATGTCCGACTCTTAGCGACCCCATGGATGGCAGCCTACCAGGCTCCTCTGCCCATGGGATTTTCCAGGCAAGAGTACTGGAGTGGGGTGCCATTGCCTTCTCCCCCTTTTTCCCCAGGCAACATAATTCTCCTAAAAGAAAAGGGGGGAATGAGAGGGTAACAGGCAGGAAGGCCAGGGGTCTCCAAATGGAGGAAATAGCCTGCAAGCGTCAGACATTTTCAACTCTCTTAAGAGGCAGGAGGAAACGAACTAGAGATATTGTTTCCTTCTCTATACAAATTTAAAAGGAGGTTTCTTTTAAAATACTGTGTTGCCATAATGACACCTGGTTTCACCTGAATTTAACTATTCTCAAACCTAGAGATAACCAATGCCTTTTTCTTATGGAAATGTTTGTCTTAAGCTATGCTAATGTACTATGCATTTACCCCAAACTCTGTCTTCCAGTTGGTTCCCCCTCTTTGCTCAGAACCAACTTGAATAAGCAGTATGTTATACTCAGATATTGTTCCCCTAATCTATGTAAATGAAACTATTTGTATGGTGATCTTTCCTTCTTCAAGATTCAAGATAATCATTTCATGGTTATTAACCATGAATCATTTGGTGCCAAGATTATCCCAAAATGCATCTTACAGGTGAGGGGCCTGGTGCCATTCTGAGTTTTAAGACATTCCTTTCTTTCATTAACAGACTGCTGATGACTATATAACATTCAGCTAAAGACTAGCAGGGGGGTACTCTTTCTGCCCCCTTCTGATGCCTATGTCAGAAGCTTTCTCTATCTCCTTTATACTTTAATAAAACTT
Source organism: Cephalophus harveyi (assembly GCA_006410635.1). Lineage (NCBI taxonomy): Eukaryota > Metazoa > Chordata > Mammalia > Artiodactyla > Bovidae > Cephalophus > Cephalophus harveyi. The sequence goes on along the minus strand of SJYT01019165.1, from coordinate 739,909 downwards.
TATTACACAAAAGCTCTGAGCGATCAAGCCTCGTCTCTGGCCCCTCTTTCATTAACAGGCTGCTAGTGACTATATAACATCCAGCTGAAGACTAGCAGGGGGGTACTCTTTCTGCCCCCTTCTGATGCCTATGTCAGAAGCTTTCTCTATCTCCTTTATACTTTAATAAAACTTTATTACACAAAAGCTCTGAGTGATCAAGCCTCATCTCTGGCCCCAGATTGAATTCTTCTCTTCTGAGGGCCAAGAATCCCAGTGTCTTTTCATAATTCAACAACCTTTCGCCAGGAACTGAACCCCTGTCTCCTGTATCTCCTGCATTAGAGGTAAATTCTTTACCTGCTGAGCCATTGGAGAAGATTCCTCTTATATTGCAGGCATATATCTTTACAGCTGTCAAATCTTTTCAATCATTATATCTTCTTAATTTAGTCCCTTGTCATTATGTAATGACCTTCCTTTTCATTCATTGCAGCCCTTGTTTTAAAGTCTATTTTGTCTGATATGATTATTATTATCACACTTCGTCTTTCTATTTGCATAAGCAAGTCTTTTCTCACCCCCGCAATTCAGTTCTTTGTTTCTTTACATCTGAACTGAGTCTTTTGTAAGCAGCATAAATATGATTTTTATCTTTGTATCCATTTAGTAACTCTATGTTTTTAGATTAAAGCATCCAATCCATTTATATTTAAAGTATTTATTATTTACCTATAGCCATTTTGTCATTTTGTTGTAGTTGTTTGTTTTTAGTTTTTTTGTTTGTTTGTTTGTTTGTTTTATTTTGTTTGCTTCTAGCTTGTCTTCTTTTGATAATTTTCTTTGTGATTTGAAAATGACCTTAGCACTATGCCTGGACTCCTTGTTCTTATTTGTGTGTGTATCTATTGTAGATTTATGGTTTGTGGTTACCACAAGGTTTCTGTATATATTGATGATGATACTTCTTTTGTCTTTAAGCTTCCTTAGTAATTTTATATAAATAATTGGTCTGCTACATTTACTGTATATTTCCCTTTACCAGTGACACTTTCTTTCATAATTTTAATATTTCTAGTTGTGGTCTTTTCTGCTTAGGGAAGTCCTTTTAACATTTCTCATAAATCCAATTTAGTGCTGCTGAACACTTGTAGGTTTTATTTGTCTGTAAAATTTTTTGTCTGTCCTTTGAATCTGAGTGATATCAGCATTCCAGGTAGAGTAACCCTGGTTGTAGGTTTTTTCTTTTTTTTTTTTTCATTTCATCACTTTAAATATATCAGGCTACTCACTACTCATCTGCAAAATTTAGGTTGAAAAGTCATCTAATAGTTTTATGTGTTTCCCTTGCATAAAATTATTTGCTTTCCCCTTGTTGTGTTTAATGTTTATCTTTAATTTTATTAAGTATATTTTTAAATATTTTGTCATATTAATTATAATGTCTTGGTTGGACTTCTTTGAGTTTATCTTCTTTGGAACTCTGTGCTTTCTATACCTGGATAGGGTATCTGTTTCTTTTCTCAGATTTGGATTTTTTTCAGTTATTTCTTCAAATAAGTTCTTTATCTCTCTTTTTTCTTCTTCTTCTGGGACCCTTTAATGCAAATGTCTGTATGACTGATATTATCTCAGAAGTCTCTTAAACTAGCTTCATTTTTTAAATTATTATTTTTCCTTTTATTTTTTTTTCCTGTTCAGCTTAAGTAAATCTATTATTTTGTTCAGTAGTTAGAATAGGAAAAGGAGTCCAGAATGGTGATGGCTAAAAGATAAAGAAGGGAAAAGCCCACAAAAATAGAACAAAGGAAGGTCCAAAGACCAGAGTGAGGACCTCAGGTGAAACAAACAGTTCTCTCGGCTAGCCCAATTTACATAAGGCAGGCTCAAAATAGGAGAAAAAGCATATAAAATAAGGAGTGAAAATTGAACTTTTTCTTTCTTTATTCTCTTTGCATTTTTGGGTTGGCCTGCCCTCATGCCTCTAGGATGTATTTTCCTTTGCTTGCCAAATAAAACTGAGCTGTAACACTAGTCTCTCCATCACTTCAAATTTTTGCTGTGGTGAGACAGAACTGAAGAAATTACACGCTCTCCTGACATATATGGTGTCATTTTTCAGATGTCACCTGGCTGAAACAACCTAGGCTCAGCCCCCATGAGGTATGGCCAAGCACAGTAGAAGCTCAACTTGGTGAAAGCTCCCATGGTGAAAGCAGAATGTGAAGAAAACCCAACACAGTGGAAGTGGCAAAAGCCCAGCATGTTGGAAACAAGGACAGATAAAACAAACTCTGCTGAAAGCTCATGTGGCTCAGTCTCAAATTCCAGAAGACCTCTGGTTAAGGTAGGAAGTAGGTCCTCGATCCTATGACTGGAAGGACATATGACTTACAAAATCTTAATTCCTTTATAATTTCTTGCTTCTTGTTTCCTCAACCCCCTCCGTGAATAGGTGAGTGGCAGTGAGTACAATTTAGGGACTCAGGAAGGGGCTACTTAGGAGCTGTTGCCCAAAGGAGTGGGGATTCTCTTGTCCCTAATATTATTTATGCCAAGCATCAGACATAGGAGAACTGTGAGTACAGGTCAGCTATTTAGCAGATTTTCTGACAGGTTATGAAGGGGATTCCTCAGCACGTTTTTCTCACTGTTTTTTCTTCCCAACCTTCAGCTCCTCTCTCCCAGGACTTGAGCCCAGCCAAAACCCACGGTGCCTAGTTTAAGGACCTAATGAAGCTCAGGCTCTTGATAACTCATTGCAAAACATTCAGTGAGAGACACAGCAATAGGTAAGAGGTAGATTTGTTTGGATTGAGAGAGAAGCACACTCCAAGAGTGTGGGCCATCACAGAGGGCAAGTACAGTGGTCATGGAATGTGGTTTGGTTAGTTTTCAGGAGCTAGGTGATTTTATATGCTAATGAGTGGGAGGATAATTCCAACAACTGGGGAACCATCCACTCCTCAGGCTCTTTCCAGTGCCTTGGGACAGTCCTAGCACCTCTGGGTGTGTCATTTTGCTTGCAGATTGAGGATCAAGGTTTAGTTGAGTTTGACTTGTCGTCTTGGACCAATTTGATTTTTAATCGGTTTATGTTATGCCCTTGGGTTATGTCACTCTTTCAAAAGTTGTTCCCTGCCCCCTTCCCTCCTGTTTCATGCTCTTCTCCTGAGCCCCGTCTGGGCCCAAAATGTTGCCTCTACAATCTTATGGAGGGATAACCAGAAAATAGCTAGCCTTTGGGAGGGAAATACTGTATAATATCTAACCCCTCTAGATATTCAGGCCTTCATCTTCCACGTTTCCTACAGCATGTGCAAGAACAGCACCTCTCAGTGAACCTGCTAGGGTGGGTGACAGGCACACAATGCCTGTGAGAAGTCCATCTGTTGGTGGCATCCTTTCAAGGGCAATTGGGGTTCCAGAGATAATATTTGCCACTTTGGGGGTTTTCCCTGCAGGCTGTTTGGGCCCAAACCTTGCCACTCTTATCCTAAAGTTACAAACATACCCCTGGATCAAACCTCAACTCCACTTTTATGAAACATCTTGTCTGTTGCCTCTGATCAATTTGTTCTGAAGCTACTTCCTAATTCCTACAACCAGGACACTGCCCCCATGTAGGCAACACCACTACACTCAGCTTATTATTATAATATTCTTAATGCCCCTAACAAGACCAGATAGCCCACTCCTTAGTCATTACTTCTGTTATTCCCTAAAGTGGGTCTATGACAATGAAATGCTTACCATTGGAGACACCCTAAACTACTCTTATGGAGGATGAGGGGAGCAAATCAGTGACTTGAATTCCCTCATTGCAATAAGAGGATAAGGCTTATGGCTATTTCACTAGGTTCCCTGTCTCAGGGTACAGGCTCAGATTGCTTTACATCATAATATCAATTCCCATCTGTGGTGGACTAACCAGCAATGAGTTAAGATTACAGCACCTTAATCCTATCCAGCATTTGTCATGCTGGAGACCATGGGGATGCCCATCTCCAGCCTGGGAGTCCCAAGAGTTAGACTTGCCTCGACCTGACTAGAGGTCTTGTCCTCAGAAGGTTGTCACACCTCAACCTGCTTGGGGATCCACAAGTCCAGGGATTTCAGGAGGTCGACATGCCTCAACTTGCCAGGGACCCAATTCCTGGGAGGCAAAACTGTCTTGACCTGCCTGGGGATTTGATCTCTAGCAGGCTGTCATGCTTCAGCCTGCCTTGGAATCTGCACCCTGACCCAGTGGTGCATGGCTCTCAGATTGTGACAGTACTGGATAGGATAAGCTTCAGAAAGACTCACCCCTAAGGAAGTCCACCCTTGAAAGTAGAAGGAAGCTGTGGGACCATGCCCAGTCTCATCAATAACTCAGGAGTCCAATGACAACTCCATTACCTTTCTGGAAAGGATAAAAGAGGTCCTCCAAAGTTTACCAATCTGAACTTAGACTCTTACGAGGGTTAGGTTATTTTAAAGGACAAATTTCTGTCCCAATGTTCATCAGACATTAGGATAAAGTTACCACAGCTACAGCAGCAGGACTCTGCTGCCTCTTTAGATGAAATGGTCCAGACAGCCACTGATACCTTTTATAACAGAGAAGAGAAGAGGGAGGCCAAGGCCCAGGAAAGGAAGTAAAGGAAAGAGAAAAGGCATGGCCAGATCTGGCCACCCTCCAGGGAAGCCCTATGGCAAACCCGAGTCCTTGAAGGACAAGGCAGGAGGCAAATACCTAATCTGTAGACAGGCTGGACATAAGACTCTTTTGGGCCAAAGAGTGTCCAAACCATGACAAGTCTCCTAAAACAGCTCGATATAAATGCCACCAATTGGGACATTGGGCAGCACTCTGACCTCAGGACCAGAGGGCCTCAAGGTCAAGTGCCAAACCTTCCCTCACAATGGTTCAACAGGACTGGAGCAGCCCACACCAGTCAGCCCACCTGCCACAGATAACAATCACAGAGCTGGAGCCAAGGCTTCACCTGGATGTGGCAGGTAGGTCTGAGAATTTTCAGGTTGACACAGGGACTGGCTACTCTCTTCTAATCTCTTACTCCAGAGACTTCTCCTTCCAAACCTGTACTATTTTGGGTGCTACAGGAAAAGCAATTACAAAAAGATTCACCTGAGTACTTTGTTACTGAGATGGACAGATACTTTCCCATCAGTTTCTGGTGGTCCCTGAATGTCCTACTCCCTTTTTGAGAAGAGATTTTTCCTTGCCTTTGAAAGCTTGCAGCTACTGCAGTACTGATAGAAGATGCTTTAACTCTCTCTTGGGGACAAACTAGCTATTTTTACCAGCCACCAAGTGAAACAACTCCTGAATGAGAGAGGCCATTTATGGATTTCTGATCAAAGAATCGTCAGATATTAAGTAGTGCTGATGGAAAATCCAGGCCTGGTTATATCCTCTTGTGAGCTTTTTAACCCAGCTACCCTTCTACCTATCCCTGAAAACTTTTTCCCCTTTCACTCTTGCCTACAAACTTTGAACCCCTGGATAAAATTGCGAGAGGGACTGTCAGAAGATCCTCTGATTAATCCTGAGAAAATCTGGTACACTGATGGAATCAGCTTTGTCTTTGATGGAAAAAGAAGAGCCGGATATGCAGTAGTCCCCAATTTTGAGACCATAGAGGCTAAACCTTTGCCACCAGGTACTTCAGCCCAATTAACTGAGCTCCTAGCCCTGATTTAAGCTTTAGAGCTAGCAAAAGGAAAAAGAGTAGCCCTTTACATTGACTCCAAGTATACCTTTCTGGTGCTACATGCACATGCTGCTCTTTGGAAAGAAAGAGGCCACTGGACCACCCGAGTGTCCCCAGTCAAGTATGGTGATCAAATCCTTAGGCTCTTGGAGGCAGTCCATCTACCTGCTGAGGTTTCAGTCTCCCATTGCAAAGGACACCAAAAAGGCAACATGAAAATGAGGGAACCAAGCAGCTGATCAGGCAGATAAAAGAGCAGCATTACAGAACAATGACCTAATAGGGGTTGCCACCTTAGTCCCACAGACTAATTTGCCATAAATTCCTTCATATACTGAAGATGAGACTCTTAAAGCTAAAAGTGAGGGCTTTCAAGAAGATCATATGGGGTGGTTCCAAAAGGAGGGGCTTCTTTTTCTGCCTGGGATTCTCCAGTGGAAGTTGGTTAACTCCTCACATGCCACCACACATTTATGGGAAAAGGCCCTCCAAAGATTGCTAGAAAGGTCCTTCAGAGGAACAGTTCTCCAAACGAGTATAAGCCAAATGGTCTCCTCTTGTCCCACTTGCCAATTAAACAACACCTAAGGAGCTTAAAGACCCCAGCTGGCCCAGACTATTCAATGATGTAAGACCTATCAAGAGGAAGACTGGTAGATGTACTTCACCCAGATGCCAGTTTCTCAAGGGTATAAATACCTATTAGTCATGATAGATGGAGAAGACAATGACATCCCACTCCAGTACTCTTGCCTGGAAAATCCCATGGACGGAGGAGCCTGGTAGGCTGCAGTCCATGGGGTTGCTGAGGGTCGGACACAACTGAGCGACTTCACTTTCACTTTTCACTTTCATGCATTGGAGAAGGAAATGGCAACCCACTCCAGTGTTATTGCCTGGAGAATCCCAGGGACGGAGGAGCCTGGTGGGCTGCCGTCTATGGGGTCGCACAGAGTTGGACACGACTGAAGCGACTTAGCAGCAGCGGCAGCAGTCATGATAGATACATTCACAGGATGGATTGAAGGCTTTCCTACCCAGACTGAGAAGGCTGAGGAAGTGATTAAAAAAAGAAAAAAAAAAAAGACTGCTTTTTGTTTTCATGAAATCATTCTAAGATTTGGTCATACAAAGTTACAATGGGCCATCATTTACCTTTAAGGTCACCCAAGTGGTCTCTAAAGCATTAGACATTACTTATTACCTCCATTGTGCTTGGAGGCCTCAGTATTTAGGAAAAGGAGAAAGAGCCAACCAATTCTTAAAATCAATAATAAAAAAGATAACTCAGGAGACCTCCCTGGGATAGAAGGAGGTTTTAGCAATAGCTCTCCTCCACACCTGCATTGCCTCTAAAGAACAGGTTGGCCTTAGATGAGATGCTATATGAGAGACATTTTGTTTACATCAATGACCTCTTCCTAGATCCAGAGGCTTAGTCCCTCTGGTCTTACATGATTGCCATTGGGCAATTCCAAAAAGACATACACTTGTGGGGTGTTAAGCAGGACCTAAACCATTCTAAAGAGCCATCACTATATGTTGGTGGCTATTAATTAATAGAGCTAATCAATGAATATAGTAAAGTTGCAGGATATATAATTAACACACAGAAATCCCTTGCATTCCTATGCACTAACAATGAGAAAACAGAGAGAAATTAAGGAAATAATTCCATTCATCAATGCAACAAAAAGAATAAAATGCTTAGGAAGAAATCTACCTAAAGATACAAAAGGCCTATATATAGAAAACTATAAAACACTGATTAAAGAAATAAAACATGACACAAATAGATGGAGAACTATACTATGTTCATGGATAGGAAGAATCAATATAATGAAAATGAGTATACTACCCAAAGCAATCCTTGGACTGCAAGGAGATTCAACCAGTCCATTCTGAAGGAGATCAGCCCTGGGATTTCTTTGGAAGGAATGATGCTAAAGCTGAAACTCCAGTACTTTGGCCATCTGATGTGAAGAGTTGACTCACTGGAAAAGACTCTGATGCTGGGAGGGATTGGGGGCAGGAGGAGAAGGGGACGACCGAGGATGAGATGGCTGGATGGCATCATGGACTCGATGGACGTGAGTGAACTCCGGGAGATGGTGATGAACAGGGAGGCCTGGCGTGCTGCGATTCATGGGGTTGCAACGAGTCAGACACGACTGAGCGGCTGAACTGAACTGAACTGAACCCAAAGCAATCTATAGATTCAATGAAATCCATATCAAGCTACCAACAGTATTTTCCAGAGAAGTAAAACAAATAATTTCATAATTTGTATGGAAATACAAAAAACTCGAATAGCCAAAGCATCTTGAGAAAGAATAGAACTGGAGGAATCAACCTGCCTGACTTCAGGCTATACTTCACAGCTACAGTGATCAAGAGAGTATGGCACTGGCACAAAGACAGAAAAAAAAAAAAAAAAGATCAAAGGAACAAAATAGAAAGCCCAGAGATAAATGCACCCACCTACGGGCACCTTACCTTTGACAAAGGAGGCAAAAATATACAATGGAGAAAAGACAATCTCTTTAACAAGTGGTGGTGCTGGGAAAATTGGTCAACCACTTGTAAAGAATGAAATTAGAACATTTTCTAACACCATACACAAAACTAAACTAAAAATGGATTAGAGATCTAAATGTAAGACCAGAAACTATAAAACTCCTAGAAGAAAACAAAGGCAAAACAGTCTGACATAAATCACAGCAGGATCCTCTATGACCCACCTACCAGAGTAATAGAAATAAAAGCAAAAATAAACAAATGGGACCTAATTAAACTTAACAGCTTTTTTCAAAGACAGCCTTCAGAATGGGAGGAAATAATAGCAAACAAAGCAACTGACAATGAATTAATCTAAAAAATATACAAGTAGCTTATGTAGCTCAATTCCAGAAAAATAAACGACCCAATCAAAAAAATGGACCAAAGAACTAAACAGACATTTCTCCAAAGAAGACATACAGATGGCTAACAGACACATGAAAAACTGCTCAACATCACTCATCAGAGAAATGCAAATCAAACCACAATGAGGTACCATCTCACACCAGTCAGAATGGCTGCTATCAAAATGTCTACAAGCAATAAAAGCTGGAGAGGGTGTGGAGAAAAAGGGAACCCTCTTACACTGTTGGTGGGAATGCAAACTAGTATAGCCACTATGGAGAACAGTGTGGAGATTCTTTAAAAAAACTGGAAATAGAACTGCCATACAACCCAGCAATCCCACTGCTGGCCATACACACTGAGTACACCATAATTAAAAGAAATACGTGTACCCCAATGTTCATCACAGCACTGTTTACAATAGGCAAGACATGGAAGCAACCTAGATGTCCACTGGCAGACAAACGGATAAGAAAGCTGTGGTACATACACACAAAGGAGTATTTCTCAGCTATTGGAAATAATGCATTTGAATCAGTTATAATGAGATGGATGAAACTGAAGCCTATTATACTGAGTCTGAAGTAAATCAGAAAGAAAATCACCAATACAGTATATTAACACATATACATGAAATTTAGAAAGATGGTAACTATCACCCTATATGCGAGACAGCAAAGAGACACAGATGTAAAGAACAGACTTTTGGACTCTGTGTGAGAAGGTGAGGTTAGGATGATTTTAGATAGTATTAAAACATTTATATTATCATATGTGAAATAGATAAGTATCCCAGGTTTGATGCATGAGACAGGGTGCTCAGAGCTGGTTCACTGGGATGGCCCTGAGGGATGGGATGGGGATAGAGGTGGGAGGGGAGTCAGAATGGGGAACACATGTACACCCATAGCTGATTCATGTCAATGTATGGCATAAAACCACTAAAATATTGTTAAGTAATTAGCCTCTAATTAAAATTTAAAAAATAAATTAAAAAATAAAGTCCTAATTAAAGTCTGGAAAGATAGGTCCCCAAAGGTTCAACTCCAGCCCACATGGTAGGGCCCCTACCCTATAAGACTTTCTAATCCCGCAGTAGTCAAGGTATCAGGACACAACACCTGGATTCAGTACTCACATGTCAAGCCATGGAAGAAAAAATAAGAGGTTGCTCAATACACGCCCCTGGGAGATCTCAGATACCTATTCAGGACTACAAATAAGTGCCATTCTACCACCCTCAAGATTAAGTTTCTGGGGATAAGATTTCTCAGGATAGCTCTAAAAGGCCAACACAGCTTGGCAGGAGTTGTACTCCAAAACAGACAAGAAAGAGATCTCCTGTTCCTTGAAGAAGGAGACTTGAGCCACCTTTGATGAGACTTTATTTTTTTTCTGGGCAAATACCTCCAGCTAAGGTAAAGAAAGTCTCACAGTCCTCAAGAAAAATCATTTAGATCCTACAGGATCTCAAAGAAGAAGTTAGAGTTTTCTCGGGTGGCTACAGTCTCTCTTTGAGGGATCCTTCTGCTGGCGAGGGGAAATTTGCAGTTGGCTAAAGACCCTGATGCTGGGAGGGATTGGGGGCAGGAGGAGAAGGAGACAACAGAGGATTAGATGGCTGGATGGCATCACTGACTTGATGGACATGAGTTTGAGTGAACTCTGGGAGTTGGTGATGGACAGGGAGACCTGGCGTGCTGTGATTCATGGGGTCGCATGACTTAGCAACTGAACTGAGTGCCACTACTAATCCCTGTTATCACCATATTGATGCCACTTATGATGGTTCCATGCATTATCAATTGTCTAACCCATTTTGTCTCTGCCCAGGTCAACAAGCTACAACATGCAGTGCCAGTTCAACAAGAATATATAAAACTACACCTGACCCATGGAAAATATCACTCAACCTTAGATGGACACTGCTATAAAGACTCTGAGGCTTGAGACTAACAAATGGAGCAGGCCCTATGCCCCTTTCTGTCCCAGTTCAGCAGGAAGTAGCCAGAGATACCTCAATACCCCTATTTCCAAATAATTGGGCTTCTCATCTCTTGAGGGGGGAATATTAGGTAGTTAGAATAGGAAAAGGAGTCCAGAATTGTGGTGTCTAAAAGAAAAAGAAGGGACAAATCCACGGAAATAGAACAAAGGATGGTCCAAGCACTGGAGTGAAAACTACAAGTGAAAATAAACAGCCCTCCTGGCTAGCCCAATTTACATAGGGTAGGCACAGGAGGAGAAGAAAAGACATATTAAAAGAGGAGCCAAAATTGAGCTTTTTCTCTCTTCTCTTCATGTCTTTTGGGTCAGCCCACCCTCATACCTTGAGAATGTATTTTCCTTTGCTTATCAAATAAAACTGAGCTGTAACACTGGTCCACCCATTGCTTCAAATTTTTGCTGCAGCAAGACAGAACAGAGGAAATTATACACTCCACCAACACTTTGTTTTCCAGTTCACTGATCTATTTCTCCATATCATCTAACATCTTGTTGATTCCTTCTAACACATTGTTTTTTCATTTTATTTATTTTAATCTTCAGCTCTGTTTTCCTCTTTTCTTTATATTTTCTAATTCTTTGATAAGCAAATGTGTTCATCTACTCTCCTCTCAAGTATGATGGGTAACTTTTATGATTATTACCTTGAACCCCTCCTGTAATAGATTTCTTAACTCCATTTAGTTTTTCTTTTGTGGTCTTGTGTTATTCCTTCTCTTGCAATATGTTTACCTGTCTCCCATTTTGCCTAGTACTCTATGTTTATTTCTAAATATTAGGTTGATTGCTGTTATGCCCCAATTTTGGGGAAGTAGCTTTGTGTAGGAAGTATCCTATCCATCTCAAGAGCACAGTCCCTTTTTGTGACCTGAGATATATTCTCTATGGTGACCCATATGTGTGCCCTTCTGTTGTGGCAGGCTGACGATCATGAACATACTTGTAGATGATACTGTAGATGATACTGATCTCTGACTTATTTGGCTGTGATAACCTGTCTCATTCAGTGGTTACTTGTTGGATGGTCTAGGTTAGATCCTAGTGTTTCTGGCTGCATACATGAATCGAGAAAATAGTAAATTTCTTTACAATGTCAAGGGAAAACAAATGGGTTTACCTGCTTCATAACTATATTTATCTAAAAATCTCCTACTCTAAGATAAAATATTTCATGCAGAAGTTTGTTGGACAGTCCTCTTGGAGAATATATAACGTTGAATGCTTGTGGAGAGCAGTAGTGTGGAGTGCTGTAGGTGGTCACACATGAGGCTCAGGGAATCACATAGAATGCTTTGGAGTTAGGGACACCACTCAGAGTTGTTCCAGTTAGAAGTAAGCCTGCCTGCCTTTTAATTCTATATCACTGAACATTGTTTAATTGCTGAGTGGGGATGTATCTTTAGGCTTAGCTTTGACCAAAGAATTTCTCATGACATTTGAAACCATAATCAAAATGCAGCTAAAATTTCTAGTAGCTAGGCAATGAGTATCTTACTCTACCTGAAGAACATATTAGGTAGAACATTGCAGTGTTCTCTGAAGGAACTAAGTATATTAGAAAGTGAAATATATTTCATAGAGAAACAAAGAAAAGCAAGAAGTCTCTTGTGACCAGAAGGATCAGGTTGAGATAGAATGACGTTGAGTGGAAAATAATTTTGTGACACATGCACTTTTTGAATCCTAGACATGATTTTTGTTGTTGTTGTTCAAACAGAACAACAACAACAACAAAAAAAAAAAAATTATGCATTAAGGAAATTTTCAGTATACAAGTTTAAATTACTTATATGCTATATATACTTTATGTTATTTAACATTCTCATGACTCAAAATATGACCTAATAAAATATTTAAGGCACAGCTTCTTCAATTGGACATGGCATTTTCTTTTTTCACTTTTTGTTAATAGCATTTCTGAGAGAAGTATGAATCTCTTGGTTTCTAACTCAATTCCTGCTTTCTTTCATAATAAATTTCCACAAGTAATTGTCTGAAAAAGAAGTGCAACACTATGTTAAAAACATACATTTTGGAATTTAAGCTTTTTTATATTTCAAATTTGGCAGGAACTTTAACCTTGAAAATTTATATATATATATATATATATATATATATATGGCAATGTTTATGGCACAGAGTAGCTTTACTGATAAAACAAGGACATGTAAGATGCTTAACACATATACATCACATACAGTAAGCATTAAATAGCTTACATATTTATTTTAACAGTGGTGGTAGTTTACATAAGAATAGTTATAGAAGCAGCAGCAAGGTTGCCCTGATTTACTTGTAAGCAGTCTCTCCTAGCAGACATCATTTTTCCTACTTGAAGTGAAGTGAAGTGAAGTGAAGTCGCTCAGTCATGTCCAACTCTTTGCGACCCCATGGACTGTAGCCTACCAGGTTCCTCCCTCCATGGGATTCTCCAGGCAAGAGTACTGGAGTGGGTTGCCATTTCCTTCTCCAGGGGATCTTCCCAAGCCAGGGATAGAACCTAGGTCTCCCATATTCCAGGCAGACACTTTAACCTCTGAGCTACCAAGGAAGTCCCTGTATACTTAAGTTTCCTACTTAGCTGTATGGAAATGAACTTACCATAACAGAAGTGAATTAAACCAATGAAACATACATACGTTTAAAATTTTGCCACCTCATTATAAAGTATGCAGTGCTAATTGCTTTTTTTCTCAAATTTATTTATATGAACCCAGTAAATTCATATGCATGCATGTTTGCAAATCATTTAATTTAACTATTGAATTTAGTTGTAACCTACACTTGATGAATCTTGCCCAAATGTAGCACAGGTTATATAACTTTAAAAATATATATATGGAAGATATTAGGAAAAAAAATTTAAATGTGAGTAGGACAAATGATGCATGCATGTTGCCATGACAACCCTGTAAGAAGACTTTATTATAGGACTTAGCATCACATCAAAGAAAATTTCCCTTTCAAACTAACAATGCTATGAAGAAGCACACACAGAGCCTATCATTTTAATTTAAGAAATCAGAAAAGAATTTGATTTTGCCTTCTCTGGTAAAATTCCTACCTTATTCCTCATTCACTTTGAAGAAAAATAAAGTGGTTCTTATTAATGATTTATTTTGAACAATTAACTGCAATATAAATGGAATAATCTTTAGAAATGAAGAGACCCTGGGCAGCAGTTTGTTGAAGTAAAAAAATGCAAATATAAGTAGGTCCCTTTTCTCTAGTACATTAGGGGTAGGGAAACAAATATATGTAATATATTAAACTAATTAAACTAATGTAATATATTAAAAAGTCTGTGTAGTCAAAGCTAGCGTTTATCCAGTAGTTATGTATGGATGTGAGAGTTAGACCATAAAGAAGGCAGAGCACTGATGAATTGATGCTTTTGAACTGTGGTGCTGGAGAAGACTCTAGAGAATCACTTGGACAGCAAGGAGATCAAACCAGTCAATTCTAAAGGAAATAAATCCTGAATATTCATTGAAAGGGCTGACATTGAAGCTCCAATACTTTGGTCACCTGATGCAAAGAGTTGACTCAATGGAAAAGACCCAAATATTGTGAAAGTTTGAAGACAAGAGGAGGAAGGGGCAACAGATATAGAAAGGAGGATGAGTTTGTTGGATGACATCACTGACTCAATGGACATCAGGTCAGTTGCTCAGTCATGTCTGACTCTTCACAACCCCATGGACTGCAGCACACCAGGTTTCCCTGTCCATCACCAACTCCTGGAGCTTGCCCAAACTCAGTTCCATCGAGTCAGTGATGCCATTCAACCATCCTCTGTTGTCCCCTTTTCCTCCTGCCTTCCATCTTGGACATGAGTCAACTCTCAAGAATGTTCTCCAACATCATAGTTCAAAATTTCAGGAGCTCCTCTTGGTTGAGGCAATATGTCCAAAATAGAGGCAATATGTCAAACTTCCCTTGTTTTTAATGGCCTTGGCAATTTTGAAGGTAACTGATCAGCTTTCCCTAAAAGGATTCCAAAACATCTTATAAGTGCTTGAGGAGCAGTGATAAAGACAGGAATGAAGACTTCCTCTCACAGCTGCTTGTGTAGTTACTGTCAAAGCAATGTCTACCAATTTGACAGTCTTGGTGTGTTAAAGCAATCTTGAGTTTGAAAATAAGTGTATTAAATCTATTGAGGAGGCTTTGAGAAGTGAATAGTGATTTGAGGTCCCTGATCCTGGAGACAAATCCCAAGATGAAGAAGCCAGCATCTCTTCCAGCACTGGCACAGGAGGTCATCAGTGTCTCCACATGATGTGCACCAGATTCAGGCAGACCTAGAGCCTGAAATGGATCTAGAAACCAGAATGCATGTGCTGATAATGATATTGTCCCCAACCACCCCACAGCTCTGAATCGTGTTCTGCACCAGATCTGTGTGTCACTCAAGATGAAGAGAGGAACGAGCCTGCACAGTAGGCAGGGCAAGTCAGAGACCACAAAAGGAAGTCCTTAGATCACCAGGAAATCTGGCCAGGAGATGGCAACTGTTATACAGTCCAGCCGACTCAGGTCTTCATCCACTACTGATGCTCCTTCCAGCTCAATGGTGATGGAAATAGCTTGTGCTACTGCTGCTGATCTGCCGGGAAATGAGGCATCTACAGGGTGGAAACTACTATGGGACCAGTGATGGGCACCGGTCTTGACCACCTGTATGACAAGGGTTGTGCTTATGAAAGGATGTCGATCATAATTGGACCCAGATAAGAAGACTAACCAAACTGATCACATGGGCCATACTCATGTCTAACTCAATGAAACAATAAGCCATGCCATGTAGGGTTACCAAAGACTGATGGGTCATAGTGGAGAGTTCTGACAGAATGTAGTTTACTGGAGAAGGGAATAGCAAACCACGTCAGTATCCTTGCCTTGAGAACCGTATGAACAGGCATTAAAAAAAAAAAAAAAATTCTTTAGAAATGAAGAGACCCTGGGCAGCAATTTGTTGAAGTAAAAAAATGCAAATGTAAGTAGGTCCCTTTTCTCTAGTACATTAGGGGTAGGGAAACAAATATATGTAATATATTAAACTAATTAAACTAATGTAATATATTAAAAAGTCTGTGTAGTCAAAGCTAGCGTTTATCCAGTAGTTATGTATGGATGTGAGAGTTAGACCATAAAGAAGGCAGAGCACTGATGAATTGATGCTTTTGAACTGTGGTGCTGGAGAAGACTCTAGAGAATCACTTGGACAGCAAGGAGATCAAACCAGTCAATTCTAAAGGAAATAAATCCTGAATATTCATTGAAAGGGCTGACATTGAAGCTCCAATACTTTGGTCACCTGATGCAAAGAGTTGACTCAATGGAAAAGACCCAAATATTGTGAAAGTTTGAAGACAAGAGGAGGAAGGGGCAACAGATATAGAAAGGAGGATGAGTTTGTTGGATGACATCACTGACTCAATGGACATCAGGTCAGTTGCTCAGTCATGTCTGACTCTTCACAACCCCATGGACTGCAGCACACCAGGTTTCCCTGTCCATCACCAACTCCTGGAGCTTGCCCAAACTCAGTTCCATCGAGTCAGTGATGCCATTCAACCATCCTCTGTTGTCCCCTTTTCCTCCTGCCTTCCATCTTGGACATGAGTCAACTCTCAAGAATGTTCTCCAACATCATAGTTCAAAATTTCAGGAGCTCCTCTTGGTTGAGGCAATATGTCCAAAATAGAGGCAATATGTCAAACTTCCCTTGTTTTTAATGGCCTTGGCAATTTTGAAGGTAACTGATCAGCTTTCCCTAAAAGGATTCCAAAACATCTTATAAGTGCTTGAGGAGCAGTGATAAAGACAGGAATGAAGACTTCCTCTCACAGCTGCTTGTGTAGTTACTGTCAAAGCAATGTCTACCAATTTGACAGTCTTGGTGTGTTAAAGCAATCTTGAGTTTGAAAATAAGTGTATTAAATCTATTGAGGAGGCTTTGAGAAGTGAATAGTGATTTGAGGTCCCTGATCCTGGAGACAAATCCCAAGATGAAGAAGCCAGCATCTCTTCCAGCACTGGCACAGGAGGTCATCAGTGTCTCCACATGATGTGCACCAGATTCAGGCAGACCTAGAGCCTGAAATGGATCTAGAAACCAGAATGCATGTGCTGATAATGATATTGTCCCCAACCACCCCACAGCTCTGAATCGTGTTCTGCACCAGATCTGTGTGTCACTCAAGATGAAGAGAGGAACGAGCCTGCACAGTAGGCAGGGCAAGTCAGAGACCACAAAAGGAAGTCCTTAGATCACCAGGAAATCTGGCCAGGAGATGGCAACTGTTATACAGTCCAGCCGACTCAGGTCTTCATCCACTACTGATGCTCCTTCCAGCTCAATGGTGATGGAAATAGCTTGTGCTACTGCTGCTGATCTGCCGGGAAATGAGGCATCTACAGGGTGGAAACTACTATGGGACCAGTGATGGGCACCGGTCTTGACCACCTGTATGACAAGGGTTGTGCTTATGAAAGGATGTCGATCATAATTGGACCCAGATAAGAAGACTAACCAAACTGATCACATGGGCCATACTCATGTCTAACTCAATGAAACAATAAGCCATGCCATGTAGGGTTACCAAAGACTGATGGGTCATAGTGGAGAGTTCTGACAGAATGTAGTTTACTGGAGAAGGGAATAGCAAACCACGTCAGTATCCTTGCCTTGAGAACCGTATGAACAGGCATTAAAAAAAAAAAAAAAAAAAAAAACAACAAGATGTGATACTGAAAGATGAACTCCCCAGGTGTCCCATATACTACTAGAGAAGACAGGAGAAATAACTCGAGAAAGAATGAAAAGATGGAGCCAAAGTGAAAACTACACTCAGTTGTGGATCTTTTACACAATACAACTATATTGTATTCTCAAGAGAAATTATGGGCACAAGATTTTGTTTTTAAAGATTTTTAAGGGATACAAAAGAAACAGAATTATGCCCCTAGATTGAAATAATGAAAGTTGAAAAGTTACAAGTCTTTCAGGGGGCAACTTCCCTATAGAGCTGAAAATAGTTTGTCCTCAGGAGTCATTTGTGGATAATATTCACAAGGCAGGAAACATGACTTTGATTTTTTTTTTTTTAATTCAAATCAAGCATCGACTATTTATTTGGTGGTAGAAATTCAACAGATATGCATTTTAGTAAGAAAGAAGCTATTTCATACATATACAAACTATTCTGATACATTTGTATGACAGATGGCACACAATTATATGACAATGGATTCTATTAACAGCACATGATGGATAGCTATCCAAATCGACCTCTGTAATTCTCAACTCTCTTTCCACTCCAAGTTGGAGCTATTTAGTTTCACAAGTGTGACTACCTTTTAGTCTGACACACATTCTTGATGATTTAGCTTAAGTTTTTAGATGTCAATTGTTACATGGTAGTTTCAATAATAAAAGATGTGAGTGTGTGCTCAGATGTGCGTGTGCCTGACTGTACATGTTCTCCAAGAAATCCAGAATTGTAGTTTCAATATGCACATTCTATGTAAAAATAAGTGAGCTATCATGTTTTGTCATGAACTGTCCATGTAAAACTTGTCATAGAATACTACTGATGTGCATCAGTCTAATCTTGAAAATTTTGCTTATTATCATTTTCCCCTCAAAATTAAAGTAATATTAGAACTAATTTTAAAGTCCAAAATTTTGTCCAAATTTTTATGACAATTAAACCTTTAATTCAATTTTAAAAGAATTTTATTATCAGATGAGATGTTTTCAAGCCATATTAATAGTATTGTCTTCAAAATACTTGAATGGTGTATGTTTTACTGCAAGTTTGAACAAATGGATCTATTTCTGTTGTGTATAAAGTTTCCTATGCTATGTTTTATACCCTTATTTATAATTTCTGTCCACCATTCAGATTTCTGTGAGAAGATGTTGTAGAAGATGGGGAAACATTTGTATGTTGCACAAAGAAAGAAATGAAATTGTTATGCAGCCTGATTGAAACCTCAGACAACCTGGCAGAGAGCTCCAGAATAAGAATTATTCTTCAGGGTCATCTGCTTTTAGTCTAAAATACTCAGCCTATTAAGTCTCCACCTTGCACAGTCTCAGAATGTGAGACTAGAAAGATGTGATCTGGATGGGCTAGCTCTCTGAAGCAGAACCTGAAAGAGCTGACATGTATATGCTTTCTGTTGACCACACTACTTACAACTGGCAGAACATCCTTCCTTAGTGGAGAAAGTAAGAAGCACATCATCCACTCTGCTGCACTACTGTTGTATAGAAGGACTCTCCTTTATATCTATGCATTTATATACAAAGAGATCAAATTAGCAACAGCTGTTGGATCATCAGAAAAGCAAGAGAGTTCCAGAAAAACATCTGTTTCTGATTTTTTGACTCTGTGGATCACAACAAACTGGAAAATTCTGAAAGGAATACTAGACCACCTGACCTGCCTCCTGAGAAATCTGTATGCAGGTGAGGAAGCATCAGTTAGAACTGGACATGGAACAACAGACTGGTTCCAAATCAAGAAAGGAGTACGTCAAGGCGGTATATTGTAACCCTGCTTATTTAACTTATATGCACGGTACATCATGAGAAATGCTGAGCTGGATGAAGCGCAAGCTGGAACCAAGATTGCCAGGAGAAATATTAATAACTTCAGATATGCAGATGACACCACCCTTATGGCAGAAAGCAAAGAAGAACTAAAGAGCCTCTTTGTGAAAGTTAAAGTGGAGAGTGAAAAATTTGGCTTAAAACTCAATATTCATAAAAGTAAATCATGGCATCTGGTCCTATCACTTCATGGCAACTAGATGGGGAAACAATGGAAATAGTGACAGACTTTATTTTGGGGGGCTCCGAAATCACTGCAGATGTGACTGCAGCCATTAAATTAAAACAAACAAACAAACAAAGAAAAAAAACGCTTACTCCTTGGAAGAAAAGTTACGAACAACCTAGACAGCATATTAAAAAGCAGAGACATTACTTTGCCAAGAAAGGTCTGTCTAATCAAAGCTATGTCTTTCTAGTAGTCACGTATGGATGTGAGAGTTGGACTATGAAGAAAGTTGAGTGCCAAAGAATTGATGCTTTTGAACTGTGGTGTTGGAAGAGACACTTGAGAGTCCCTTGGACAGCAAGGAGGTCCAACCAGTCCATGCTAAAGAAAATCAGTCCTAAATATTCATTGGGAGATCTGATGCTAAAGCTGAAACTCCAGTACTTCGGCCACCTAATGTGAAGAACTGACTCATTTGAAAAGAATCTGATGCTGAGAAAGATTGAAGGTGGAAGAGAAGGGGACAACAGAGGATCAGATGTTTGGATGGCATCACCGACTCAATGGACATGAGTTTAAGTAAACTCTGGGAGTTAGTCGTGGACAGAGAGGCCTTGTGTGCTACAGTTCATGAGATTGCAAAGAGTCAGACACAACTGAGTGACTGAGTTGAACTGATATACAAAGACAGGTCTTCTTGGAGTTTGAGAGGTCTTTCATTAAATGGATTTCTTAGAAGCAAGATGTGAACTGCACAGACTAGAGTTTTCTCCTATAAAATAAACCTCAACTCAATGCTGCAATTGCTATTCCTCGTCTCTCCTTCCTAGTATTTATTCTATGTTTCCCTTGCCCTCCCATGACATGGTTTTAACTGATGATATAACCCAAATCCTCATCACCAGTGATTTAAACCTATGCCAGCTTGCTCTTTGAAGCTATGTTTAATAAGCTTGTGAAACACACCATGGAGTAAGGAATTATCAAGATGCACCTAATTAGATGCCTTTTTTTCTGGGTCCCACACAAATTATTCCTTTCTTGTTTAGTAGCATCTCTGTTGATGGCTGAAGACAGTCATGGTATGATAACGACTTGTTTCTGCCTCTTTCTTTGGTGAGGTGAGGTGAAGTCGCTCAGTCGTGTCCGACTCTTTGCGACCCCGTGGACTGTAACCTACTAGGCTTCTCCGTCCATGGGATTTTCCAGGCGAGAATACTGGAGTGGATTGCCATTTCCCTCTCCACTTTCTTTGGTACTAGAAGCCAAAAATACCAGGAAGAAGCCATAGTTCATAATTCACTGAGGTTCTAGCTATGACAGCAAAAGAGGACCAATTTATATGAATCAGAGTATACACACCTGCAGCTTTCAAAGTTTTAAAGACAGGAAGTACAGTGTCTTCTAGGAGGTCATTGGAAGTGATAATAAGTGGATATATTCTCCCTTCTATCTTTTGTATGGTGATTAATTTTACATATCAGTTTTGCTGAGCCATGGTGCCCAGATCAAATATTATGCTGGATGTTTCTGTGAAGGTGTTTGTATGTAAGTTTAACATCTAAATTGGTGCACTATAAGTGAAACAGTTCACAGTCCCTCATGTGGGTAACTCCAGTCAGTTGAAGGCCTAAAAAGAATCAATTACTGACCTCATCCTAACAAGAGGTAGTTAAAAACAGCAGTCTTTGGTCTTGAACTACAATATTGGTTCTTCCCTGGGTATCCAGCCTGCAAGCACACACTGTAGATTTTGGACTTTGTAGCTTCTATAACTGTGTGAACCAATTACTTTTAAAAACCTCTCTCTCCCATATATCATATATATAACTTTGTCCTAACAAGAGGTAGTTAAAAACAGCAGTCTTTGGTCTTGAACTACAATATTGGTTCTTCCCTGGGTATCCAGCCTGCAAGCACACACTGTAGATTTTGGACTTTGTAGCTTCTATAACTGTGTGAACCAATTACTTTTAAAAACCTCTCTCTCCCATATATCATATATATAACTTTGTAAAATATATAAACAGAGACATACACACATTGATAATTAATAGCAATTATTCTTGGATACTATTTAAAATCTTTCTTAGTGCTTATGTTCAAATATTTCTTTAAGATATATATTTAAGAGTAAAACTACTAGTTCACAGTTAGAAATAAATTAGAATTTATGGGATAAAAGTAGTTGTATTAATTTAGCCCGCTTATGGGATGCAGCCAAATGCTTTATATTATAAATTTTTGCAAGAAATAAAATAATAGAAAGCAAATATAAAATGTAGAGATCAGCAAAGTCAGATGTTAATGCACTGAAGAAAATAATAAAGTGAAAAAAAAAATAGGTTTACTATAACCAAAGAAAGAAGACACATCCACAAACAACAACTGCAGCATAAAGCCCTGAAATTTATATCATATACAGTTGAACTTACCAAAAGTGTTATTCTAAAAAATCTAAATTTTTAGTAAAATTTTTAATGGCTAAATATCTTTAAGTTTCTAAATTTTGTACATGTTGACCTCATTTCTACAGAAAGTGAAAGTGAAAAGTGTTAGTTGCTCAGTCTTGTCTGACTCAATGTGACCCACAGACTGCATTCTGCCAGTGGAATTATCCAGACAAAGATACTGAAGTAGGTTGCCATTCCCTTCTCCAGGAATTCTTTCCAACTTAGATATCAAACCTGGGTTTCCCACACTGTAGGCAGAATCTTTGCCATCAGAGTCACTACGGAGGCACAATAACAAGTAGTGCAGTACAGTTCAGTCGCTCAGTCGTGTCCGACTCTTTGCGACCTCATGAATCGCAGCACGCCAGGCCCCCCTCTTCATTACCATCTCTCGGAGTTCACTCAGACTCAGGTCCATCGAGTCAATGATGCCATCCAGCCATCTCATCCTCGGTCGTCCCCTTCTCATCCTGCCCCCAACCCCTCCCAGCATCAGAGTCTTTTCTAATGAGTCAACTCTTCGCATGAGGTGGCCAAAGTACTGGAGTTTCAGCTTTAGCATCATTCCTTCCAAAGAAATCCCAGGGCTGATCTCCTTCAGAATGGACTGGTTGGATCTCCTTGCAGTCCAAGGGACTCTCAAGAGTCTTCTCCAACACCACAGTTCAAAAGCATCAATTCTTCGGTGCTCAGCCTTCTTCACAGTCCAACTCTCACATCCATACATGACTACTGGAAAAACAAAAGCCTTGACTAGGCGGACCTTAGTCAGCAAAGTAATGTCTCTGCTTTAGAATATGCTATCTAGGTTGGTCATAACTTTTCTTCCAAGGAGTAAGAATAACAAGTAGGCATATCTGTAAATGTTTATAAGCTATCCATTAGAATCAGAGAAAAAACAACAACATCAACAACAACAACCAAGGATTGAATATCACATGATTTACCTCCAGAAACTCAACCAGGTTTCTCCAGTAAATGCAAGAGAAAAATTCTATCATACAGGAAGAAGGAAGAGGAACCATTATGAAATATGACAAATTGCTAAATTCTTCTTCATAATTGACCTCAGGGATGCTAGATGGACTGGAGCCCTAGTTATCTCTTAGGGATTACCAGAGTGTAAATAACCACAGCGGTTCAGTTCAGTTCAGTTCAGTCACTCAGTCATGTCTGACTCTTTGAGATCCCATGAATCGCAGCATGCCAAGCTTCCTTGTCCATCACCAACTCCTGGAGTTCACTCAGACTCACGTCCATCGAGTCAGTCATGCCATCAAGCAATCTCATCCTCTGTCGTCTCCTTCTCCTCCTGGCCCCAATCCCTCCCAGCTTCAGAGTCTTTCCCAATGAGTCAACTCTTCGCGTGAGGTAGACAAAGTACTGGAGTTTCAACTTTAGCATCATTCCTTCCAAAGAAATCCCAGGGCTGATGTCCTTTAGAATGGACTGGTTGGATCTCCTTACAGTCCAAGGGACTCTCAAGAGTCTTCTCCAACACTACAGTTCAAATGCATCAATTCTTCAGCACTCTGCCTTCTTCAGAGTCCAACTCTCACATCCATACATGACCACAGGTTAAACCATAGCCTTGACTAGATGGACCTTAGTCAGCAAAATAATGTCTGCTTTAGAATATACTATCTAGGTTGGTCAAAACTTTTCTTCCAAGGAGTAAGTGTCTTTTAATTTCATGGCTGCAGTCACCATCTGCAGTGATTTTGGAGCCCCCAAAAATAAAGTCTGACACTGTTTCCACTGTTTCCTCATCTATTTCCCATGAAGTGATGGGACCAGATGCCATGATCTTAATTTTCTGAATGTTGAGCTTTAAGCCAACTTTTTCACTCTTCTCTTTCACTTTCATCAAGAGGCTTTTTAGTTCCTCTTCACTTTCTGCCATAAGGGTGGTGTCATCTGCATATCTGAGGTTATTGATATTTCTCCTGGCAATCTTGATTCCAGCTTGTGTTTCTTCCAGTCCAGCGTTTCTCATGATGTATTCTGCGTATAAGTTAAGTAAGCAGGGTGACAATATACAGCCTTGACGAACTCCTTTTCCTATTTGGAACCAGTCTGTTGTTCCATGTCCAGTTCCAACTGTTGCTTCCTGACCTGCATACAGATTTCTCAAGAGGCAGGTTAGATGGTCTAGTATTCCCATCTCTTTCAGAATTTTACAGTTTATTCTGATCCACACAATCAAAGGCTTTTGCATAGACAATAAAGCAGAAATATATGTTTGTCTGGAACTCTCTTGCTTTTTCCATGATCCAGCGGATGTTGGAAATTTGATCTCTGGTTCCTCTGCCTTTTCTAAAACCAGCTTGAACATCAGGAAGTTCATGATCATGTATTGCTGAAGCCTGGCTTGGAGAATTTTGAGCATTACTTTACTAGCATGTGAGATGAGTGCAATTGTGCGGGAGTTTAAGCAATCTTTGGCACTGCCCTTCTTTGAAATTGGAATGAAAACTGACCTTTTCCAGTCCTGAGGCCACTGCTGAGTTTTCCAAATTTGCTGGCATATTGGGTGCAGCACTTTCACAGCATCATCTCTCAGGATTTGAAACAGCTCAATTGGAATTCCATCACCTCCATACCTTTGTTCATAATGGTGCTTTCTAAGGCCCAGTTGACTTCACATTCCAGGATGTCTGGCTCTAGATTAGTGATCACACCATCATGATTATCTGCATTGTGAAGATCTTTTTTGTACAGTTCTTCCATATATTCTTGCCACCTTTTCTTAATATCTTCTGCTTCTGTTAGGTTCAGACCATTGCTGTCCTTTATCGAGCCCATCTTTGCATGAAATGTTCCCTTGGTATCTCTAATTTTTTGAAGAGATCTCTAGTCTTTCCCATTCTGTTCTTTTCCTCTATTTCTTTGCATTGATCACTGAAGAAGGCTTTCTTATCTCTTCTTGCTATTCTTTGGAACTCTGCATTCAGATGCTTATATCTTTCCTTTTCTCCTTTGCTTTTCGCCTCTCTTCTTTTCACAGCTATTTGTAAGGCCTCCCCAGACAGCCATTTTGCTTTTTTGCATTTCTTTTCCATGGGGATGGTCTTGATCCCTGTCTCCCGTACAATGTCACGAACCTCATTCCATAGTTCTTCAGGCACTCTATCTATCAGATCTAGGCCCTTAAATCTATTCCTCACTTCCACTGTATAATCATAAGGGATTTGATTTAGGTCATACCTGAATGGTCTAGTGGTTTTCCCTACTTTCTTCAATTTGAGTCTGAATTTGGTAATAAGGAGTTCATGATCTGAGCCACAGTCAGCTCCTGGTCTTGTTTTTGTTGACTGTATAGAGCTTCTCCATCTTTGGCTGCATAGAATATAATCAATCTGATTTCGGTGTTGACCATCTGGTGATGTCCATGTGTAGAGTCTTCTCTTGTGTTGTTGGAAGAGGGTGTTTGCTATGACCAGTGCATTTTCTTGGCAAAACTCTATTAGTCTTTGCCCTGCTTCATTCCGCATTCCAAGGCCAAATTTGCCTGTTACTCCAGGTGTTTCTTGACTTCCTACTTTAGCATTCCAGTCCCCTATAATGAAAAGGACATCTTTTTTGGGTGTTAGTTCTAAAAGATCTTGTAGGTCTTCATAAAACCGTTCAACTTCAGCTTCTTCAGCATTACTGGTTGGGGCATAGACTTGGATAACTGTGATATTGAATGGTTTGCCTTGGAGACGAACAGAGATCATTCTGTCATTTTTGAGATTGCATCCAAGTACTGCATTTCGGACTCTTTTGTTGACCATGATGGCTACTCCATTTATTCTGAGGGATTGTTGCCTGCAGTAGTAGATATAATGGTCATCTGAGTTAAATTCACACAATCCAGTCTATTTTAGTTTGCTGATTTCTAGAATGTTGATATTCACTCTTGCCATCTCTTGTTTGACCACTTCCAATTTGCCTTGATTCATGGACCTGACATTCCAAGTTCTTATGAAATATTGCTCTTTACAGCATCGGATCTTGCTTCTATCACCAGTCACATCCACAACTAGGTATTGTTTTTGCTTTGGCTCCATCCCTTCATTCTTCTGGAGTTATTTCTCCACTGATCTCCAGTAGCCTATTGGGCACCTAATGACCTGGGGAGTTCCTCTTTCAGTATCCTATCATTTTGCCTTTTCATACTGTTCATGGGGTTCTCAAGGCAAGAATACTGAAGTGGCTTGCCATTCCCTTCTCCAGTGGACCACATTCTTTCAGAACTCTCCACCATGACCTGCCCATTTTGGGTTGCCCCATGGGCATGGCTTGGTTTCATTGAGTTAGACAAGGCTGTGGTCCTAGTGTGATTAGATTGACTAGTTTTCTGTGATTATGGCTTCATTGTGTTTGCCCTCTGATGCCCTCTTGGAACATCTACCATCTTACTTGGGTTTCTCTTACCTTGGGTGTGGTGTACCTCTTCATGTCTGTTCCAGCAAAGTGCAGCTGTTGCTCCTTACGGTGAACTAGGGGTATCTCTTTACCACCACCCTTCTTGACCTTCAACGTGGGATACCTCCTCTAGGCCCTCCTGTGCCTGGGCAGCCACCGCTCCTCGAGTTGCTCCTCCTGGCTGCAGCCCCTGGCCTCATGTGTGTGGTGTTTCCTCAGGGCCACCACCCCTGGCCTCGGGCATGAGGTGGCTTCTCCAGGCTGCCCCTGGCCTTGGATGCAGGGTAGCTCCTCTTGGCCACCACCCCTGACCACCGACATGGGGTATCTCCTCCCAGATACCACTGACCTCGGACACAGGGTAGCTCCTCTCGGCTGCCACCCCTGGCCTCGGACGCGGCGTAGCTCCTCCTGGCGATTCCTGCACCATCAAAGCCTGGCACTCTCAACTGCTGCCCCTGACCTCGGACTTGGGTAACTCCTCTCAGCCTCACTTAGTGAGCCGGGTCGCAGCCGCTCACACTTAGTGAATACTTAACTTCAGCCATTCTGTCTGTTGTGTCCTACCTACAGAGAAGAAAAATCTAAGAAATACTTACGAAGCTCTCAGTTCAGAGGCACAGGCTTACTAAAAGGTGGAATCCAATACAGGACTATATCTTCTTTTCCCCCACATCTCACCACGCTGTTATTAAAGTTCTATTCATAGCAATTTCTTGTAGCTGGTACAAGATGTCTGACTACCAGAAAAGAAGAAGATATATATACACATATATATATGACATATCAAAAGACAAAAAGCACCATTTGAAAATATTAGAATCAGACATAGTAGGGATGTTGAAATTACCAGACTAGGAATTTAACACAACTGGCAGAATAGAAGGACATGGGCTCATCTTCTTCTGTGAGAACTCCAAAATTGCAACTTGCTGATGAACAACCATCAAGAGAAGAAAATTGGGTTCAACCAAAAATAGATATCCCCATACAAGGCCAAAGGAGAAGCCCCAACAAGATGGTAGGAGGGGGAAAACTTGTGTTTAGAATCAAACCTCATACCCCTCAGAGACACTCAGAGGACTCAAACCAAACCTTGTGTTCACCACGACCCAGAAGCCCCAAAGAGACTGAACCATACCTGTCTTTGAGTGTCTGAGTGTCTTCTGTGGAGGCATGGCTCAGCAGTGGCCAGCCACAGAGACAGGGGCTCTGACTGCAACAGATCTTGAACACATAATGTGTGGCATAAGCCCTCTTAGAGGAGGTTGTGATTATCTCCGTATAGAGAGAGAAGACAACCCACAAATTTCAGAACAATTATACCAAAGGTATTCTCACACTGTTAAGAAAGTTCTAGGACTGAAAATAGATTTCCCAACCTATGGATTCAGCAAAGGAACTGAGAAGCCCAGAGAATTTGACTTTGGAGGCCACTCGGATTTGATCACAGAATTTACACAAGACTAGGCAATGGCACCCCACTCCAGTACTCTTGCCTGGAAAATCCCATGGACAGAGGAGCCTGGTAGGCTGTAGTCCATGGAGTCTCTGAGTCAGACATGACTGAGCGACTTCACTTTGACTTTTCACTTTCATGCATTGGAGAAGGAAATGGCAACCCACTCCAGTGTTCTTGCCTGGAGAATCCCAGGGATGGTGGAGCCCAGTGGGCTGCCATCTGTGGGGTCACACAGAGTCGGACATGACTGAAGCAATTTAGCAGCAGTAGCATCAGGGAAAAAGACTCTTGGAGGGCACAAAACAACAACAACAACAACCTTGATGCACCAGGAGCCAGGAGAAAGGAGTAATGTCCCCACAAGAGACTGAGTCAGACTTACCTGTGAGTTTTCAAGAGTCTTCAGTGGACGCTTGGGTCAATAGTTTGACATCAGGCCAAAAAAACATGGAGGGAATATGGGCTCACCCATCAACAAAAATTTGGAATAAAGATTTACTGACTATGGCCCAACACATCAGAACAACACCCAATTTCCCCCAAGTCAGTCTCTCCCATCAAGAAGCTTCCATAAACCTCTTATCTTTATTAATCAGAGGGCAGACAGAATGAAAAAAAAAATCACGAAAAACTGACCAAATTAATAACATGAACCACAGCCTTGTCTAACTCAAAGAAACTATGAGCCTTGCCATGCAAAGCCACCTGCTGGGAGCTCCGTTAGGCATTACTGACAAAATGGAGGCACGGCCCCAACCCCCTCTCCTCATCTCACAAGTATGGTCCCAGGATGAAGGAGTTAGGCCTTGTGATTCTGACTTGTTCCTTCCTCTCTTCAGTTGAATTGGCTGGGAAGAATGTTAAGGTGCTTGAGAGAAGCATGAAAAAGCACAAAGATTTCTACAGTTGTGCCCAGAAAATAATCTATAAAATAACCATTGACATTTGTTCAAGGATCTTTACAAAGAATGTCCCAGGATGAGCACATAGGCTGCATCTTGAGGCCATGGGAAGGATTATTATCTGAGACCTGTTTGTGAGGGAAATGCTTATGGAAAAAGAAATTTGCTGAGTTTAGGGTTTAGGATTAATTAAGAATAGCTAGAAGTCTTTTTAGGAGATAATGATCTTAAGATGCTAGGGGCAAACTGGATCTAGAAAGATAAGAAATAAACTGAGGAATGTGGCATGAGTTACAATGTAATCACAAGTTAAGTATAGTACACGTAAGAGAAAGAAGATAATAGATAGTTAAGCCAATTTTGAGAGAATCAGCTGAAGCAGGAACTCTGGTGACTCAGAGGATAAAGCATCTGCCTGCAATGCAGGAGACTTGGGTTCGATCCCTGGGTTGGGAAGATCCCCTGGAGAAGGAAATGGCAACCCACTCCAGTATTCTTGCCTGGAGAATTCCATGGATAGAGGAGCCTGGTGGGCTACAGTCCACGGGGTCGCAAAGAGTCGGACATGACTGAGCTACTTTACTCAAAGATAAATCTGGGTGGGGGAAACTGGGAGTGTCAAACTTCTGATATAATGGTCCTGTCAAAGTATAAAAGAGAACTTGAAGCTTGAAATAAACATGTAGTCTCGTACTTCCAGTCAGAAGCTACATCAAGATGTAGTCCCATACTATGAGTCAGAGGCTACATCATTGTCCACTGGATGTAGTCTTGTGCTATGAGTCAGAAGCTACATCATCATCTGCCAATGTAGCTCCGTACTATGAGTCAGAAGCTACATCATTGCTGACACGTCCATCTTTTCAAGTTGAATCCCCGGCTGCTGGAGCTGGACTCTGGCAGCCACCCAAGATAGATGGGTCATGGTGGAAAGTCTAACAAAACATGGTCAACTGGGGAAGGGAATGGCAAACTACTTCAGTATTATTGCCTTGAGAATCCCATAAACAGTATGAAAAGGAAGAAAAGATAAGACACTGAAAGATGAACTCCCCAGATCAGTAATTTCACAATAGGCTATTGGAGTACAGTGGAGAAATAACTCCAGAAAGAATGAAGAGATAAAACCAAAGTGAAAACAATGACCAGTCATGGATGTGATTGGTGATAGAATCAAAGTTCAAAGCTAAAGAATTTTGCAAAGGACAATATTGCATAGGAATCTGGAATGCTAGATGCATGCATCAAAGTAAATTGGACGTGGTCAAACAGGAGATGGCAAGAGTGAAAATCAATATTTTAGAAATCACTGAACTAAAATGGACTGGAATGGGTGTATTGAACTCAGATGATCATTATATGTACTACTGTGGGCAAAATCACTTAGAAGAAACGGGGTATCCCTCATAGTCAACAAAGGAGTCCAAAGTGCAGTTCAATTCAATTCAGTCACTCAGTCGTGTCCGACTCTTTGCGACCCCATGAATCACAGCACGCCAGGCCTTCCTGTCCATCACCAACTCCCAGAATTCACTCAGACTCACGTCCATTGAGTCCGTGATGCCATCCAGCCATCTCATCATCGGTTGTCCCCTTTTCCTCCTGCCCCTAATCCCTCTCAGCATCAGAGTCTTTTCCAATGAGTCAACTATTCGCATCAGGTGGCCAAAGTACTGGAGTTTCAGCTTTAGTATCATTAGGTCCAAAGAAATCCCAGAGTCAATCTCCTTCAGAATGGACTGGTTGGATCTCCTTGCAGTCCAAGAGACTCTCAAGAGTCTTCTCCAGCACCACAGTTCAAAAGCATCAATTCTTCGGCGCTCAGCCTTCTTCACAGTCCAACTCTCACATCCATACATGACCACAGGAAAAACCGTAGCCTTGACTAGATGGACCTTAGTCAGCAAAGTAATGTCTCTGCTTTTGNTCTTCACTTTCTGCCATAAGGGTGGTGTCATCTGCATATCTGAGGTTATTGATATTTCTCCCGGCAATCTTGATTCCAGCTTGTGTTTCTTCCAGCCCAGTGTTTCTCATGATGTACTCTGCATATAAGTTAAATAAGCAGAGTGACAATAGACAGCCTTGATGTACTCCTTTTCCTATTTGGAACAAGTCTATTGTTCCATGTCCAGTTCTTACTGTTGCTTCCTGGCCTGCATACAGATTTCTCAAGAGGCAGCTTAGGTGGTCTGGTATTCCCATCTCTTTCAGAATTTTCCACAGTTTATTGTGATCCACACAGTCAAAAGCTTTGGCATCACTGAATGAACTCTGTTCGTTTCCAAGGCAAACCATTCAATATCACAGTAACCCAAGTGTATGCATCAAACACTAATGCCAAAGAAGCTGAAGTTGAATGGTCCTATGATGACCTACAAGACCTTCTTGAACTAAAACCAAAAGAAGATGTGCTTTTCATCATAGGTGACTAGAATGGAAAAGTAGGAAGTCAAGAGATACCTGGAGTAACAGGCATGTTTGGCCTTTCTCATTGATCATTGCAAATAAATAGAGGAAAACAATAAAATGGGAAAGACTGGAAATCTCTTCTAAGAAGAGAATCTTTTCTCTTCTAAGAAAATAAGAGATACCAAGGGAATATTTCCTGCAAAGATGGGCACAATAAAGGAAAGAAATTATATGGACCCAATAGAAGCAGAAGATATTAAGAAGAGGTGGCAAGAAAACACAGAAGAATTATACAGAAAACATGTTCATGACCCAGATAACCATGATGATGTGATCACTCACCTAAAGCCAGACATCTTGAAATGGAAAGTCAAGTGGGCCTTAGGAAGAATCACTATGAACAAAGCTAGTGGAGGTGATGGAATTCCAGTTGAGCTACTTCAAATCCTAAAAGATGATGATATTAAAGTACTGCACTCAATATACCAGCTAATTTGGAAAACTCAGCAGTGGCCACAGGACTGGAAAATGTCATTTTTCCTTCCAATCCCATAGAAAGGCAATGTCAAAGAATGTTCAAACAATTGTACTCATCTCAGTTCAGTTCAGTTCATTTCAGTCACTCAGTAGTTTCCGACTCTTTGCAACCCCATGAATTGCAGCACACCAGGACTCCCTGTCCATCACCAATTCCCGGAGTTCACTCAGGCTCAACAGCCATCGAGTCAGTGATGCCATCCAGCCATTTAATCCTCTGTCGTCCCCTTTTTCTCCCGCCCCCAATCCCTCCCAGCATCAGAGTCTTTTCCAATGAGTCAACTCTTCTCATGAGGTGGCCAAAGTACTGAAGTTTCACCTTTAGCATCATTCCTCCCAAAGAACCCCCAGGACTGATCTCCTTTAGAATGGACTGGTTGGATCTCCTTGCAGTCCAGTACTCTCAAGAGTCTTCTCACATGCTAACAAAATGATGCTCAAAATTCTCCAAGTTAGGCTTCAGCAGTATTTGAAATGAGAANCTGAAGTTTCACCTTTAGCATCATTCCTCCCAAAGAACCCCCAGGACTGATCTCCTTTAGAATGGACTGGTTGGATCTCCTTGCAGTCCAGTACTCTCAAGAGTCTTCTCACATGCTAACAAAATGATGCTCAAAATTCTCCAAGTTAGGCTTCAGCAGTATTTGAAATGAGAACTTTCAGATGTTCAAGTTGGATTTAGAAAAGGCAGTAGAAACAGAGATAAAATTGCCAACATCCTTTGGATAAAATAAAAGCAAGAGAGTTCCAGAAAAATATATACTTCTGCTTTATTGAATATGCTAAAGACCTTAACTGTGTAGATCACAAAAGAATGTGAGAAATTCTTAAAGAGATGGGGATATCAGACCACCTTACCTCTCTCCTGAGAAATCTGTATGAAGATAAAGAAGCAATAATTAGAACTGGACATGGAACAATGGAGTGGTTCCAAATTGGGAAAGGTGTACACCAAGGCTGTATATTGTCACCCTGCTTTTTTAACTTATACGCAGAGTACATCATGAGAAATGCCAGGCTGGATACAGTATAAGCTGGAATCAAGATTGCCAGGAAAAATATAAACAACCTCAAATATGCAGATGACACCATCATTATGGCAGAAAGCAAAGAGAAACTGAAGAGCCTCTTTATGAAATTCAAAGAGGAAAGTGGACAAAGCTGGCTTAAAACTCAACAATCAAAAAACTAAGATCATGGCATCCAGTCCCATCATTTCATGGCATAGACTGGGAAATAATGGAAATAGTGAAAGAGTTTATTGTCTTGGGCTCCAAAATCACAGCAGATGGTCACTGCAGCCATGAAATAAGAAGATGCTTACTCTTTGGAAGAGAAGTCATGAGTAACCTCCTCCTAAGTCACTTCAGTCGTGTCCAACTCTGTGAGACCCCAAAGACAGCAGACCACCAGGCTCCCAGTCCCTGGGATTCTCCAGGCAAGAATACTGGAGTGGGTTGCCATTTCCTTCTCCAATGCATGAAAGTGAAAAGTGAAAGTGAAGTCGTGCAGTTGTGTCCAACTCTTTGCGACCACATGGACTGCAGCCTACCAGGCTCCTCCGTCCATGGGATTTTCCAGGCAAGAGTACTGGAGTGGGTTGCCATAACCTAGAAACATATTAAAAAGCAGAGACATTACTTTTCTGACAAAGTTCTGTCTTGTCAAAGCTGTGATTTTTCCAGTCATCATATAGGTATGTGTGATTTGGACCATAAGGAAAGTTGAGCACCAATCAGTTGATGGTTTTGACTTGTGGTGTTATAGAGGACTCTTGAGAATCCCTTGGGCTGCAAGGAGATCAAACCAGTCAGTCCTAAAGAAATCAGACCTGGATATTCTTTGGAATGAGTGATGCTGAATCTGAAGCTCCAATGCTTTGGTCTCCTCATGTGAAAAATAAACTCTTTGGAAAAGACCCTGATGCTGGGAAAAATTGAGGACAGGAGGAGAAGGGGAATGACAAAGGATAAGATGGTTGAATGACATCACCATCTCTATGGACATGAGTTTGAGCCAGCTCCGGGAGTTGATGTTGAAAAGGTGGCCTGGTATGCTGCAGCCCATAGGGTCACAAAGTGTTGGACATGACTGAGCAGCTGAAGTGAACTGAACTGATAACATACAAGAGAAGATGAAAATGTAAACAGAGTGATGGAAATTTTAAGAAAGAAAGAGGAAGAAATCCTAAAAATTGTAATTACTGTAAAATTGAAGCATGTCTTTGATGAATTTACTAGCAGACTGGACTTAACTGATAAAAGAATCTACCAGCTAGAGGATATATAAGTAGAATTCTTGGAACTGAAAAGCAAAGAGAATAAAGTTAAAAAGGAAACAGAACAGAATACTTAAGGACTTTGGGGCAACTACCAAAGTTATAAAATAAACATAATGGAAAAATAAGAAAGAATATATTTGGAACAGATATATCTGATAAAATACTGTTACCTAAAATATACAGTTCAGTTCAATTCAGCC
>SJYT01019165.1:685938-705836 GCA_006410635.1 Cephalophus harveyi | reverse complement strand
TGTGTGTGTGTGTGGATTAGCTAAAAGACTGAAGACAGTGTGTTTATTTTTCATGTAACTGACACTTCATGCCCTTTATTTGCTCTGCTATAATTTTGATCACATTTTCACATTTAAGGTAATATAATTTATCTATCTACCTAGCTATCTTTAGCATCTACTATGAATCATCTATCTAATCTCTTTATATACAGTATAACAGCAGTACCCACATTTTTGGCACCAGGGACCAGTTTTTCCACATGATGGGAAAGGAGAAGTTGGTGATAGTTTCAGAGTGATTCAAGCATATTTCATTTATTATGCCATTCCTAATCTAACAGAAGGCAGAGCTCAGTAAATAATGTAAGCAAGGGGAGCAGCTATAAACGCAGTTGCAGCTTTGCTCCCTAGTCTCCTGCTCACCTCCTGCTGTGTGGCCCAAATCCTAACATATCACAGCACAGGTCTGTGGCCCAGAAGGTGAGGACCTTTGCACTAAAAGATAATATAGTACTGATGATCTTTGAACAATATTTCAGTTTGAAGAATATTTCAGGGGTACAGATCCTTTACACAGTAGAAAATCTGAGTATAACTTTAGAGTTGGCCCTTTGTATCTGTGTTGATCCTTAAATTTCACATTCAAAGATTCAGCCAAGTCTGGATTGTATCTGTCTCTTATACACATCTTATTTGTTTGTCAACTCAATATCACCAGAATATTCATAAAAATAATATTTTATATTATCATGTTTCATGTTGTTAATAAATACAGTGCTAAACTGAGAGATATTTGCAAGTCCATCTGTATTTCCTGAAGAAAGTAGTAAAATATTTTGTTATTATTGTAAAGTTAAATTATAATTGCACAGTACTTTGAAAAAATTCAGCTGTCAACTTTTTGATTCCTTGCATACTAAACTAATATTATATTTCTTTGCTTTGGGTACTTTTACTAAGTACTATATTTTGTAATAAATGTATTGCTTTAATAAATACAATGCTTTTGTTCAATGGGTTTTATTGACATTTTCCTATAATGTTGATTGTTTGAGATGATTAAAAAACATTTTTCAGAGTGAAGGGCATCAAAAAGGGCATCAATCCACACATACATCCAGAAGATGCATAATGACTAGCTTTAATAGTTTAGTCAAATACATAAATACATACATAAGTAGTTTAGGCCATGATCTAAACACCAACAATCATTGTTGGACATAGTATTTATAAGAATATTTTACCACATTTAAAAAACATTTTTCAGAGTGAAGGGCATCAAAAAGGGCATCAATCCACACATACATCCAGAAGATGCATAATGACTAGCTTTAATAGTTTAGTCAAATACATAAATACATACATAAGTAGTTTAGGCCATGATCTAAACACCAACAATCATTGTTGGACATAGTATTTATAAGAATATTTTACCACAATACTTTTATTGCATTGTTTATAGAAAATTTCATAGATATTATGAAATGTTCTGTAAAATTACAGTTTTATGTCATTACGTTTTTCTCCTGTAATGTACATCATCTTTTGTTCTATGAGCTTTCCTCAACATTGTATTGAAACCATTTCATGCTTCTGACCATCTGGGTAGCAGTTTTACAGGTATTTCATTTCCTTGGCTCTGTTTTCTGCCCTTTTTGTTGCCTCGATCAGCATGTTTGCTAAGTTGCTCAGTCGTGTCTGACTCTTTGCAACACTTTGGAATGAACCCCACCAGGGTGCTTCGTCCATGGGGTTCTCCAGGCAAGAATACTGGACTGGTTTGCCATGTTAACCTTCAGAGGATCTTCCCCATCCAGGGATTGAACTCAAAGTCTTCAAAGTCACTGCATTGCAGTCAGATTCTTTGCTACTGGCACCACCTGGGAAGCCCTTTCTCTCAGACTTCACCAAAAATCTTGTTCTTCTATTTCTAATTTTCAGCATTAATATTAGAATAATTAATAAATATGAAGGATTTTCTCTCTCTCCAATCCTGCACATGACCTATTATTTTGTTTTCATCAAATAAGAACTTGCATTCCTGTAAATATTTAGAGCAAAAGTCCTGCAGAAGTTGCTTGTTTTCAGATGCAAGTAACTTAACAGCTGAGTTTGTCAGGCAGTCTCAGAAGTTCCTGTTAACAGTTCTTATATCACTTACTTTCATCTATTTCTCTCTAGTGGCCTTCTTATTTATATCTGAATCCATGAGGATGCCAGTTAAAGTAGATAAATAAGACAACAGCTTAGCCTATTTCTTCAGGCTGTCTAACAATTACCTTGAAGCCTAAAGAATGGAAAATATATATATTTATGCTCATCCCCTTGGCCCATTTGTAAAAGTCATTTAGAGATCTCTTTTGCCATATGAAATAAAATCATGTATTTTTCATTTCCTTGGAAGCAAAGACTTTTCTGTGTCTCTGCATATGATAGATTTGTCCATCATGCCCTAGATTCTGAGTTCAGCTTTCACAATACTTGTTAGCCCTAGATCTAAAAGTATATTGTAGACAGGATAGTCCATGAAAGAAAAATACATACATCAATATTGAATGCACTATCCAAACAGGGTTTGATGCCTGAAGTCCACAGAAGGGCTAAATTTCATATCTCTTGCTGCTAATAATAGTTTGTAGACTTCCTAGGTATATTCTGTGCCAACTTTTCTATAGATATCTTCTTTTTGTACTTAGGATAACATTTTCAAATTGGGTGAATTCACAGCTACTGTGTTTTTATTCCTCAAGTCATGATATTTTAAGTGTCCATCTAGACTTGTTTCAGAGGAGTAACAGCATCATACTTATTCTGTTAAAATTATTAATGCTCATATCTGGACTATAGCTTCTCTGGTGCAATGACTGGCATTTACATACAAAAAAGAAAAATGTTCACAGCAAATTCAAATGGGCAAGAAATATTGGATTATTTTTAAGATTTCAATATTGTTTGTGTCCAAATTTAGGCCAAAGGTAATCATTTCTTTTCCACTTCCACTTTCTGAGTTTTGGTACATTCACCTCTAAATACTATTAATTTTTTCAGTTTGTTATGATGCTTATATGTGATAATGTGTATGAAATGCTTTGCCTGTACAAAGTAAAATGAATTCAGTTCATTTCAGTTCAGTCGCTCAGTCGTGTCTGACTCTTTGCGACCCCATGAATCACAGCACGCCAGGCCTCCCTGTTCATTACCATCTCTCGGAGTTCACTCAGACTCACATCCATCGAGTCCGTGATGCCATCCAGCCATCTCATCCTCGGTCGTCCCCTTCTCCTCCTGCCCCCAATCCCTCCCAGCATCAGAGTCTTTTCCAATGAGTCAACTCTTCTCATGAGGTGGCCAATTGGAGGAGGAAATGGCAACCCACTCCAGTATTCTTGCCTGGAAAATCCCATGGACAGAGGAGTCCAGTAGGCTACAGTCCATGAGGTTGCAAAGAGTCGGACACAACTGAGCCACTTCACTTCATATATATATATAACTAGTACTTTGGGTTTTATTGTAGATAAGTAGTTTTTTTATTATTAAGAAGTAATTTTTTTTTCTTCTATATACAATGACGGGTTAGTTTCAGATGTACAGCAAAGTGATTCAGTTATATATATATGTATCCATATATTCCTTCTTTTTAGATTATTTTCACATATAAATTATCACAGAGTATTGAGCAGACTTCCTGGTGATACACAGTAGATCCTTGTTGGTTATCTATCTTATACAGTAGTATGTGTGTGTGTGTGTGGATTAGCTAAAAGACTGAAGACAGTGTGTTTATTTTTCATGTAACTGACACTTCATGCCCTTTATTTGCTCTGCTATAATTTTGATCACATTTTCACATTTAAGGTAATATAATTTATCTATCTACCTAGCTATCTTTAGCATCTACTATGAATCATCTATCTAATCTCTTTATATACAGTATAACAGCAGTACCCACATTTTTGGCACCAGGGACCAGTTTTTCCACATGATGGGAAAGGAGAAGTTGGTGATAGTTTCAGAGTGATTCAAGCATATTTCATTTATTATGCCATTCCTAATCTAACAGAAGGCAGAGCTCAGTAAATAATGTAAGCAAGGGGAGCAGCTATAAACGCAGTTGCAGCTTTGCTCCCTAGTCTCCTGCTCACCTCCTGCTGTGTGGCCCAAATCCTAACATATCACAGCACAGGTCTGTGGCCCAGAAGGTGAGGACCTTTGCACTAAAAGATAATATAGTACTGATGATCTTTGAACAATATTTCAGTTTGAAGAATATTTCAGGGGTACAGATCCTTTACACAGTAGAAAATCTGAGTATAACTTTGGAGTTGGCCCTTTGTATCTGTGTTGATCCTTAAATTTCACATTCAAAGATTCAACCAAGTCTGGATTGTATAGTACTGTAGTATTTGGTATTAAAAAAAATTAAAAAATCCATGTATAAGTGGACATGTGCAAATTAAACTCTTTTTGTTCAAGCTTAAAATGTATTTAAAAACACAATAAGCAGCAAGATTTAAAAGATACATATTCTGTGGCAAATTACTTCATATTTTATGATTCATTACCTTCATTTGTAAAGTGATTAGTAATAGTAACCACTTCGGTGAATTATGGTATGGTTTCAATAAACCAATATATGCAGAGAGATAAGATAATCAGTTGGTATATGTAAAATTTGAGTTCCATTTTCTAATTTATTAAATGTGTTACATATACCAGTAAAAATATGGCATAACTTGGATTTATACTATTTAATTTATAATGAATGGCTTAAACAATGGTTCTAAAAATATAGTGTGTCAAACTGTCAGCAGAGACATTGGTTAAAATTCATATTTCCACAGCTGTCCTTAGAGGGGCTGGGTTATAGCCTGGGTGAGGTCAAGTCCTTTGTAGGTTAAACAAAATTAACAGATAATTCCAAAGAACATGGCATGAAACAGAATAATTGATTTCACTATAAGTAAAGTAATGAAATCCTACAAGACCCACAATTTTCATGGATCTCAAAGTCTATCTGGCAATATAGGCATAATCATACCTGTTCAAATCAGATTGTCAAACCAGTTGCATGAAGATGTGATGAAGTTCTCTGAATTCATAGAAGAGGGAATAAATCAATTTTGTTGGCATTGGTAAAGGTCATATATTATTAGTGGTAAAACTTGAAGAATAAATGAACTATCAATTAGTTGATGAATTAATCAATAAGGAAAATAAAATATGAGACAATAGAGAAGATGGAAAGAAAAGGCTGTATTGTGAACATAATGACCTGAATATACATACTCACACACACAAGTAGGTATGCATATATAGATATTTAAGTAATACATACATAAACACACATATAGGTGTGCATATATACATACATGTATACAAATGTGTGGGCTTCCCTGGTGTCTAAGTGGTAAAGAATCCACCTGCAAGGCAGGAGCTGAAGGAGACATGGGTTTGATCCCTGTGTCAGGAAGATTCCCTGGAGGAGGGTATGACAAACCACTCCAGTATTCTTGACTGGAGAATCTCATGGACAGAGGAGCCTGGCAGACTACAGTCCATAGAGTTGCAAAGACTGGGACATGACTGAAGTGACTTAGCACACATGCAGGCATATATATGTACAATGCATACTGTAGTAATAATTTAAAAACTCTTTTGCATTTCATGATTTCATATTAAAAGAAAATTTTCTAACCCTAGAGAAACTGCCTGGGACTGCTAGTTATTAAAGACACCAAAAATCTCAGCTGAAGCAGGACTTAAACATTCAAGCTAATTGATCCAGAACCATACCTGCTGTGAACCCCAAGAAGAAACACTTTCTGCTTTAGTCATATCAGTGTAGGTCCCAGGCAGCAAGGGACCATCCCTATAGCCCAAAGGCCACTGAAATAATTCAAACTATCCAGTCCTCAACTGTAAAGAACAAACAAAAGGGATTAACAGACATAGAAAGTCCTACCAAACAAAATATTCCCCAGGATCATGCGAAAGGACAGAAACCTGAGCAAATTAAGAAAATTTAAATCATGAAAATTATTTTTTCTGAGCATAATGGTATAAGACTAGAAATCAACAAGAGGAAATGGAGAAGATCTATAAACATCTACAAAGAGTCCAAAATGCAGTACTTGGGTGCAATCTCAAAAATGAGAGAATACCCTCAGTTCAGTTCCAAGACCCCACAACATAGTAATAGAAGTGTATGCACTATCCATTAATGCTAAAGAGGCTAAAGTCTAACAGCTCTATGAAGACCAAAAAACCTTCTAGAATTAACACCAAAAAAAAAATTTTTCTTTTCACCAGAGGGGTTTAGAATGCAAAAGTACGAAGTCAAGAGTTACTTGAAGTAACAGGCAAGTTTGGCCTTGTGGTACAAAATGAAACAGGGCAAAAGCTAACCGAGTTAGCTTTGACCAAGAGAACACATTGCTCATAGAAAACACTGTCTTCCAACAATACAAGAGACAACTCTACACATGGACATAACCAGATGGTCAATACCAATATCAAATTTATTATATTCTTTGCAACCAAAGGTGGAGAAGCTCTAAATAGTCAGCAAAAACAAGAACTGGAGCTGACTGTGGCTCATAACATGAACACTTTTCTGCAAAATTAAGATGTAAGTGGAAGAAAGTAGAGAAAATCACTAGGTCATTCAGCTATAACCTAAATCAAATTCTATATGATTATACAGTGGAGGTGATGAATAGATTCAAGGGATTAGATCTGGTACACAGAGTGCCTGAAGAACTATGGAGAAAGGTTTGTAACAAAGGAGGCAGTGACTAAAATCATCCCAAAGTAAAATAATTACAAAAAAGCAAAATGATTGCCTGAAGATGCTTATCAAATAGCTGAGAAAAGAAGAGAAGTGGAAATCAAAGGAGAAAGGAAAAGATATGCCCAGCTAAATGCAGAGTTACAAAGAATAGCAAGGAGAAATAAGAAAGCCTTCTTAAATAAATAATTCAAAGAAGTAGATGAAAACAGTAGAATGTGACAGACTAGAGATCTCTTTAAGAAAATTAGACATAACAAGAGAATATTTCACACAAGCATGGGTACAATAAAAGACAGAAACAGGAAGGATCTAACAGAAGCAGAAGAGTTTAAGGAGTGACGGCAGGAGTACACAGAACTATACATAAAAGGTCTTAATGACCAAGATAACCATGATGGTGTGGTCAGTCAACTAGAGTCATGCATCCTGGAGTCTGAAGTCAAGTGGGTCTTAGAAATCATTACTACAAACAAATTAGTGGAAGTGATGGAATTCCAGATGAGTTATTTCATATCCTAAGAGATGATGCTGTATCAGTGCTGCACTAAATATACCAGCAAATTTGGAAAACTCAGCGGTGGCCACTGGCCTGGAAAATGTCAGTTTTAATTCCAAAGAAGGGAAATGTCAAAAAATGTTCAAACTACTGCACAACTGCACTCATTTCACATACTAGTAAGGTAATGTTCAAAGTTTTTCAAGCTAGGCTTCAATAGTACTTGAGCCAACAACTTCCAGATGTATAAGCTGGATTCAGAAAAGGCGGTGAAGCCGGAGATCAAATTGCCAACACCCATTGGAAAATATAAAACAAAAAGTGAATTCTGAAAAGCATCTAATTCTTCTTCATTGGCTATGAGAAAGCCTTTGAATGGGTGGATCACACCAAATTGTGGAAAATTCTTAGAAATGGAAAAGCCAATCCACTTTATCTGCCTCCAAAGAAACATGTATGCAGGTTAAGAAGCAACAGTTAGAATCAGACATGGGACAATGGACTCTTTCAAAATTGGGAAAAGAGTTATGTCAAGGTTGTATATTTTCACTCTGCTTATTTAATCTCTATGCAGAGCACATCATACAAAAATGCCAAGCTGGATGAAGCAAAAGCAGTAATCAAGAATTCTGGGAGAAATATCAGTAACCTCAGATATAGATATGACACCACCCTAATGGCAAAAAGTGAAAGTCACTCAGCCTTGTACAACTGTTTGTGACTTCATGGACTGTCATGAAATTCTCCAGGCCACAATACTGGAGTGGGTAGCTGTTCCCTTCTCCAGGGGATATTACCAACCCAAGGATTGAATCCAGGTTTCCTACATTGCAGGTGGATTCTTTACCAGTTGATCAACCAGAGAAGCCCCAAAATACTGGAGTGGGTAGCCACTGGAAAATATAAAATAAAAAGTGAATTCTGAAAAGCATCTAATTCTTCTTCATTGGCTATGAGAAAGCCTTTGAATGGGTGGATCACACCAAACTGTGGAAAATTCTTAGAGATGGAAAAGCCAAACCACTTTATCTGCCTCCAGAGATGCAGAAGAATCCCTTCTCCAGAGGATCTTCCTGACCCAGGAATCTAACTGGGGTCTCTTGCATTGCAGGATGATTCTTTAACAGCTGAGCTATCAGGTTAACCCAGGGGCAGAAAGCAAATAGTAACTAATGAGCCTTTTGATGAAGGTGAAAGGTAAGAGTGAAAAACTTGCTTTAAAATTCAACATTCAAAAATCTAAGATCATGACATTCAGTCTTATTATTTCATGGCAAATATATGGGGGGAAAAAAGAAACAATTACAAACTTTATTTTCTTGGACTCCAAAATTGCTGTTGATGGTGACTGCAGACATGAAATTAAAAGAAGCTTGCTCCTTGGAAGAAAAGCTATGACAAACCTAGACAGTGTAGCAGAAACATCACTTTGCCAACAAACAACCATCTAGTCAAAGCTATGGCTTTTCCAGTAGTCATGGATGGATGTGAGATTTGGACTGTATAGAAGGCTGAATGTTAAAGAATTCATACTTTTGAACTGTGGCACTAGAGAAGACTCTTGAGAGTCTCTTAAACAGTAAGCAGATTAAACC
Organism: Cephalophus harveyi; assembly: GCA_006410635.1. NCBI lineage: Eukaryota > Metazoa > Chordata > Mammalia > Artiodactyla > Bovidae > Cephalophus > Cephalophus harveyi. The sequence continues at coordinate 696,973 of SJYT01019165.1, read as the reverse complement.
AGTCAATCCTAAATAAGATCAACCTGAATATTCATTGAAAGGAGTGATGCTAAAGCTGAAGCACCAATATTTTGGTCACCTTATGTGCAGAGCCAACTCATTGGAAAAGTCCCTGATGCTCGGAAAGATTGAGGGCAGGAGGAGAGGTGGAGACAGATGATGAGATGGATGGATGGTGTCATCAGCTCTGGACATGAGCCTGGACAAACCCTGGGTGAGATAATGAAGGGCAGGGAAACTTGTCATGCTGCATTCCTTGGGGTCAAAAAATTTAGACATGACTGAGTGATAGAGAAACAACTTTTGTTTTCTGACAGGGACGCTATCACACAAGTCTTTCTTTTCTCTTATCAGAGATGTCTCTGATTATGTTTATGACTTGCACTTCCCTGCAGCCTCTAAGTATAAGAGGTGTGGCTCTGTGCCCTTGTCATTGTTTCTTGTGCCACCAGGAGTGCTGCTGCCTTGCTTCTGCCAGAGCCACTCTTATTACAGAAATGGAGGGATCTTTAGTTGTGTCTTAGGGCTTCCCTTATGGCTCAGCTGGTAAAGAATCTGCCTGCAATGGGGAGACCTGTGTTGGATCCCTGGGTTGGGAAGCTCCCCTGAAGAAGGAAAAGGCTACCCACTCCAGTAGTGGGTGTCCTGGAGTGTTTCATGGACTGTATAGTCCATGGGGTCACAAAGAGTGGGACAAGACTGAGCGACTTTCACTTTCACTTTCATTGTGTCTTGGATTCTCTGAGATACATTCCCTGAAGAAGGAAAAGGCTACCCACTCCAGTAGTGGGTGTCCTGGAGTGTTCCATGGACTGTATAGTCCATGGGGTCACAAAGAGTGGGACAAGACTGAGCGACTTTCACTTTCACTTTCATTGTGTCTTGAATTCTCTGAGATACACCATCTGTGACCTCATCACCTGTGACCATGGGCATTGGTGCAGTAAAACAGTCAGAGTTGTGCTGTCTTCTCTCAGTCACTGCCTTCTCTGAAGCTAGGGCCTCTGCTGCTGTGGTCTGAGGGCCTGAACTTTAGATACCGCTTCTGCTGGTCCCTCAGATCTGCCTCTTCAGATATACAGATGTTTGGAGTTTTCTTGCCTTCTAATGTGTTGGGCCGAGGTACCTTTATTGAGTTGTGGATGTTTTACTGTTTGTATATTGAAGGTCAGAGATAAAGGTAGATTTTTACTCTGCTTTGTTTACCTCCTTCTTTTCCCCCACTCTTTTTTTACTGTCATCATAATTTTGCCTTTTCCATAATGTCATATTGCTTGGAAACATATAGTATATAGCCCATTCAGATTGGCTTCTTTCACTTAATAATATGCATGAATGTTTCCTCCATGTCTTTTTGTGGTTTGACAGTTCTTTACTTTTTATACTGAATTTTCCATTGTCTTTACCCCACTCCAGTACTCTTGCCTAGAAAATCCCATGGATGGAGGAGCCTGGTGGGCTGCAGTCCATGGGGTCATGAAGAGTCATACATGACTGAGTAACTTCACTTTCACTTTTCACTTTCATGCATTGGAGAAGGAAATGGTAACCCACTCCAGGGTTCTTGCCTGGAGAATCCCAGGGATGGGGGAGCCTGGTGGGCTGCTGTCTCTGGGGTCGCACAGAGTCAAACAAGACTGAAGTGACTTAGCAGCAGCAGCAGCAATGTACCATAGTTTATTTATGCATCCATCTACTTAAAAAAAATTGTGGTCAATTCCAGGTTTTGCCAATTATGAATAAAATTATTATAAACATTATATAAAAACTTTGATGTGAACAAAAATTTCAATCATCTGGGTAAAAACCAATACTCATAATTGATGGATCAAATATCAAGAGATATGTTTGGTTTTGTAAAACACACACATACACACACACACAGCTGTTTTACAAAGTGGCTGTACCATTATGCATTTCAACTATTAATGAATGGGAGGTTTTTGTTGTTCCAACCCTCGCCAGTGTTTGATGCTGTCAAAGTCCCATAACCAGGCCATTCTAATAGCTTTGTAGTTGTGTCTCATGTTGTTTTAACTTCAGGTTCCCTAGTGATATATGGTGTAGAGAAACTCTTCATTTTCTTACTTGACAAGTGTGTATTTTTCTTGGTAAGCTGTCTGTTCATATCTCTTCTACATGTTTTATCAGGTTGTTGATTTTTTTATTGTTGAGTATATATGTATTATCCTTTAAAATTCATAATTAATAGATAAGATAACTCAAAGGTTTTTGAGCTAACAAATTATGGTTTTAAATGTAATCAGTATGAGCAATCAAACAGTGACTCCTAAATCTAGTTGATTATCAGAATTATTTGAAGGTTTGTTTTTTTTTTGGTCTATTTCATAAAATCTTTGTTGTGAAAATTTCTATTGCGAAGAGAAAAAAGCTCAGATTTTTGTCTAACTGTGAGATTGGAGCAATCACTAGAATAACTAACACTATAGAACTCTAGTGGCATTCAACTAGGCCAAAATTTATTGGGTCTTTAACAATATTTGGAACAAATGTAAGCTTTCATCAGTGATGCCATATGGTAAAAGTGAAAAGAGTATAGGTAGGCAGATAAGTAAAAGTAAGGTATGCAGTTCAGTTCAGTCACTCAGTCATGTCCAACTCTTTGCGACCCCATGAATTGCAGCATGTCAGGCCTCCCTGTCCATCACCAATTCCTGGAGTTCACTCAAACTCATGTCCATCGAGTCAGTGATGCCATCCAACCATGTCATCCTCTGTCGTCCCTTTCTCCTCCTTCTCCCAATCCCTCCCAACATCAGAGTCTTTTCCAATGAGTCAACTCTTCACATGAGGTGGCCAAAGTACTGGAATTTCAGCTTTAGTATCATTTTTTCCAAAGAACACCCAGGACTGATCTCCTTCAGAATGGACTGGTTGGATCTCCTTGTAGTCCAAGGGACTCTCAAGAGTCTTCTTTATTTTATTTAATAAACATGATCACTGGAACTGAGAAAAAATGAAGGGCATTCAGATTAGAAAGATAAGAAACAATTTCCTAGAGAATATGTTCACTGAGTTGTGTGTTTAAGGATAAATCAAAATGAATTGCATAAAAGAAGAAAGATAAGTATGTTCAGATATTCTTTCAAAAACAAAGAAAGATAATGAAGTATTCTGAGTTAGAAATAGCAAACATCCCCTATGCATTTAGGGTTGTGTTTCAAAGGGGAGTAACAATAAGTCAGGGTCCTCCACAAATAGCATTCATATAAAAAGACAGGAGCACATTGCTGTACACATATGTTGATCTTGTGTTTTTTCTCCCAACCCCTACTTGTTTTTGCCTAGCCAAAAAAAAAAAAAGAAAACAAAGAAAAAGAAAAAAAAATGTGTAGTATAAGCTGCGTGAAAGTAGGAAATTTTTGTGATTTTATATCTAAATGTATGTATCCCATGAAACTAGAAAAGTACCTAACACTTGAAGTATATCCTTGTTAAATAATTACAGATATTTTTAGTTAGTAAATTCTGTGATACTGTAGAAAGGATATAGAGTCAAACTATAATATTTTTAGAGTAACACTCAATCTCTTAAATTTGATAAATTCAACTTTCTCAACTGTAATTATTCAACTTTCTCAACTGTAATGTAACTGACATTAGGAATAATGTCACAATTATGATGATGTTATGAGAAAAAGCTGTTCAAACTACATGAACTACATATTGTACAAAATAAGCATTTTCATTTATGTTAATGATTTCAGAGGCAGCATTGTGTTGTTGTAAAAGAACTAGATTTGGGAGAAGAAAAAAAGACTAGAATGAAATCTTTATATTGAGGTCATTCACTTTGCCTATAATTCATCTTTTTGTTTATTAATTTTTATATTCTCTGCAAAGTCACATTTTTTGAATGCACTCCAATAGATGACTTCGATTCACACTTCACTATTCAATATTTTTTTTCTGTTAAGATGGGCTAGAAATAATGGTTTATGAAAAACTGTGCATTTGAATTGTTTTTGAAACACCCTGAAATTTTATTGCAGGGCTTCCCAGGTGGCGCTAGTGGTAAAGAACCTGCCTGTCAATGCTGGAGATAGAAGAGATGCCAATTTGTTCGCTGGGTAGGAAGATACCCTGGAGGAGGGCATGGCAACCTACTCCAGTATTCTTGCCTGGAGAATCCCATAGGCAGAAGAGCCTGGTGGGCTACAGCCCATAGGGTTACAAAGAGTTGGACACCACTAAAGTGACTTAGCATGCATGCACACTATGGGCCCCTTATCTATTGCAATAATTCAAGTTCAACATAATCATAAAAGAATATAATGCATTTCTCCTTCATTTTGGATGTTGTCATGTTATGTGTAGTTCACTTTGTGGTTGATTCAGCTGAGAAAATCAGCAGCAATGAGGAAGAGGACCCATATGATTACAACAGTCCATTTTCTTCACAGGAAAGTTGACAATACTTCTGTGAGTTCAGTGAAAGAAGATTAGGAGATCTTAATGAAATAGGATAGAAAGAATAAAGATTAGAGATACTCTTTCTCTTCCTTATGACAACATTTACTTGTATTTTGATGACAACTGGTGTGAACTCTAACTCCTGAAGAAGGGAGTGGCAACCACTCCAGTATTCTTGCATAGAGAATTCCATGGACAGAGAAGACTGACTGGCTTCAATTCATGGGGTTGCAAAGAATCAGACATGACAGAGTGACACACACACACACATGAATTCTACAGTTTTGAAATTAGTTCAGTTCAGTTCAGTGGCTCAGTCCTGTCCGACTCTTCGTGACCCCATGAATCACACCACACCAGGCCTCCCTGTCCATCACCAATTCCTGGAGTTCAGTTGTGTCCAACTCTTTGTGACCCCATGAATCACAGCAGGCCAGGCCTCCCTGTCCATCACCATTTCCTGGAGTTCACCCAAACTCATGTCCATCGAGTAGGTGATGCCATCCAGCCATCTCATCCCCTGTCATTCCTTTTTCCTCCTGCCCCCAATCCCTCCCAGCATCAGGGTCTTTTCCAGTGAGTCTACTCTTGGTATGAGGTGTCCAGAGTATTGGAGTTTCAGCCTCAGCATCAGTCCTTCCAATGAACATCCAGGACTGGTCTCCTTTAGGATGGACTGGGTGTATCTCCTTGCAGTCCAAGGGACTCTCAAGAGTCTTCTCCAACACCACAGTTTAAAAGCATCAATTTTTCAGTGCTCAACTTTCTTCACAGTCCAACTCTCACATCCATACATGACCACTGGAAAAACCATAGACTTGATTAGACGGACCTTTGTTGGCAAAGCAATGTCTCTGCTTTTGAATATGCTATTTAGGTTGGTCATAACTTTCCTTCCAAGGAGTAAACGTCTTTTAATTTCATGGCTGCAGTCACCATCTCCAGTGATTTGGGGGCTCAAAAAAATAAAGTCTGACACTGTTTCCACTGTTTCCCCATCTATTTCCCATGAAGTGATAGGACCAGATGCCATGATCTTAGTTTTCTGAATGTTCAGCTTTAAAATAGTACCATATTAATTTTAGAAAAAAATGCTTTTAATCTGTTAGGGTGAAACAAGTACAAGGCACTCAGGAGTGAAATGTATGTTTACTGGGCAATAATAATTTTAAGTGCTTCTTTCTAAGACATTTCCAAAGCACTGAATTGCCTACCTGGAATGCAATGATATTATGTGATAAATAGGTGAGCTTGCTTGTGCATAGTGAGCAGCAGCTTGTATTTAGCTAGTATATGTCTGTCTATGCAAATAACTTTGTTGTGGAATAATGTTATTGATGTGATACTTCACAGGATGCTTTTAAAATTCCTTCCCACAAAACCATAAATAAAACAGAAAGACAGCCTACAGGATGGGAACAATTTTGCAAACAATATAACTGACAAAGGATTGATTTCCAAAATAAGCAAAAACCTCATTAAAAAACACCTTTTTTAATATAAAAAAAATCAATAAAATGGGCAGAAGACCTAAATACACATTCCTCCAAAAATATGCAGATGGCCAATAGGCACATCAAAAGATGCTCAATATTGCAAATTATTAGAGAAATGCATATAAAAACTGCAATTAGATTTCATACCTCACCAGTCAGAATAGTCTTAATTAAAATTTTACAAATAGTAAGTGCTGGAGTGGGTGTGGAGAAAAGAGAACTCTCCTACACTGTTGGTGGGAATATAAATTGTCACAACCACCACAGATAACAGTACAGAGGGTCTTAAAAAAACAAAAATATGGTCCAGCAATTCTGCTCTTGGGCATATATTTGGAGAAAACTATAATTCCAAAAGAAAAATACATCATGATGTTCCCAGGAACACTACAATAGTGACAAGAAATGAAAGCAGTCTATTAATAGATGCCCATCAACAGTTGAATGGATAAAGAAGATGTGGTATATATGTACAGTGGACTATTATGCAGCCATAAAAGGTCTGAGATAATGCCATTTGCTGTGACATTGATGAGCCCAGAGATTATCATATTGAATGAAGTAAGTCAGAGAAAGACATATATGTGATATAACGTATTTGTGTATTCTTAGAAAGGATGAAAATAAACTTATTTACAAGACAGAAACAGTCTCATAGACATAGAGAATACATTTATGGTTACCAAAAGGAAAATAAATGGAGAGATAAATCAGGAGTTTGGAACTAACATATATACACTTCTATGCATGTGGAGAAATTATAGGACCTACTATATAGCATAGGAAATTATATTCAATATCTTGAAACAACCTATAAAGAAAAATAATATGAATCACTTTTTTGTAAACCTGAAACTAACACAACATTGTAAACCATTTATACTTCAATTAGAATAAAATCAAATCAAATAAAGAGGAAAAAAAAAAGTCTTTCCAAAAATGAAGCCACAAACCAGGCTCTAACAAATAGGCATTAACAGGAAAACAGGTGAAGGAGGAGATTGTGATATTAGCTCAGCACTAAATTAGGAAAACTTGGTTTGTTTGAACAAATACAGAATTTTTCATAGAGGCAAGAGGGCCCTAAATACTGTAAAAAAAAGGTCCTTAAACACTGTGAAAAGATAAACTTCAAACTCTGCTCTATAGATTAAAATATGTGTATTATCTAATGCATATAGTGATCTCAGATAAAGTGAAAAAGAGCACAATGAGTGGATATTAATTTCTGCTAGAATTTTAGAAAAAACCTTTAAAGGCAACATTTCAGATTAAGAATACAATGAGTAAAATATTCTATAAGATTGAGCAAAATAATCAGCTCATATATCAAGATTATTTTATATTAATGTATCCAGTTAAAGCTTTATACAGTCAGCAAAAACAAGACCGGGATCTGACTGTGGCTCAAATCATGAACTCCTTATTGCCAAATTCAGACTTAAATTGAAGAAATAGGGAAAACCATTAGATGATTCAGGTATGACCTAAATCAAATCCCTTATGATTATGCAGTGGAAGTGAGAAATAGATTTAAGGGATTAGATCTGATAGAGTGCCAGATGAATTATGGACAGAGATCCATGACATTGTACAGGGGATAGGGATCAAGACCATCCCCATGGAAAATGAGTGCAAAAAGGTTGCCTGGGGAGGCCTTGCAAATAGCTGTGAAAAGAAGAGAAGTGAAAAGCAAAGGAGAAAAGGAAAGATATAAGCATCTGAATGCAGAGCTCCAAAGAATAGTAAGAAGAGATAAGAAAGACTTCTTCAGCAATCAATGCAAAGAAATAGTGGAAAACAACAGAATGGAAAAGACTAGAGATCTCTTCAAGAAAAGTAGAGATGCCAAGGAAACATTTCATGCAAAGATGGGCTTGATAAAGGACAGAAATGATATGGACCTAACAGAAGCAGAGGATATTAAGAAGAGGTGGCAAGAATACACAGAAGAATTGTAAAAAAAAGATCTTCATGACCAAGATAATCATGATGGTGTGATTACTCACCTGGAGCCAGAAATCCTGGAATGTGAAGTCAAGTGGGCCTTAGAAAGCATCACTATGAACAAAGCTAGTGATGGAATTCCAGTTGAGTTATTTCAAATCCTAAAAGATGATGCTGTGAAAATGCTGCACTCAATATGCCAGCAAATTTGGAAAACTCAGTAGTGCCAACAGGACTGGAAAATTTCAGTTTTCATTCCAATCCCTAAGAAAGGCAACACCAATGAATACTCAAACTACCGCACAGTTGCAGTCATCTCACATGCTAGTAAAGTAATGGTCAAAATCCTCCAAGTCAGGCTTCAGCAATACGTGAACCGTGAACTTCTAGATGTTCAAGCTGTTTTTTTTTGAAAAGGCAGAGGAACCAGAGATTAAATTGCCAACATCCGCTGGATCATGGAAAAAAGCAAGAGAGTTCCAGAAAAACATCTACTTCTGCTTTATTGACTATGCCAAAGCCTTTGACTGTGTGGATCAAAATTAACTGTGGAAAATTCTGAAAGAGATGGGAATACCAGACCACCTGACCTGCCTCTTGAGAAACCTATATGCAGGTAAGGAAGCAACAGCTAGAACTGGACATGGAACAACAGACTGGTTCCAAATCGGGAAAGGAGTACGTCAAGGCTGTATATTGTCACCCTGCTTATTTAACTTCTGTTCAGAGTATATCATGAGAAACGTTAGGCTGGAAGAAGCACAATCTGGAATCAAGATTCCCCAGAGAAATATCAATAACCTCAGATATCCAGATGCCACCACCCTTATGGCAGAAAGTAAAGAGGAACTCAAAAGCCTCTTGATGAAAGTGAAAGTGGAGAGTGAAAAAGTTGGCTTAAAGCTCAACATTCAGAAAATGAAGATCATGGCATCCGGTCCCATCACTTCATGGGAAATAGATGGAAAAATAGTGGAAGCAGTGTCTGACTTTATTTTTTTTGAGCCCCAAAATCACTGGAGATGGTGACTGCAGCCATGAAATTAAAAGATGCTTACTCCTTGGAAGGAAAGTTATAACCAACCTAGCTAGCATATTGAAAAGCAGAGACATTACTTTGTCAGCAAAGGTCCATCTAATCAAGGGTGTGGTTTTTCCAGTGGTCATGTATGGATGTGAGTGTTGGACTGTGAAGAAAGCTGAGCACTGAAAAATTGATGCTTTTAAACTGTGGTGTTGGAGAAGACTCTTGAGAGTCCCATGGACTGCAAGAAGTTCTAACCAGTCCATTCTAAAGGAGATCAGTCCTAGATGTTCTTTGGAAGGAATGATACTAAAGCTGAAACTCCAGTACTTTGACTACCTCATGTGAAGAGTTGACTCATTGGGAAAAGCTCTGATGCTGGGAGGGGTTGGGAGCAGGAGAAGAAGGGGACAACAGAGGATGAGATTGCTGGATGGTAATCTGGGAGAGATTGCTGGATGCTCCATGGACGTGAGTGATTGAACTCTGGGAGCTGGTTATGGACAGGGAGGCCTGGTGTGCTGCAATTCATGGGGTCTCAAAGAGTCAGACACAACTGAGCAACTGAACTGAACTGATCCAGTTAAAAGTCAAAGTGTTCGTTGCTCAGTCAGGTTAGATTCTTGGCAATGTCATTGACTGTAGCCCACCAGGCTCTTCTGTCCATGGAATTCTCCAGGCAAGCATACTGAAGTGGGTTGCCATTCCCTTCTCCAGGATAGCTTCCTGGGAACCAACCTGAGTCTCCTGCATTGTAGGCAGATTCTTGAGCATCTGAGTCACAAAGGAAAAATGTATCCTACTAGCTGTTTAACATTCCAAATAAATAAAACTAAAAATGTTACAAATATCCTGTTTGTTCTTACACTCACCTTTTTCCCTGGACCAGACATTTTAATTTCCATGTAACTTTGTTAAACTAAATTATATCCTCTTGCTTGAATAAATTAATATGGTTTCATCTTTGGGAACAGACTAATCAATACAGAACATAGCATATATTTTACTATTATGCATTATTTCAAATATATTCAATATCACCCTTTCTAGATTTCATTCTTGCTGTAATTGTACCACATTTGACAGACTGAATTACACAGAGATAATGGTGTACTGAATCGTCTATTATAAAGCAGTTTCCTTTCATATTAAACTTTTCCAAAGGAGAATTAATATGTTTCTTTCTTTGCAGCACATAGGAAGAAGTTAACGTTTCTTTGTTTCTTACCATATTTATGTTTCATCTAACTCTTAGTCAAATAATCATTTTCCTTTCTTTAAAAATGATTTGTAATTACAAAGACTATCAACTCTTCAGATTGTTCTGGGATTTTGGAAAATTATATTCATTCTTCCATCTGTCCAAGATATTTAAAGAGAAGGGTGAAATGGTGTTAGCAGATTTTGGCAAATGTATTGTTCATGAAATATTACTGAACTTCTTCTAGCCGAGCCAGAAGACAAAAGCATATATGAACATTTCCCTATTGTACTGTGCAAGCTTGCTAATCTCACACAGAATGAAGCACTTGCTCAGAATCATTCTTAATGATTTCCTGTACAGCCAGACCAGAAACCAAAAGCTCTTTAACATTCTATCATCATTATTCTCATTTTCTATAATTTAACAACTTCTCATATTATTCTTAATGGAAAAGTCATGCAATATTGAGCAATAACTGCTGTTAATTTCCTGCTGTATATCATTTGCATTTTTGTTGTTGGTGGAGAGTAATTACCATACTCTTATTATCATAATGATTGTCTTGTTTTAGCTTATGATAATATAGTGATCTCAACCCTCATTGATCTTACAATTGTATATTTTATTGTTCTTAATAATAATGTCGGGATATACAAGACTTAAATTATTTAAAAAGCTATGTAATTCTACAGCAGCATGTTTTCTAAGTGGTTCAATTTAGAAGAAAGTATTTTAAGCTTCATATTTTATATCAAAAAACACAAAATCCTATATCTGTGACAGGATGATACTATCCTTTACTGCAAAGCAAATTACAGCTATATTATGCTATCATCACACAAGAAACAAAATTTTTTTTGTATTTCATTCAGATTCTATGTTTTATTTCTTTATATGCCAAAAGTTTGTTTTAAAAGTCAGATTTTAAAA
>SJYT01019165.1:666096-685783 GCA_006410635.1 Cephalophus harveyi | reverse complement strand
TTTTAAGTTTAATTAGGTCTCATTTGTTTATTTTTGCTTTTATTTCCATTACTCTGGGAGGTGGGTCATAGGGGATCCTGCTATGATTCTGTCTCTTATACACATCTTAGTAAGAAAAAATCTACAGATAATTCAAAAGTATTAATACTACAAAAAATTGTCAACAATGTTCAACTTACATTTTATATCCAAACATATCCTCAGTACAGCCAGCTTCATTATTATGAGCTAGTTTATATGTCCATTTGATGAGGGGCAGATTTTAGAAATGAGTCATTATTTATACTAAATGTTAATATATCCAAGGAATGCTATTCCACAAAAATTGTAGATAATTAGAAATATAACTGATTTCCATATTAACTTTCATTTGTTTCCAATCATCAACATATTCTGTACCATGAAAAAGATCACAAATGAAAGCACAAAGATGATCTGTATACTAAGCACTAAACAAATGTATTCTTTTTATTTTTATTGAGTTTTTATATTTAATTTTCTTTTCAAATGGAGGATAAATACAATATTGTGGTGGTTCCATCACACATCAACATGAATCAGCCAACAGTATAAATTAAAATGGAGTATCAAAAAACAATAAAGTGGATATAAAGAAAAATAGTGACATTTTATTCCCATATCCATAAGGATATTTTTGATGATCAGAAGAAGTATGCAAATCACAATTGCAAAGAAGAATCAGTAGAGATTAATGTTGGACCCTGTGTTCTGACTGACAGAATGCTAATCATGATTGCACTGTTTAGGTGAATTCTGATAATTTACATATTACAAAAAAAATCTTTGGTCCTTATTTTCCTTATTTCTTAAATGGAGAGAGCATTACATTTATGTCACCAAATTTGTTTGGTTATTAAAAAATTACTACACCAGGTGAAAAACTCAGTGTAAAAAATGAGCTATTAATAGGTTATCTTTGAAAGGAACTTTTGGTGGACACAGTGGCAGGAATACACAGAAGAACCATCCAGAAAAGATCTTCATGACCCAGATGATCACAATGGTATGATCACTCACCTAGGGCCAGACATTCTGGAATGCGAAATCAGGTGGGTGTTAGGAAGCATCAGTACAAACAAAGCTAGTGAAGGTGATGGAATTCCTGTGGAACTATTTCAAATCCTAAAAGATGATGATGTGAAAGTGCTACACTCAATATGCCAGCAAATTTGGAAAACTCAGCTGTGGCCACAAGACTGGAAAAGTCAACTTTCATTCCAATCCCAAAGAAAGGAAATTGCTCAAACTACTGTGCAATTACACTCATCTCACAGTGTGGGAGGATGCAGGTTTGATCCCTGGGTCAGGAAGATCCTCTGGAGAGGGAAATGGCAACCCACTCCAGTACTCTTGCTTGGAAAATCTCATGGACAGAGGAGTGTGGTAAGCTACAGTCCATGGGGTGGCAAAGAGTTGGACCCAACTGAGCAAATTCACTCACTCACTCACTCACATGCTAGAAAAGTAATGCTCAAAATTCTCCAAGCAGGCTTCAACAGTATATGAATCATGAATTCCACATGTTCAAGCTGGATTTAGAAAAGGCAGAGGAACGAGAGATCAAATTACTAGCATCCGTTGGATCATCAAAAAAGCCAGAAAATTCCAGAAAAATCAACTATTTCTGCTTCATTGACTGTGCCAAAGTCTCTGTCTGTGTCAAAACAAACTGTGGAAAATTATTAAAGAGATGGGAATACCAGACCACCTGATCTGCCTCCTGAGAAATCTGTATGCAGGTTAAGAAGCAACAGTTAGAACTGGACATGGAACAACAGACTTGTTCTAAATGGGGAAAGGAGTACTACAAGGCTATATATTTTCACCCCTCTTATTAAACTTATGCAGAGGACATCATGAGAAACACTGGACTGGATGAAGCACAGGCTGGAATCAAGATTGCCAGGAGAAATATCAATAACCTCAGATATGCAGATGATGTCACACTTTTGGCAGAAAATGAAGAAATAAAGAGCCTCTTGATGAAAGGGAAAGAGGAGAGTGAAAAAGTTCGGTTAAAACTCAAAGTTCAGAAACTAAGAACATGGCATTTGGTCCCATCACTTCATGGCAAATAGGTGGGGGGGAAATGGAAATAGTGACAGAGTTTTATTTTTTTGCACTCCAAAATCACTGCAGATGGTGACTGCAGTCATGAAACTAAAAGATCCTTGCTCCTTGGAAGAAAAGTTTATGACCAACTTAGACAGTACATTAAAAAGCAGAGACATTATGTTGTCAAGAAAGATCCATCTAATCAAAGCTATAGTTTTTCCGGTAGTCATGTATGGATGTAAGAACTGGACTATAAAGAAAGCTGAGCAGCAAAGAATTGATGCTTTTGAACTGTGGTGTTGGAAAAGATTTGAGAGTCCCTTGGACTGAAAGGAGATCAAACCAGTCCACCCTAAAGGAAATCAGTCCTGAATATTCATTGGAAGGTCTGATGCTGAAGCTAAAACTCCAATACTTTGGCTGACTCATTTTGTTAAGACCCTGATGTTGGGAAAGATGAAAGGCAGGAGGAGAAGGTTAGGCAGAGGATGAGATTAGTTGGATGACATTATTGATTCAATGGACATGAGTTTGAGTAAACTCTGGGAGTTGGTGATGGACAGAGAAACCTGGCATGCTGCAGTCTATGGGGTCACAAAGACTTGGACATGACTGAGCGACTGAACTGAACTGAAATGATTGATTTTGTCTCCATCATCAGTGTAAGGTGTGTTTTGTTTCTGTCTCAGCTCAATAATTCCCGTTTGTTTTACTCCCATTTCCACAGGGTCACATGATCACTGTAGCACCCTCAGCTTCACATGTTCTTAGGTTCAAAGCCAAAGATTCCCTTAAAATATGCAATTTGGCTGCAAACAACCTGGTTGATAAGGTTTGGATCATATTCCAACCATGAGTTACTGTGAACAAAGACAACAATTTTAAAATCTGCAATCACATGTTTTTACACATGCAGAGGTGAAGTTCCACTCAAATCCCTTACTGCATTAAAATGGTTGATATTTTAATCCCCAAATCAAAACTATGGATCTTTACCACAAATATGGCATATGGATAGTGAAGACTCAAATAGTTTATCTACTAAGAAAGCAAAAAGCAAACAATAGTTACATGTTAAGGACTCACTGTTATAAATGATATTGAAATAGTTTGATTTAACATTAAAAAACAAAGAGTGTGTGGTTGAAGCAAACCTAAACTCAAAGAATCTCATGTTTCGAATCAGCAAGAAAGTCAATGATTTCTTCTCAATTTTTGTGCCATAACAGAAATGGTACCTATAAAATGCTTAGCTTCGTGTTTGACAGAAAAGCATTACTTTGTACGTAAATACTACATTAAACTAATGAAACGATTATAAAATACTGAAATTCAAAAGTTTAGTATTTAGTAATAAGAATTGATTTCAAAATTGTGTTTTATTTATGTACTGTAAAAATAAGCATGGATAGAGTGGTTTGAAGAATGAATAAAGTTACTTTAATGTGTAAACTTACTATATTGTTAAAGGAGAATATAAGTTAGATATATGGTTCAGTAAGTTCAGGTCAGTTGCTCAGTCTTGTCCAACTCTCTGCAGCCCCATGACTGCACCACGCCAGGCTTTGCTGTCCACACCAACTCCCAAAGTTTTCTCAATCTTATGTCCATCAGGTTGGTGATACCATCCAAGAAGCTCATCCTCTGTCATACACTTCTCCTGCTTTCAACCTTTTCCAGCAGTAGGCTCTTTTCAATTGAGTCAGTTCTTCACCCATCAAGTGGCCAAAGAATTGGAGTTTCAACTTCAGTAATTTTGCCTTGAGAACCCCACAAGCAGTTTGAAAAGGCAAAAAAAAGGGACACTGAAAGATGAAGTCCCCAGGTTGGTAGATGCCCAATATTCTACTGGAGATGAATGGAGAAATAGCTCCAGAAAGAATGACAAAATGGGGTCAAAGGAAAAATAAATAATTAAATAAGTGAAGTCGCTCAGTCGTGTCTGATTTTTTGTGACCCCATGGACTATAGCCTACCAGGCTCCTCTGTCCATGGGATTTTCCAGGCAATAGTACTGGAGTGGATTGACATTTAAATAACATCCAATTGTGGATGTGACTGGTGATGATAGAAGAAATGGTATAGCCATCATTGTCAACAAAAGAGTCTGAAAACCAGTACTTGGATGCAATCTCACAGGTGACATAATGATTTCTGTTCGTTCCTAAGGGAAACCATTCACTATCACAGTAAGTCAAGTCTATGTCCCAACCAGTAACACTGAAGAAGCTGAATTTTAATGGTTCTATTAAGACCTACAAGACCTTCTGGAACTCACACCCACAAAAGATGTCCTTTTATTTATTGGGGACTGGAATGCAAAAAGGGAAAGTTAGGAGATACCTGGAGTAGCAGGCAAATTTGACTTTGGAGTGCAGAATGAAACAGGACAAAGTCTAAATGAGTTTTGCCAAGAGAATGCACTGGTCAAAGCAAACATCCTCTTCCAACAACACAAGAGAAGACTCTACACATGGACATCACCAGATGGCCAACATTGAAACCAGATTGATTATATTCTTTGCAGCCAAAGATAGAGAAACTCTATACAGTCAGGAAAAACAAGACCAGGAGCAGACTGTGGCTGAGATCATGAACTCCCTATTGCCAAATTCAGACATAAATTGAAGAAACTAGGAAAAACCACTAGAACATACAGGTATGACCAAATTAAATCCCTTATGATTATATAGTGAAAGTGAGAAATAGATTCAAGGGATTTGATCTGATTAACACAGTACCTGAAGAACTATGGATGGAAGTTCATGACATTGTACAGGAGGCAGCAATCAAGGCCATCTCCAAGAAAAAGAAGTGCAGAGAGGCAAAATGGCTGCCTGAAGAGGCCTTACAAATACCTATGGAAAGAAGAAAAGTGAAAGGCAACAGATAAAAAGAAAGAGAAGCCCATTTGAATGCAGAGTTCCAAATAATAGCAAACAGATATAAGAAAACCTTCCTCAGTGATAAATGACTAGAAATAGAGGGAAACCATAGAATAGGAAAGACTAGAGATCTCTTTGAGAAAATTAGAGATCACAAGGGAATATTTAATCCAAAATTGGCATAATAAAGCACGGAAATGATATGAATCTAATACAAACAGAAGACATTAAGGACGGTTGGCAATAATACACAGAAGAACTATACAAGAAAGATCTTTCATGACCCAGATCACACAAAGTTGTGATCACTTATCTAAGCCAGACACCCTGGAATGCAAAGTCAAGTGGGCTTTAGGAAGCATCCCTTTGAACAAAGCTAGTAGAGGTGATGAAATTCCAGTTGAACTATTTCAAATTCTAAAAGATGATGCTGTTTAAGTGCTGCAATGAATATGCCAATGAACGTGGAAAACTTAGCAGTGGCCACAGGACTGGAAAATGTAGGCTTTCTTTCCAATCCCAAAGGAAGGTAATGCCAAATAATGTTCAAACTAGCACACAATTGCACTCATCTCACACACTAACAAATTAATGCTCAAAATTCTCCAAGTCAGGCTTTAACAGTACGTGAATTGGGAACATGCAGATGTTCAAGTTGAATTTAGAAAAGACAGAGTAACCAGAGATCAAATTGCCAACATCCACTGGATTATAAAGCAAGAAAGTTCCAGAAAAACATCTATTTCTGCTTTATTGATTACACCAAAGACTTTGACTATGTGAATCACATCAATCTGTGAAAAATTCTTAAAGAAATGGGAATAGCAAACAACCTGACCTGCCTCCTGAGAAATTTATATGCATGTCAAGAAGCAACAGTTAACACCAAACATGAAACAACAGACTGGTTCCAAATTGGGAAAAGAGTATGACAAGATTGTATATTGTCACCCTGCTTATTTAATTTCTATGCATAGTACATCATGTGAAATGCTGGGCTGGATGAACCACAAGCTGGAATATTTATTCCAGCTGGCTGGGGAAAATATTAATAACATCAGATACACAGATAGCCCCATCCTTATAGCAAAAGCAAAGAGGAACGAAAGGATCTCTTGATGAAAGTGAAAGAGGAGACTAAAAAAGTTGAATAAAACTCAACATTCAGGAAATTAAGATCATGACATCCGTCACTTCATAAAAAATATATGGGGAAACAGTGGAAACAGCGACATATTTAATTTTGGGGGGTTCCAAAATCACTGCAGGTGGTGACTGCAGCCATGAAATTAAAATGCACTTGCTCCTTGGAAGAAAAGCTATAACCAACCTAGACAACTTTTTAAAATGCAGAGACATTATATTGCCAACAAATGTCCATCTTGTCAAAGCTATGGTTTTTCAAGTAGTCATGTATGGATGGGACAGTTGAACTATAAAGAAAGCTAACTGCTGAAAAATTGATGCTTTTTAATTGTGATGTTGGAGAAGACTCTTGAGAGTCCCTTGGACTGCAAGGAGATCAAACCAGTTCATCCTAAAGGGAATCAATCGTGAATATTCATTGGAGGGACTGAGGCTGAGACTGAAACTCCAATACTTTGGCCACCTGATGAGAAGTACTGACTCATTGGAAAAGACCCTGATGCTGTGAAATATTGAAGGAAGGAGAAGAAGGGGACGACAGAGGATGAGATGGTTGGATGGCATCACTGACTCAATTGAAATAAGTTTGAGCAACCTCCAGGAGTTGGTGATGGACAGGGAGTCATGGTGTGTTGTAGTCTATAAGATCAAAAGGAGTCAGACAGGATTGAATAATTGAACTGAACTCAATGTATTGGCATCACCAACTCGATGGACGTGAGTTTGAGTGAACTCTGGGAGTTGGTGATTGACAGGGAGGCCTGGGGTGCTGTAATTCATGGGGTTGCAAAGAGTCGGACACGACTGAGCAACTGAACTGAACTGAACTGAACTGAACATATTGGATAACGAGTTGACCACCAGGGAGCCTTAAAGTTAACAAGAAATTCTCTTTGAATTTCAATTCATCTTTATTTTAGAAAATGAAATAAGGTACTAATAATTAATTGGGAGTTGGTGATTGACAGGGAGGCCTGGGGTGCTGTAATTCATGGGGTTGCAAAGAGTCGGACACGACTGAGCAACTGATCTGAACTGAACTGAACATATTGGATAACGAGTTGACCACCAGGGAGCCTTAAAGTTAACAAGAAATTCTCTTTGAACTTCAATTCATCTTTATTTTAGAAAATGAAATAAGGTACTAATAATTAATAAAGATAACATATATTAGAAAATGAAATTAATATTAAAGAGTGCTCCCCTTTTGTTCACATAAAATACATCTTATAAGCACTCTATGTCATAGCAAAAAATGGCACACCTTTCCTCTTTCCTTAGATGGAGATTGGCTATAAAGTTATTTATCCTGAGGCCAGTACTTATGTAAGGTTATATATAAGGTTATGAAAGACTAAAGGAATGCTTATGTACAGCGTTTATGTTTATTAATTGTCTTCTCCTGATGGAGCATTACATAATTAACTCTAATTAAGGATTATACTGTGTTAACTTCCTGTCTTTAATGGGTTGAAACTCTCTCCAGATAATCCATGTCCATCCTGGGTCTGTACTCTTATTTCCAATTATTATTGTGAACTTAGCTAGAGAGAGTTGGTTAATAGAGCTAGCCAAAATTAAAGCAATAGTTATGGGTTTATTTACTGACTGCAACAATGTAAGCAAGATGCCAGAAAGAATGCATCCACACTGCCAATGTTCTGTTCTTCTACACTGGAGACACATGATGTGTGGTAGGGGCAATCATCTCATTGCCAGAGGAGTACTGAGTTAAAGGCTCCTGCTGTTCTATAAACCCTCCAAGAGCTGGGAGGGGGATGAAGAGGAATGTCTAGGGTGGAAAAGCACTGATTACTAATAGTGTAAAAACATGTCCTCAAGGCACTGCTGCATCCCCATAAAGTGTCAGCAGAGGCAAATGGAGAGGCCTCAATAGAAGGGCCTTGCAAGCAGCCTCTAGAGGAGGTACTGGGGTGGCAAGATGGCTGTTTCTGAGCACAGTCAACTACGGTGCCTGAGTCCTTTACTGAAGCAACATGCAGAGTCTGAGATGCACCAGGTGCTGACAAGTTCTGTGGGGGGAAGGCAGCTTTTCTTCATGACATTTTGCAGGTAAAGCCTTGCCTGAAAAAAATCACACATAGGATTTGGCCTGAAGCTGAGCTCTGTATTATTTAAGAAACAGCAATTGAAAATATTCCTTTTCTTTAGATTTTTCTTGCATTTGACATTTTATTTTATTTTAAAAATTTAATTATTTACTTTAATTGGAGGCTAATTACTTTACAATATTGTAGTGCTTTTTGCCATACATTGACATGAATCAGCCATGGGTGTACATGTGTTCCCCATCCTGAATGCCCCTCCCTCCTCCCTCCCCATCCCAACCCTCAGGGTCATCCCAGTGCACCAGCCCTGAGCGCCTTGTCTCATACAGCTAACCTGGACTGGAAATCTATTTCACATATGGTAATATACATGTTTCAGTGCCATTCTCTCAAATCATCCCACTCTTGCCTTCTCCCAGAGTCCAAAGGTCTGTTCTTTACATCTGTCTCTCTCTCTTTATTTTTAATATTTTATTTTGTTATTTTTTAAATTGCTTTACAATATTGTATTGGTTTTGCCATACATCAACATGAATCTGCCACGGGTGTACACGTGTTCCCCATTCTGAACCCCCCTTCCACCTCCCTCCCCATACCATCCTCTGGGCCATCCCAGTGCACCAGCCCCAAGCATCCTGTATCATGCATCAAACCTGGACTGGTGATTCATTTCACATATGATATTACACATGTTTCAATGCCATTCTCCCAAATTATCCTACCCTCGCCCTCTCCCACAGAGTCCAAAAGACTGTTCTATACATCTGTACCTCTTTTGCTATCTCACATAGAGGGTTATCGCTACCATCTTTCTAAATTCCGTATATATACATTAATATACTGTATTGGTGTTTTTCTTTCTGACTTATGTCACTTTGTATAACAGGCTCCAGTTTCATCCACCTCATTAGAACTGATTCAAATGCATTCTTTTTAATAGCTGAGTAATATCCCATTGTGTATATGTACCACACATTTCTTATCCATTCATCTACCAATGGACATCTAGGTTGCTTCCATATCCAAGATATTGTAAACAGTGCTGCAATGAACATTGGGGAACACGTATCTCTTTCAACTCTGGTCCTTGGTGTATATGCCCAGCAGTGGAATTGCTGGGTGTATGACAGTTCTATTTCCAGATTTTTAAGGAATCTCCACACTGTCCTCCATACTGGCTGTACCACCAGTGTAAGAGGGTTCCTTTTCCTCCACCCCATCTCCAGCTTTTATTGCCTGTAAATATTTTGATAGCAGCCATTCTGACCAGTGCCAGATGGTACCTCATTGTGGTTTTGATTTGCATTTCTTTAATAATAGGTAATATTGAGCATCTTTACATGTGTTTGTTAGCCATCTCTATGTCTTCTTTGGAGAAATGTCTGTTTAGTTCTTTGGCTCGTTTTTTATTGGGTCATTTATTTTTCTGGAATTGAACTGAATGAGCTGCTTGTATATTTTTGAGATTAATTCTTCATCAGTTGCTTTGTTTGCTATTATTTTCTCCCACTCTGAAAGCTGTCTTTTCACCTTGCTTATAGTTTCCTTCGTTGTGCAAAAGCTTTTAAGTTTAATTAGGTCCCATTTGTTTATATTCTCTTTTATTTCCATTACTCGGAGAGGTGTGTCATAGGGGATCCTGCTATGATTTATGTCAGAGAGTGTTTTGCCTATGATTGCCTCTGTGAGTTTTCTTCTGGCCTTACATTTAGATCTTTAATCAATTTTGAGTTAATTTTTGAGTATGGTGTTAGAAAGTGTTCTAGTTTCAGTCTTTTACAAGTGGTTGACCAGTTGTCCCAGCACCACTTGTTAAAGAGATTGTCTTTCCTACATTGTATATTCTTGACTCCTTTGTCAAAATAAAGTGACCATAGGTGTGTGGATTTATCTTTGGACTTTCTATTTTCTTCCATTGATCTATGTTTCTGTCTTTGTGCCAGTACCATATTGTCTTAATGACTGTATCTTTGTAGTAGAACCTGAAGTCAGGCAGGTTGATTCCTCCAGTTCCATTTTTCTTTCTCAAAATTACTTTGGCTATTTGAGGTTTTTTGTATTTCTATACAGATTGTGAAATTATTTGTTCTAGTTCTCTGAAAAATATCCTTGGTAGCTGATAGCAATTGGATTGAATCTATAAATCACTTTGGGTAGTATACTCATTTTCAGTATATTGATTCTTCTGATCCATGAACATGGTATATTTCTCCATCTATTTGTGTCATCATTGATTTCATTAATCAGTGTTTTATAGTTTTCTATATATAGGTCTTTTGTTTCTTTAGGTAGATTTATTGCTAATAAATTCCTATTATATTCTTTTCACAGCAATGGTGAATGGAATTATTTCCTTAATTTCTCTCTGGTTTCTCATTGTTAGTGTATTGAAATGTAAGGAATTTCAGTGTGTTAATTTTATATTCTGCAACTTTACTATATTCATTGATTAGCTCTAGTAATTTTCTGGTGATGTCCTTAGGGTTTTCTATGTAGAAAATGATGTCATTTGCAAACAGGGAGAGTTTTGCCTCTTCTTTTCCAATCTGGACTCCTTTTATTTCCTTTTGTTTTCTGATTGCTGGTGCTAAAACTTCAAGAACTATGTTGAATGATAGTGATGAGAGGGGACACCCTTGTCTTGTTCCTCACTTTAGGGGAAAATCTTTCAATTTTTCACCATTGAGGATAATGTTTGCTGTGGGTTTATCATATATGGCTTTTATTAGGTTGAGGAACATTCCTTCTATGCCTGTTTTCTGGAGGGTATTTATCACAAATGGACGTTAAATTTTGTCAAAGGCTTTCTCTGGATTAATTGAGGTAATAATATGTTTTTTATCTTTTAACTTGTTAATGTGGTTTATTACATTGATTTGTGGATACTGAAGAATCCTTGTATCCCTGGAATAAAGCCCACTTGGTCATGATGTATGATTTATTAAATATGTTGTTGGATTCTATTTGCTAGAATTTTGTTAAGGATTTTTGCATCTATGTTCATCAGTGATGTTGGCCTGTAGTTTTATTTTTCTAGGCACCTTGTCTGGTTTTGGTATTAGGGTGATGTTGGCCTCATAGATTGAGTTTGGCAGTTTACCTTCCTCTTCAAATTTCTGGAAGAGTTTGAAGAGGATAGGTGTTAATTCTTCTCTAAATTTTAGGGAAAATTCACCTGTGAAGCCATCTGGTCCTGCGCTTTTGTTTGTTGGAAGATTTATGATTACAGTTTTGATTTCTATGCTTGTGCTGGGTCTGTTAAGATGTTCTATTTCTTCCTGGTTCAGCTTTGGAAGGTTATACTTTCCTAATAATTTCTCCATTTCTTCCAAGTTGTCCATTTTATTGCCAATTAGTTGTTGACAGTAGTTTCTTATGATCCTTTGTATTTCTGTGTTGTTTGTTGTGATTTCTCCATTTTCATTTCTAATTTTGTTGATTTAATTCTTCTCCCTTTTTTCCTTGATGAGCCTGTCTAATGGTTTGTCTATTTTATTTATCTTCTCAAAGAACCAGCTATTAGTTTTGTTGATTTTTGCTATGGTCTCCTTTGTTTCTTTTTCATTTATGTCTGTTCTAATTTTTATGATTTCTTGCCTTCTACTAACTCAGTGCACACTTTCATTTCACTTCAATTCACAACTGTACTATTTGAATATGCTATATGCAAAAGACATAAAGTATGTGAAAATCAGCATTTTAACTGATGATAATGAAGATGAAGAATTTCCTGAGTAACTATGGAAAGAGGTTTGTGACATTGTACAGGAGGCAGGAATCAAGACCATCCCCAAGAAAAAGAAATGCACAAAAGTCAAAATGGTTGTCTAAGTAAGCTTTACAAATAGCTGTGAAAAGGTGAGAAGTGAAAGGCAAAGAAGAAAAGGAAAGATAAATCCATTTGAATGAGAGTTCCAAAGAATAATAAAGAGAGATAAGAAAGCCTTCCTTAGTGATCAGTGCAAACAAATAGAGGAAAACAATAGAATAGGAAATACTAAGATCACTTCAAGAAAATTAGAAAAACAAAGGGAACATTTCATGCAAAGGTGAGCACAATAAAGGAAAGAAACGGTATGGGCCTAACAGAGGCAGAAGATATTATGAGAAGGTGGCAAGAATACACAGAATAACTATACAAAAAACATCTTTACGACCCACGTAATCACGATGATGTGATCATTCACCTAGATCCAGATATGCTGGAATGTGAAGTCAAGTGACTTAGGAAGTATCCATTCAAACAAAGCTAGTGGAGGTGATGGAATTCCAGTTGAGGTATCTCAAATCCTAAAAGATGATGTGAAAATGTTGCACTCAATATGCCAGCAAATTTGGAAACATCAGCAGTGGCCATGGGACTGGAAAAGTTCAGTTTTCATTGCAATCAAAAAGAAAGTCAGTGCCAAAGAATATTCAGACTACCACATAATTGCATTCATCTCACACACTGGCAAAATAATGCACAAAATTCTCCAAGTCAGGCTTCATCAGTACATTAACTGTGAAATTCCAGATGTTTAAGCTGGATTTAGGAAAGGCAGAGGAACCAGAGATCAAATTGCCAACATCTGTTGGATCATGGAAAAAGTAAGAAAGTTCCAGAAAAACATCTACTTCTGCTTTATTGGCTATGCCAAAACCATTGACTGTGTGGATCACAACAAAATGTGGAAAATTCTGAAAGAGATGGGGATAACAGACCACCTCACCTTTCTCTTGATAAATCTGTATGCAGGTCAGGAAGCAACTGGATTAGAACTGGATATGGAAAGAGAGACTGGTTCCAAATAGGGAAAGGAGTAGGTCAAGGCTGTATATTGTCACCCTGCTTATTTAACTTCTATGAAGAGTACATCAGGAGAAATGCTGGGCTGGATGAACAACAAGGTGGGATCAAGATTGCTGGGAGAAATATCAATAACCTCAGTTATGCAGATGACACCACCCTTATGAAAAAAGCAAAGAAAAACCAAAGAGAGTCTTGATGAAAATGAAAGAGGAGAGTGCAAAAGCTGGCTTAGAACTCAACATTCAGAAAACTAACATCATGGCTTCTGGTCCCATCACTTCAAGTCAAATGGATGGGGAAAAGTGACAGACTTTATTTTAGGGGGGCTTCAAAATCGCTGCAGATGGTGACTGCAATCATGAAATTAAAAGACACTTGTGTCTGAACTGTGAGTGACTGAACTGAACTAAACTGAATTGAACTGATTCAGCCCTACACTTTTTCCTCTCCTTCAGAAGTAAATGGCATAAAGTTTAGATCTTTTGGTATACTCCTACAGGGCACTCAACTTTGTATTTTTGGAAGGTAGGTTATTTTCTCCTTTTCAGTGTTCTCCATTCTATTATTCAACACTTCCACTGAGTTTTTTCCTACACTAAAATAACCATTTAGAATCTTATGTTTTTAACCCCTTTGCCAAGACTTCTTGTTTCTTTGTTGAACTTTTTTATTCTTTAGATGTGTATAAGAGACAGGTAATAACACACTATTAACACAAGTTAACAAAGTTAGCACCTTAAACTCTAAAGTTTAAACTTTAGAACATTTAATCAGATTTTTCCTCATGGCTTAAAATTATGCAACTAAATTTTTAGTATTCAAATTAACGTATAATATAAATTTTCCAGAATATATATAGTCTTTAAAATGTAATAAAATGGCTCATTAAAAATAATACTTTCAGTAAATTGCCTTTTCTAATCATTTAACTCCCATGATTTAGAATACGTAAGATATATGTTCAGAATCTGCTGAGAATTACTAACTTTTTGAAGGTTAATTTTTGTTGGCTTAATTCAATCATGTTTGAATAGTGGAAAGTACATCCTACTTTGAGTTTGATTACAGGAATTCAAGATCAGGGCCTACCATTGACTAATAATTTCAGCTACTAAGAAATATTTAACTTCCTTGCCATGACTCTTGTGAATCAAATATATATAGTCTTGTTGGGACTTCCCTGGTGGTTCAGAAGTAAAGAATCTGCCTGCAGTGTAGGAAACCCAGATTTGATCCCTGGGAAAGACAGGTCCCCTGGATAAACAAATGCTATGCAATCCAGTGTTCTTGCCCGGAGAATTCTGTGAAAAGAGGAGCCTGTCAGGCTACAGTCTATGGGGTTGCAGAGTCAGACATGAACTGATCAATGCACACTTTCATTTCACTTCAATTCACAACTGTACTATTTGAATATGCTATATGCAAAAGACATAAAGTATGTGAAAATCAGCATTTTAACTGATGATAATGAAGATGAAGAATTTCCTGAGTAACTATGGAAAGAGGTTTGTGACATTGTACAGGAGGCAGGAATCAAGACCATCCCCAAGAAAAAGAAATGCACAAAAGTCAAAATGGTTGTCTAAGTAAGCTTTACAAATAGCTGTGAAAAGGTGAGAAGTGAAAGGCAAAGAAGAAAAGGAAAGATAAATCCATTTGAATGAGAGTTCCAAAGAATAATAAAGAGAGATAAGAAAGCCTTCCTTAGTGATCAGTGCAAACAAATAGAGGAAAACAATAGAATAGGAAATACTAAGATCACTTCAAGAAAATTAGAAAAACAAAGGGAACATTTCATGCAAAGGTGAGCACAATAAAGGAAAGAAACGGTATGGGCCTAACAGAGGCAGAAGATATTATGAGAAGGTGGCAAGAATACACAGAATAACTATACAAAAAACATCTTTATGACCCACGTAATCATGATGATGTGATCATTCACCTAGATCCAGATATGCTGGAATGTGAAGTCAAGTGACTTAGGAAGTATCCATTCAAACAAAGCTAGTGGAGGTGATGGAATTCCAGTTGAGGTATCTCAAATCCTAAAAGATGATGTGAAAATGTTGCACTCAATATGCCAGCAAATTTGGAAACATCAGCAGTGGCCATGGGACTGGAAAAGTTCAGTTTTCATTGCAATCAAAAAGAAAGTCAGTGCCAAAGAATATTCAGACTACCACATAATTGCATTCATCTCACACACTGGCAAAATAATGCACAAAATTCTCCAAGTCAGGCTTCATCAGTACATTAACTGTGAAATTCCAGATGTTTAAGCTGGATTTAGGAAAGGCAGAGGAACCAGAGATCAAATTGCCAACATCTGTTGGATCATGGAAAAAGTAAGAAAGTTCCAGAAAAACATCTACTTCTGCTTTATTGGCTATGCCAAAACCATTGACTGTGTGGATCACAACAAAATGTGGAAAATTCTGAAAGAGATGGGGATAACAGACCACCTCACCTTTCTCTTGATAAATCTGTATGCAGGTCAGGAAGCAACTGGATTAGAACTGGATATGGAAAGAGAGACTGGTTCCAAATAGGGAAAGGAGTAGGTCAAGGCTGTATATTGTCACCCTGCTTATTTAACTTCTATGAAGAGTACATCAGGAGAAATGCTGGGCTGGATGAACAACAAGGTGGGATCAAGATTGCTGGGAGAAATATCAATAACCTCAGTTATGCAGATGACACCACCCTTATGAAAAAAGCAAAGAAAAACCAAAGAGAGTCTTGATGAAAATGAAAGAGGAGAGTGCAAAAGCTGGCTTAGAACTCAACATTCAGAAAACTAACATCATGGCTTCTGGTCCCATCACTTCAAGTCAAATGGATGGGGAAAAGTGACAGACTTTATTTTAGGGGGGCTTCAAAATCGCTGCAGATGGTGACTGCAATCATGAAATTAAAAGACACTTGTGTCTGAACTGTGAGTGACTGAACTGAACTAAACTGAATTGAACTGATTCAGCCCTACACTTTTTCCTCTCCTTCAGAAGTAAATGGCATAAAGTTTAGATCTTTTGGTATACTCCTACAGGGCACTCAACTTTGTATTTTTGGAAGGTAGGTTATTTTCTCCTTTTCAGTGTTCTCCATTCTATTATTCAACACTTCCACTGAGTTTTTTCCTACACTAAAATAACCATTTAGAATCTTATGTTTTTAACCCCTTTGCCAAGACTTCTTGTTTCTTTGTTGAACTTTTTTATTCTTTTAATTGTTTTAAGCATTTTTATAAATATTATTTGAAGCAGTTTTATGATGGATGATTGATTGCCATTTTTCATTCACTTTAAAACCTTTTTTCCTCAGGATATTGTATGATTTTTATTGAAATTTGGGTATTATACATACTGTTTTACAATATTTTGAATCTTACATTAATCTGCTTTGATTAGCTTCTTCCAAGGCTGTTTTGACAGATAAAGGGATGGCACCATCTCCTCCATGAGGTAGAGGACATATGTAAATGTTCTTCATTTGGCCTCTGTTGACAACTGGAAGAGATGTCTATTTATGACTTTTATGTGGAAATTGGAGTTTCAGCTCTCTACTCAGCTTTCATTTATACCTCCCTGTCTGGCATGCTTAGGAGAGTCTTTTAATAATTCCCATAGAGATGAGGTAGAAACGTTGACCCCTTTCTAGGCTTCTTTGAGATTTCCTTTCATTAATATTACTTGAGGATGGAAGTCCATGTTCCCTACATGATTTCCCTTGGCAGTTCTTTGCAGGTGAGGGTACATACTATTGCCCAGTAGACATGGAAATCCGGGCTTCTTCCTTGCCTTTTCTGACATCACCCAACTTACAGACTGAGGCACCTCATTACTCTTTGGTGAGTGTGTAGATTTATGTTTCCAAATTGGCCTTTGCTGACATGGATGTGTGTGAAGTCACAGGTTTTCTGTGTTACTGGCTGGAATAGAACCGTGACTGTCTAAAGATGAATTGTCTTGTTAATCTACCTTTTTTCTGGATTTTAGTCTAGAGACAGAAGGCTTTTGTTGGAGTTTTATTTGTTTACACCCATTAGAGTATATAATGTTAAGGTTTCTCCAGTACCCAACTTGGGATATATAAGAAGAAAACCCAGGAAACTTATCACCATGTCACTTTTCAGGTCACAAAGTCTCTAGCTATTCTACCACTTCTCTAACTTTCAGAGTATGTTTTATGTTGTTACAGTCTTCATCTGTATAATACCACAAAATTTTTTTGTACGTTTTCTTCAATAAATAGGAAGGTAGGTTCACTACGTCTTGACAGAAGCAGAATTTGTTTCATCTTGTAATTTTCACTCCAATTTAGAACATTTCAGTTCTTGTATTAAGATGTATATTAAATCTTGCTATCAGTTTTTTAATGCCCAAGAATTATTTCTTCTTACTATGGACATCACAAATTTATAATATACTAATTTTAAATTTTATGGATATAAGTTTTCTAGGCCAGAACACTGGAGTGGGTAGCCTTTCCCTTCTCCAGCAGATCTTCCCAGCCCAGGAAATAAACCACAGTCTTCTACATTGCAGGCAGATTTGTTGCCAACTGAACTATCAGAGAAAGCCAAAATATAAATATGCTAATATTTATTTATTGTGCTAATTTTATAATTTATAATAAACCTACTCTTGAACAACAAACTTTGAACCATGTAGGTACACTTTTATGCAGATTTTTAAAGAATAAGTATACTGTTAGCCCACTATATCTGTGTGTTCTGCTTCCACAATTCAACCAACTTCATATTACAAATTTATTACACAATCTGTGGTTGATTCAATCTGAGGATATTGAACCAGTAGGTGTAGAATCTATGGCTTTAGAAGACTAGCCATTGGACTTGAGCCAGTCAACATTGGATCCTGGAACCAATTTCCTGAAGATAATGAAGGCTGACTATATCATTTTTTTTATATTCCTGAAGACAACTTTATTTTAAATCTTACCTATGACATATTTTCTACAAATTGGATTTTGGCTTTAATCTTTTAGGATAAAGACATGTGTTGGATATCCTGTGGTTCCAAACTTTCTGTTCATATTTAAGTTGAGACAATTAAATTAAACAGGAGTCCTTTGCCCACAGATAGAACTTATTAACAAAGAGATCTGTTTTCTGAAGTCTGAATACATATCTTTCTCACTTGAAATAATCAGACTTCAGAGAGGAAAACAATCTTAATATTCTGCTTATGGTATAAATTATTACTTTGACTGCTATCATTTGGTGAAACAAGTTGTATACAAATCTCTTAACCTTGGAATATATTATGAAATATGTAAATGAGTGTATCTGTGTCTTTTTTTTTTCCCCAAGTATCCTGTAAAATATTCACGTTGAACTAAACCTGGAATTGTAACCAAATTGGAAGCTCTGATTTCTACTGCATGGAGTAAAATCACATTTTGCTTTATCAATGTTTTACTCTAACAACAAAAGACTAGGAAAGAAAATCAACACCCTTTGCTAGTAGTCCTTGAGCACACTAATTTGTTCCCATTTTAGAGTATCTGTATTGAAAGCTGGCACACTTTTTTTTTTTAATATAAATTTATTTATTTTAATTGGAGGTTAATTACTTTGCAATATTGGCTGGCACACTGTTTTTACTTTCCACATTTCCTGGTTTCAATTCAGCTTTCTAGGGTATGCTAGGGTAGCCAGCACCCATCTCTTCTCATTTCCAATGTCCAAATCTTGTACTTTAATTTCTTCTCTTATCTTCATATTTCAGCATGGGGTTGTTCAGTGAGAAGTTATATACAATGGTATTGTGAGAATGGCATTTCAAAGTAAACTGGATGTTCAAACAAGCAAACAAAAAATTGTTCCTTAATTTCACTTTCTCTTCTTAGTTGTTTAATTGTAGGATTATCCAGTATTTTGAAGAACTGTACATTAAAAAAAAAAAAAAAAAGTAAGTGCATTGGTTTGGTTTTTATAAAATAACAAACATGTTAAGACCAGAAGTAAAACTTTTGTCTCACTCAGCTTTTACTTGGCTTCTTCTACTGTTTCTCTAAGACCATGAAATATCAGTATTCCTATATCGTTTCTTGCTTGAATTTCTTATTTTTGTATTCATCACTGAAATTTTGGTCTTAACTGGCAGCAGATTGGTTTACTCCAACTCTGCCTTCTAAAAGACACATAAGTAGCAATTCCAAGCAATTCAAATCGTTTGGCTTTCTTAGAATTAATTCATAATCAGAACTTTTCAAGCTCCAGATACCAGGAGGTTCTGTGTTCAACATGCATATGAAAGCTTGACTGTTTCTTCCTGTCAGAGAATAAGAGATTTAAAGAGCTCAACTACCCCTCACATGATTTTCCCTTCAGATAGAAGTTTTAAAATTCTTTGAAAATCCTAAATCTATGCTTTGAAATGTTGCAAGTATTGAAGGGGTTAGTGCTGACCTCACTATTACTATTGCATCCTTTACATGAACTTTGTTTCAACCAAATGAAAGAATACACATTTGTTGTATAAATACTTTGAGTAGTTTCAAAAACAGCTTTTTAAAAAGAAAAAGTGTACATGCATCAAGATTTCCGTTTGTGATATAAATAATCCCCCTTGTCATAATTCCTTCTCCCCTAATGAGAACACACATGCAGTCATCTCTTTTTAGATAGAATTATATTGTATTAATATCTCTAATTATTAGCTGTCTCTCAAATCATCAAAGTTTGTATTTCTGGC
>SJYT01019165.1:576052-663383 GCA_006410635.1 Cephalophus harveyi | reverse complement strand
TTCATAAATAGAAATATTAGGTCACTAATTTTGGGATCTTTTTTCTGTTTTAATGTAGGCATTTATATCTAAATCAAAACATTTTACCTCCAAGTATTATTCTGTCTCCATCCCACAGGTTTGTATATTTGTGATTTGTTTTTCATTCAATTTAAACATTTTCTGCTTCCATTTGTTATTTTATTTGGACACATTTCTTATTTAGTTGTTTAATATAATATTCTATAATTATTCCCCAATTTATTTATCCATTCTACCATTGATTGGCATTTAAGTACTGTTCAGTTTGAGGGTATTATGCAGAGTGCTGCTGTAAACATTCTAATGTGTCATTCTGATGATCCTGAATTCATTTTGTTGGATGTATACTTATAAGGGGAGATTCCTGGGTCATAAGATAGGCAAATTTATCTTTTAAAGATACTGCTAATTTCAAAAAGCAGTTGTCACCAGCAATGCACAAGAGTTCTAGTTGCTCCACATCCTAACACTTGGTACATTTTGTCTTTTTCACTTGTTTTATTTTTTTATTCATTGTGGTGTAATGTATTAATATTTTATTATGGTTTAGTTTGCATTTCTCTGAATTCTAATAAAGTTGAACATCTTTTCCTATAAAAAAAAAAAAAGAAGTGTTTTGGCAATTTGTACAAATTTTTGTTTGTTCATAACCCACTTTATCCTTATTGATTATTAATCTCATTACATTATAGTTAAAGAACATATTATTATGTTCCCCTAAAGAACATAAATTCACTAAATTTATGAATTACTGTCTGGATTGAAATACAACCAAGCCTGAAGAATGTTTTAAGTGTTCTTGAAAACAATTTATATTCTGTTGGTGTGGAGTGTTTGATAAGGTGTTTATTAGGCCTGGTTTTTCAAGTTTTCTATTATATATATATATGTGTGTGTGTGTGTGTGGTATAAAATTTCCATTTACAAGTTTTGCCCATTATTAAAGGTCAGGAATTGATGTCACTAATGATTTTTGTTGACATGTATTTCTTTATTCAGTTCTGTCATTTTTTAATCTTCTTATATTTTAAGACACTGTTGTTAGCTTCATATGTGTTTATAGTTTAAATTCACATTGCACTGATATTATTTTTACAACTGTAGACATTAAATATTATTACCTTTACTTACAATTATTGTCTTAAAATCTAATTTATCTGATAGTTACTCCTGTTTTAAGTACCATTTATATTGCACATCTTTCCCAATTTGTATCAGACATTTGTGCCATTAAATCTAAGTTGTGTCTCTAACATATAATATACAACTTGTTTCCTTAATTTCTCCTTCTATTTTCTCATTATTAGTATAGGAATGCAAGGGATTTCTGTGTCTTGATTTTACATCCTGCAACTTTACTATATTCATTGATTAGCTGTAGTAATTTTCTGGTGGAGCCTTTAGGGTTTTCTATGTAGAGGATCATTTCATCTTCAAATAGTGAGAGTTTTGCTTCTTCTTTTCCAAATAGGATTCCTTTTATTTCTTTTTCTTCTCTGATTGCTGTGGCCAAAACTTTCAAAACTATGTGGAATAGTAATGGTGAAAGTGGGCACCCTGTCTTGTTCCTGACTTTAGGGGAAATGCTTTCAATTTTTCATCATTGAGGATAATGTTTGCTGTGGGTTTGTCATATANTTTATTTCTTTTTCTGCTCTGATTGCTGTGGCCAAAACTTCCAGAACTATTTTGAATAGTAGTAGTGAAAGTGGGCACCCTGTCTTGTTCCTGACTTTAGGGGAAATGCTTTCAATTTTTCACCATTGAGGATAATGTTTGCTGTGGGTTTGTCATATATAGCTTTTATTATGTTGAGGTATGTTCATTCTATTCCTGCTTTCTGGAGAGTTTTTATCATAATTGGATGTTGAATTTTGTGAAAGGCTTTCTCTGCCTCTATTGAGATAATCATATGGCTTTTATTTTTCAATTTGTTAATGTGGTGTATTACACTGATTGATTTGCGGATATTGAAGAATCCTTGCATCCCTGGGATAAAGCCCACTTGGTCATGGTGTATGATCTTTTTAATGTGTTGTTGGATTCTGATTGCTAGGATTTTGTTAAGGATTTTTGCATCTATGTTCATCAGTGATATTGGCCTGTAGGTTTCCTTTTTTGTGGCATCTTTGTCAGGTTTTGGTATTAGGGTGATGGTGGCCTCATAGAATGAGTTTGGAAGTTTACCTTCCCCTGCAATTTTCTGGAAGAGTTTGAGTAGTATAGATGTTAGCTCTTCTCTAAATTTTTGGTAGAATTCAGCTGTGAAGCCATCTGGACCTGGGCTTTTGTTTGCTGGAAGATTTTCGATTACAGTTTCAATTTCCGTGCTTGTGATGGGTCCGTTAAGATTTTCTATTTCTTCCTGGTTCAGTTTTGGAAAGTTGTACTTTTCTAAGAATTTGTCCATTTCTTCCACGTTGTCCATTTTATTGGCATATAACTGCTGATAGTAGTCTCTTATGATCCTTTGTATTTCTGTGTTGTCTGTTGTGATCTCTCCATTTTCATTTCTAATTTTATTTAATTTTTGAAGAACCTCCATACTGTTTTCCATAGTGTCAACTCAATGTACATTCCCATCAAAAATGCACAAGGATTCCTATTTTTCCACATCCTCATCAATCTTAACTCTTGTCTTTATGAGGACAGCCATTCTAACAAATGTGAGATGAGTTATTGTGGTTTTGATTTTCATTTCACTGATGATGACAGATGTTGAGCACCTACCTTTTCATATATCTGTTGGCTCCCTGTATGACTTCTTTGAAGAAATGTCTATTCAGTTCCTCTGTCCCATTTTTAATTCAGCTTGTCTGTTTTTGCTTTTGAGTTGTATGAGTTCTTTATATATTTTGGATATTAACCCTTTATCAGATATATGATTAACAAATATTTCCTCCCATTTCATATGTTGCCTTTTCATTTCATGGATTGTTTTCTTTGCTGTGCCAAAGGTTTTCAGTAGTCCCACTGTTTAATTTTTGCTTTTGTTGCATTATTGCTTGATATTTTCACTCTTCTGGATAAATGTGCTTTGCTGACAAGTGAGAGAAAAGTTCAGTAATCTAATTACAGACTGTTGGAAGTGTGTGTATGCATGCGACAGAGAGAATGAGATAAAAACAGTGGGCAACATTTCTCTGATAGCACATGCTCCTCAAAGATGGCCAGAAAACACTATTGTATAGTATATCAAGCATTGTTTAGTTAAAATCTTTTAATTGAAAACATCAGTTCAGTTGCTCACTCTTGTCTGACTCTGTGACCCCATGGACTGCAGCACTCCAGGTTTCCCTGTCCATCACCAACTCTCGGAGCTTACTCAAACTCATGTCCATTGAGTTGGTGATGCCATACAACCATCTCATCTTCTGTCATCCCCTTCTCCTCCTGCCTTCCCTCTTTCCCAGCATCAGGGTCTTTTTCAGTGAGTCAGTTCTTCACATCAGGTGGCCAAAGTATTAGAGCTTCAGCTTCAGCATCAGTCCCTCCAATGAATATTCATGGCTGATTTACTGTAGGATAGACTGGTTTGATTGCCCTGCTTATCTTTCAAGAGTCTTCTTCAACACCACAGTTCAAAAGCATCAGATCTTCAGCGCTCAACTTTCTTTACAGTCCAACTCTCACATGCATACAGGACTACAGGATAAACCATAGCTTTGACTAGATGGACCTTTGTAGGTAATGTTTCTGCTTTTTAATATGCTGCCTAGGTTTGTCATAGCTTTTCTTCCAAAGATCAAGAATCTTTTAATTTCATAGCTGCAGTCACCATCTGCAGTGATTTTGGAGCCTAAGAAAATAAATTCTGTCACTGTTTCCATTGTTTCCCCATCTATTGGCCATGAAATGATGGGACCGGATGCCACGATCTTAGTTTTTTGAAAGTTGAGTTTTAATCCATTTTTTCCACTCTCCTCTTTCACTTTCATCAAGAGGCTCTTAAATAGTTCCTCTTCATTTTCTACCATAAGGGTGATGTCATCTGTGTATCTGTGGTTACTGATATTTCTCCCAGCAATCTTGATTCCAGCTTGTGCTTCATCCAGCCTGGCATTTCACATGATGTACTCTGCATATAAGTTAAATAAGCAATGTGACAATATACAGTCTTGACATACTCCTTTCCCAATTTTGAACCAGTCTGTTGTTTCATGTCCAGTTCAAACTGTTGCTTCTTGACCTGCGTGTAGGTTTCTTGGGAGGCAGGTGAGGTGGTCTGGTATTCCCATGTCATTAAGTTTGTTGTGACCAACACAGTTTAAGGCTTTAGTGTAGTCAATGAAACAGATGGTTTTCTGGAATTCTCTTGCTTTTTCTATGATCCAACAGATGTTTGCAATTTGATCTCTGGTTTCTCTGCCTTTTCTATATCCAGCTTGAACATCTGGAAGTTCTCAGTTCATGTACTGTTGAAGCCTAGCTTGGAGAATTTTGAACATTACTTTACTAGTGTATGAGATGAGCACAATTGTGTGGTAGTTTGAGCATTCTTTCATATTGTCTTTCTTTGTGATTGGAATGAAAACTGACCTTTTCCAGTCCTATGGCCATGGTTGAGTTTTCCAAATTTATTGGCATGTTGAGTGCAGTACTTTCACAGCATCATCTTTTAGGATTTGAAATAGCTCAACTGGAATTCCATCATCTCCACTAGCTTTGTTGATAGTGATGCTTTCTAAGGCCCACTTGTCTTTGCACTCCAGGATATATGGCTCTAGGTGAGTGATCACACCATTGTGGTCATCTGGGTCATTAAGATCTTTTTTGGATAGTTCTTCTATGTATTCTTGCCATCTTCTTAATATCTTCTGCTTCTGTGAGGTCCATACAGTTTCTGTCTTTTATTGTGCCCATCTTTGCATGAAATATTCCCTTGGTATCTCTAATTTTCTTGACGAGATCTCTAGTCTTTTCCATTCTATTGTTTTCCTCTATTTCTTTGCACTGATCACTGAGGAAGGCTTTCTTATCTCTCCTTGCTATTCTTTGGAACTCTGCATTCAGATAGATATATCTTTCCTTTTCTCCTTTGTCTTTCCCTTCCCTTCTTTTCTCAGCTATTTGTAAGTCCTCCTCAGACAACCATTTTGCCTTTTTGTATTCCTTCTTCTTGGGGATGGTTTTGATCACTGCCTCCTGGACAATGTTATGAACTTCTGTCCTTAGTTCTTCAGGCATTCTGTCTATCATATCTAATCCCTTGAATCTATTTGTCACTTCTACTGTAAGTGAAGAGGAACTAAAAAACCTCTGGATGAAAGTGAAAGAGGAGAGTGAAAAAGTTGGCTTAAAGCTCAACATTCAGAAAACTAAGATCATGGCATCTGGTCCCATCACTTCATGGGAAATAGATGCGGAAACAGTGGAAACAGTGTCAGACTTTGTTTTTTGGGTTCCAAAATCACTGCAGATGGTGATTGCAGCCATGAAATTAAAAGATGCTTACTTCATGGAAGGAAAGTTATGACCAACCTAGATAGCATATTAAAAAGCAAAGACATTACTTTGCCAACAAAGGTCCATCTAGTCAAGGCTATGGTTTTTCCTGTGGTCAGGTATGGATGTGAGAGTTGGACTGTGAAGAAAGCTGAGTGCTGAAGAATTGATGCTTTTGAACTGTGGTATTGGAGAAGACTCTTGAGAGTCCCTTGGACTGCAAGGAGATCCAACCAGCCCATCCTAAAGGAGATCGGTTCTGAGTGTTTATTGGAAGGACTAATGTTGAAGCTGAAACTCCAATACTTTGGCCACCTCATGCAAAGAGTTGACTCATTGGAAAAGACTCTGATGCTGGGAGGGATTGGGGACAGGAAGAGAAGGGGACAACAGAAGATGAGATGGCTGGATGGCATCATCGACTCGATGGACATGCGGTTGAGTAAGCTCTGGGAGTTGGTGATGGACAGGGAGGCCTGGTGTGCTGTGATTCATGGAGTTGCAAAGAGTCAGACACGACTGAGTGACTGAACTGAACTGAAGTGTATAATCAAGGGATTTGATTTAGGTCATACCTAAATGGTCTATTCCCTGGTGGATCAGATGCTAAAGCATCTGCCTGCAATGCTGGAGACCCAGGTTCAATCCCTGGGTTAGGAAGATCCCCTGGAGAAGGAAATGATAACCCACTCCAGTACTCTTGCCTGGAAAATCCCATGGAGGGAGGAGCCTGGTAGGCTGCAGTCCATGAGGTCGCAAGAGTCGGATATGACTGACTGACTTCATACTTTCACACACTTTCTGAATGGTATAGTGGTTTTCCCTACTCTCTTTAAGTCTGAATTTTTGCAATAAGGAATTCATGATCTGAGCCACAGTGAGCTCCTGGTCTTGCTTTTGCTGACTGTATAGAGCTTCTCCATCTTCAGCTTAAAAAAAAATATCCCACCCATCAGAACAAGACCCAGATTTCCCCACTGCCAGTCCCTTCCATCAGGAAGCTTCCACAAGCTTCTTATCCTTATCCATCAGAGGGTAGACAGAATGAAAACCACAATTTATAAAACAGATAAACAACAAAGACTACTGCACAGCACAGTGAACTATAATCAAGGATAATGCAAAAATCTATAATAGAAAAGAATCTGAAAAAGAATATATATATCTCACTTTACTGTATACATGAAACTAACATAACACAGTATTGTAAATCAACTGTACTTCAATAAAAAAGAAATTGGAGGGATTCTTGGGACCTAATTTCTCTGAACATAAAGTTAACAGGTTAATTAAATACTGGATGATCTCTGATATCCCACCCAAGCCAAACGTTTCAAGACTTTTACACTCAGTTCAGTTCAGTCACTCAGTCATGTCCGACTCTTTGCAACCCCATGCACTGCAGCACACCAGTGAGGTCTGCAGCACACCAGTGAGGTTGGCAGCACGCCAGGCCTCTCTGTCCATCACCAACTCCTGGAGTTTACCCAAACTCATGTCCATTGAGTTGGTGATGTCATGCAACCATTTCATCCTCTGTCATCCCCTTCTCCTCCTGCCTTCAATCTTTCCCAGCATCAGGGTCTTTTCAAATGAGTCAGCTCTTCACATCAGGTGGCCAAAGTATTGGAGTTTCAGCTTCAACAGACTCTTACACTATTTGGTTTTAAATTATCTTCTAAGGCTCATCTTCTCTAACTCGATATAAACCTAATTTTTTCATATATTCATATATTTTTACCATTAGAAACACATTTTTATTATATCACTTCATAAAAAGTAAAATTCAATACTTAGAGTTCAGGAGCAATGAAACATTTTTCTTCTTTTCAAATGAATTTATTAATTCAGTTCATGTTCCATAAATTGTCACTGATCTGGTAATTTGCTGAAAACATTTATATACAAATATTCCACTAAAATAAATAGTCTGTGGACACTAAGAAATTTATTCAGCCATATATGTAATCTTAGAATAAAATACTCTGAATACATACAAATGAGTGTTTTTATCATAAATGGATGTTGAATTTTGTCAAAGGCTTTCTCTGCATCTATTGAGATAATCATATGGCTTTTATTTTTCAATTTGTTAATGTGGTGTATTACACTGATTGATTTGCGGATATTGAAGAATCCTTGCATCCCTGGGATAAAGCCCACTTGGTCATGGTGTATGATCTTTTTAATGTGTTGTTGGATTCTGATTGCTAGGATTTTGTTAAGGATTTTTGCATCTATGTTCATCAGTGATATTGGCCTGTAGGTTTCCTTTTTTGTGGCATCTTTGTCAGGTTTTGGTATTAGGGTGATGGTGGCCTCATAGAATGAGTTTGGAAGTTTACCTTCCCCTGCAATTTTCTGGAAGAGTTTGAGTAGTATAGATGTTAGCTCTTCTCTAAATTTTTGGTAGAATTCAGCTGTGAAGCCATCTGGACCTGGGCTTTTGTTTGCTGGAAGATTTTCGATTACAGTTTCAATTTCCGTGCTTGTGATGGGTCCGTTAAGATTTTCTATTTCTTCCTGGTTCAGTTTTGGAAAGTTGTACTTTTCTAAGAATTTGTCCATTTCTTCCACGTTGTCCATTTTATTGGCATATAACTGCTGATAGTAGTCTCTTATGATCCTTTGTATTTCTGTGTTGTCTGTTGTGATCTCTCCATTTTCATTTCTAATTTTATTTAATTTTTGAAGAACCTCCATACTGTTTTCCATAGTGTCAACTCAATGTACATTCCCATCAAAAATGCACAAGGATTCCTATTTTTCCACATCCTCATCAATCTTAACTCTTGTCTTTATGAGGACAGCCATTCTAACAAATGTGAGATGAGTTATTGTGGTTTTGATTTTCATTTCACTGATGATGACAGATGTTGAGCACCTACCTTTTCATATATCTGTTGGCTCCCTGTATGACTTCTTTGAAGAAATGTCTATTCAGTTCCTCTGTCCCATTTTTAATTCAGCTTGTCTGTTTTTGCTTTTGAGTTGTATGAGTTCTTTATATATTTTGGATATTAACCCTTTATCAGATATATGATTAACAAATATTTCCTCCCATTTCATATGTTGCCTTTTCATTTCATGGATTGTTTTCTTTGCTGTGCCAAAGGTTTTCAGTAGTCCCACTGTTTAATTTTTGCTTTTGTTGCATTATTGCTTGATATTTTCACTCTTCTGGATAAATGTGCTTTGCTGACAAGTGAGAGAAAAGTTCAGTAATCTAATTACAGACTGTTGGAAGTGTGTGTATGCATGCGACAGAGAGAATGAGATAAAAACAGTGGGCAACATTTCTCTGATAGCACATGCTCCTCAAAGATGGCCAGAAAACACTATTGTATAGTATATCAAGCATTGTTTAGTTAAAATCTTTTAATTGAAAACATCAGTTCAGTTGCTCACTCTTGTCTGACTCTGTGACCCCATGGACTGCAGCACTCCAGGTTTCCCTGTCCATCACCAACTCTCGGAGCTTACTCAAACTCATGTCCATTGAGTTGGTGATGCCATACAACCATCTCATCTTCTGTCATCCCCTTCTCCTCCTGCCTTCCCTCTTTCCCAGCATCAGGGTCTTTTTCAGTGAGTCAGTTCTTCACATCAGGTGGCCAAAGTATTAGAGCTTCAGCTTCAGCATCAGTCCCTCCAATGAATATTCATGGCTGATTTACTGTAGGATAGACTGGTTTGATTGCCCTGCTTATCTTTCAAGAGTCTTCTTCAACACCACAGTTCAAAAGCATCAGATCTTCAGCGCTCAACTTTCTTTACAGTCCAACTCTCACATGCATACAGGACTACAGGATAAACCATAGCTTTGACTAGATGGACCTTTGTAGGTAATGTTTCTGCTTTTTAATATGCTGCCTAGGTTTGTCATAGCTTTTCTTCCAAAGATCAAGAATCTTTTAATTTCATAGCTGCAGTCACCATCTGCAGTGATTTTGGAGCCTAAGAAAATAAATTCTGTCACTGTTTCCATTGTTTCCCCATCTATTGGCCATGAAATGATGGGACCGGATGCCACGATCTTAGTTTTTTGAAAGTTGAGTTTTAATCCATTTTTTCCACTCTCCTCTTTCACTTTCATCAAGAGGCTCTTAAATAGTTCCTCTTCATTTTCTACCATAAGGGTGATGTCATCTGTGTATCTGTGGTTACTGATATTTCTCCCAGCAATCTTGATTCCAGCTTGTGCTTCATCCAGCCTGGCATTTCACATGATGTACTCTGCATATAAGTTAAATAAGCAATGTGACAATATACAGTCTTGACATACTCCTTTCCCAATTTTGAACCAGTCTGTTGTTTCATGTCCAGTTCAAACTGTTGCTTCTTGACCTGCGTGTAGGTTTCTTGGGAGGCAGGTGAGGTGGTCTGGTATTCCCATGTCATTAAGTTTGTTGTGACCAACACAGTTTAAGGCTTTAGTGTAGTCAATGAAACAGATGGTTTTCTGGAATTCTCTTGCTTTTTCTATGATCCAACAGATGTTTGCAATTTGATCTCTGGTTTCTCTGCCTTTTCTATATCCAGCTTGAACATCTGGAAGTTCTCAGTTCATGTACTGTTGAAGCCTAGCTTGGAGAATTTTGAACATTACTTTACTAGTGTATGAGATGAGCACAATTGTGTGGTAGTTTGAGCATTCTTTCATATTGTCTTTCTTTGTGATTGGAATGAAAACTGACCTTTTCCAGTCCTATGGCCATGGTTGAGTTTTCCAAATTTATTGGCATGTTGAGTGCAGTACTTTCACAGCATCATCTTTTAGGATTTGAAATAGCTCAACTGGAATTCCATCATCTCCACTAGCTTTGTTGATAGTGATGCTTTCTAAGGCCCACTTGTCTTTGCACTCCAGGATATATGGCTCTAGGTGAGTGATCACACCATTGTGGTCATCTGGGTCATTAAGATCTTTTTTGGATAGTTCTTCTATGTATTCTTGCCATCTTCTTAATATCTTCTGCTTCTGTGAGGTCCATACAGTTTCTGTCTTTTATTGTGCCCATCTTTGCATGAAATATTCCCTTGGTATCTCTAATTTTCTTGACGAGATCTCTAGTCTTTTCCATTCTATTGTTTTCCTCTATTTCTTTGCACTGATCACTGAGGAAGGCTTTCTTATCTCTCCTTGCTATTCTTTGGAACTCTGCATTCAGATAGATATATCTTTCCTTTTCTCCTTTGTCTTTCCCTTCCCTTCTTTTCTCAGCTATTTGTAAGTCCTCCTCAGACAACCAT
Source organism: Cephalophus harveyi (assembly GCA_006410635.1). Lineage (NCBI taxonomy): Eukaryota > Metazoa > Chordata > Mammalia > Artiodactyla > Bovidae > Cephalophus > Cephalophus harveyi. Next base: position 652,664 of record SJYT01019165.1, on the reverse strand, counting down.
TTTGCCTTTTTGTATTCCTTCTTCTTGGGGATGGTTTTGATCACTGCCTCCTGGACAATGTTATGAACTTCTGTCCTTAGTTCTTCAGGCATTCTGTCTATCATATCTAATCCCTTGAATCTATTTGTCACTTCTACTGTAAGTGAAGAGGAACTAAAAAACCCCTTGATGAAAGTGAAAGAGGAGAGTGAAAAAGTTGGCTTAAAGCTCAACATTCAGAAAACTAAGATCATGGCATCTGGTCCCATCACTTCATGGGAAATAGATGCGGAAACAGTGGAAACAGTGTCAGACTTTGTTTTTTGGGTTCCAAAATCACTGCAGATGGTGATTGCAGCCATGAAATTAAAAGATGCTTACTTCATGGAAGGAAAGTTATGACCAACCTAGATAGCATATTAAAAAGCAAAGACATTACTTTGCCAACAAAGGTCCATCTAGTCAAGGCTATGGTTTTTCCTGTGGTCAGGTATGGATGTGAGAGTTGGACTGTGAAGAAAGCTGAGTGCTGAAGAATTGATGCTTTTGAACTGTGGTATTGGAGAAGACTCTTGAGAGTCCCTTGGACTGCAAGGAGATCCAACCAGCCCATCCTAAAGGAGATCGGTTCTGAGTGTTTATTGGAAGGACTAATGTTGAAGCTGAAACTCCAATACTTTGGCCACCTCATGCAAAGAGTTGACTCATTGGAAAAGACTCTGATGCTGGGAGGGATTGGGGACAGGAAGAGAAGGGGACAACAGAAGATGAGATGGCTGGATGGCATCATCGACTCGATGGACATGCGGTTGAGTAAGCTCTGGGAGTTGGTGATGGACAGGGAGGCCTGGTGTGCTGTGATTCATGGAGTTGCAAAGAGTCAGACACGACTGAGTGACTGAACTGAACTGAAGTGTATAATCAAGGGATTTGATTTAAGTCATACCTAAATGGTCTATTCCCTGGTGGATCAGATGCTAAAGCATCTGCCTGCAATGCTGGAGACCCAGGTTCAATCCCTGGGTTAGGAAGATCCCCTGGAGAAGGAAATGATAACCCACTCCAGTACTCTTGCCTAAATGAGTAAGACAGAGTATAATAAAAAGCATTTCTACTGGAGGAGTTTGATGATATATGTCTCTAGAGATTTAAAATTGCATTAGAATCACCTTATCTCCATTTTCTTTTATTTCAAAGATCTTTCATATAGTACACTACACTTATGATGGGAGTTTATCACTAAATTTAACTTTTTTACAATCTTAATTACTTCATTATTTCTTTTTTGTAACCATTTGAAATATTGGAATAAAGTCAGTTATTGCCAGGCTTTATGAAAATTATATCAAATTCTAAACTCTCCTAGCCCCATCTGAATGGTGTTACCCTAGATAGCTGTTTCTCTACAGCTATTCTTTTTAACACCAACATTTTTATTCACTTTGTCATTTTAAAGAAAAATTTTCCATAATCAGAGCATCCTCCTCAGAGAATAATGAACAGAGCTCAGTATTCTTTTTATGATTGAAGATTATCCTTAACCTTTTTCTTTTACTTCAGAATCATTTATTAAGCATACATTGAACAAATTGCTAGAAAAGCTACTACACTAAATCCGTGTAGGGCCCAAGTACAAGGACATATGCTCAGGGCATATTTGGGGCAGCAGGACACAAGTGATTGCTGGCCTGGAGATGGAAAAGGTTAACATGTATCATAACTGGTGTGTCTTCATATTTTTCATTTTTGTTCCACACATACCCTTCAAACTAACACTAAATCTCCCATGTATACCTCTTTTTGTCCATTACCAGATGTTCACCCTCTTTTAATCCTCAAATACAAATCTACAAGATAGATGGGTAAATGGTATCCTTCCCATCTGGCGGGTGAAAAAGAAATGCAGGCCCTAAGGCTAAGCACTTGCCTGGATCCTGCAATATGTAGCTGGCTGGAGTGAGGATACATTTGTTTTCCAACTCATAGCCTGACTCCTTGGTTTCTCTGATTATTTTGCCTAATCTTTGTACAAAATAGCAGAAGAATTAGTAGTTGTGAATAGGAATGGAAATATGGTGAAAAGGAATATATCTATAATGAAACTCATCAGCTTCCTTCAAAAAATAAAATGGCAGGTCTCTACACAGGTTGGGAAGCTGGATCACAGAACTCTGACTTTCATCCTTGAGAGCCACTTGCCTCCTAAGTGGTTTTTTGCCTGGAAAATCCCATGGAGGAAGGCCTGGTAGGCTGCAGTCCATGCGGTTGTGAAGAGTCAGACATGACTGAGCGACTTCACTTTCATGCATTGGAGAAAGAAATGGCACCCCACTCCAGCATTCATGCCTGGAGAATCCGAGGGATGGGGGAGCCTGGTTGGCTGCCATCTATGGGGTCACACAGAGTTGGACACAACTGAAGCAACTTAGCATAAGCTTCCCTGGTGGCTCAGAGGGAAAAGCGTCTGTCCACAATGTGGGAGACCTGGGTTTGATCCCTGGGTCAGCAAGATCCCCTGGTGAAGGAAATGGCAACCCACTCCAGTATTCTTGCCTGGAGAATCCCATGGACAGAGAGGTCTGGTAGGCTACAGACCATGGGGTCGCAAAGAGTCAGACATGACTAAGCAACTTCACTTTCTTTTCACTTAAGCAGGTATACAGATCACTTTCTTGACTCTCCATAGCACAGCTAAGAAACTTTTTTTTAATGTATTTAAACAGAGATTTATTTATTCAGATTTTCGACTCCATCTTAATCATTTTGATTTCAAGTCCCTTTCTTTCAGCAAACTAAAGACATCGTTCAGCATCTTCTTTCATCCAATACTGTTGATGACACATGTAATGCCACTTATTTTGAACAACGTTTTTCTAACCCTCTCTGGAGGCTTCAGCAGTTTGTCTTTTCTCTTGTAGTTTTTAGCACATTGACTATATACCTCATGTTTTTAACTTTCATTCCTTTTGTACATTGCCTTTTATCTTTGTTGTGTGTTTATTTTAAATCCTGCTCTACAGTAGGTCCATTTGAATCTGAGGATTTATATATTTCTTCAACTATAAGAAATTTAATCCTATTATTTCTTAATATTTTACCTTTCCTGTGTTTTCATTATTTTCTATTGGGTAGATACTATGGCTTGCAGAACTCTCTTCCATGTCTTAAGTTTTCATCTTTTTCTCACCTCGTCCTTCATTCCCAGACTGTCTTCCAGATATCCAATTTCTTTTATAGCTGTGCCCATTCTTCTATTTATATCTACTGAATTTTCAATTTCAATAATTTTTTACTTCCGAGGTCTGTCTTTGGTTTGTCTTATAACAGACAGTTCCTGATTCATTATTGTGACTCCATCCTATATCTGAAGACACTAATTAAACTTGTATTAAAGTCCTTTACTTATCATTCTATTAACTTTTGCGTAGTTGTACCTCTGTTGGGTTGTCATCTATTTTTTCACAGTGGCTGCATGCCAGATGTTGGTGATTTCTAATTGTAGCTCATTTCTGTGCTTTGGATCCTTTATACTGCCAGGTCCTCAGCCTTCCTCGTGGGAGCTGGAGAAACAGCTATTGAGGTTTGCGCTCCCCACTGTTTTCAGTTGAAATGGGGAAAAGGTAGGATGCATGCTGGATAGGATTCCTTAGAGGCTGGTATTCTGGGCCGAGTCATTCTCTCTGGGCACTGTCAGGTTCTGCCTCTCCTTCAGCATGGCTCCTGCTCAAAGACAAATCTGAACGAGTGGAGAGGAGAGTAGGATGCACGCAGCCACTGTGGGGATTCCAACGCATTTCCTGTCATTTGCATCGAATCCCTCTTCTCTGCTCCTGGCTTCTACCTGCAGGCATGTGTGCTCAGTTGTGTCCCACTCTTTGCCACCCTATGGACTCTAGCCCACCAGGTTCCTCTGTCCACAGAATTTTCCAGGCAAGGGCACTGGAGTGGGTTGCCATTTCCTTCTCCAGGGGGCCTTCCTGACCCAGGGATCAATACCGCGTCTCCTGCATCTTCTGCATTGGTGGCTGGATTCTTTACCACTGAGCCACCTGGGCAGCTCTTCTCCCTGCATGCAGGTGCAATTCCTGGTGAAGCCCCCATGTGCTGTGGCAGTACTTTCCACAATGGTCCAGCACAAATTCCAGACTACAATTACCCTCCTGAAACTTTTCCTTTGTTTTCTTAGACTCTCAGAAATTCTCATAATTTTCATTAGCCAAAATTTTCCCATTGAATTTACAGAATGGGGTATATATTCCCATACTCACAAAAAGAAAGCCAAGGCTTAGAATAGAAGGACAGAGAAGGTTGGGGAAGGAGAAAACATCCCTATGTGCAGTTAGTTTCCCAACAGAAAGGCGAAGGAAAAACCCCCAATTTTATTTTGGGTTGGTTGTCTTTTTCTTTTATTAGAGATATTAACCTATTGTTAGTTATGCTGTAAATACTTATTGCATATGTCTAAGGTACTGCCTGAGATACTGCAATTTTACATTTTTTTGAGGACAAATCTGTCCATTGTTTTACTTCAAGATTTCTGGGTGTTGTGTCATGCTCAAGAGGCCTTCCTAATCCAAACTGAAACCTATTTTACTATACAGTGACTTTTAATATTGAATAGTTCAGTCTTTTCTGATTAGATATTTCATGTTTAGATACATATCCATCAGGATTTTAATTTTGTGTTTGGTCTGAGATTTCGTGTGTATCCCTTTTCCAAATAGAGCCTTTTATTGCTGTTGTCCCCTTCCGCTCTGCTACCTTGTATTGGTGGGTGGGTATGTAGGAGCTGTGAACATTTGTTAATATTTTTAGTTCATCGGTCACCAAACCATAAAGAACCACATACTTGATCTGAAGTATTTGATGAATTGGACTGCACCACAGTGAGAGTTCTTACCCTTTGAGATAAATGTATTAACTCCCTAAGATTTGGGGTTATCTCTCTTGGGGACAAGGTGAGTGAGAAACAGGATCTGTAGATACAGTTAGCCAGAGCATCCACAGAAGCAATTTTTCAGTTTTCCCTTTGAGCACACAGCTAGAATCCATCTCCCTGCTTCCCTCATGACTGGGTACAGCCATGGTACTATGCTCTCCCCAGTGTAATGTGAACAGTATTTATGCCAGGCCCCTAAAAACTCTCACTTATACTCCTCCATCCTTTTTGAGGCTGAATATAGAAGATGAGTTTCCAGGAGATGAGGCCATGAGATGCAAGGATTCTGAGTACCTGTAAGACTGTGAGTAGGGCTTGCTAACCAGAAACACTCACCTTGAACTTAAGTAAGAAATAAGGTTCTTTGGTTATTTGCCTAAACTAAGACAGGAGACTTAGGTTTCTAATAGATATGTTGTACCCAGTTAGGGAAGTTTCCTTCCATTTACCTAATTTACCAAGAGACTTTCTTGTTTAATCAGGAATGGATATTAAATTTTTTAAAAAAGATTTATTTATTTGATTTTTGGCTGTGCCGGGTCTTCATTGCTGTGTGTGAGCTTTCTCTCTAGTTGCATAGGACAGGGGCTACTCCATGTTGTGGTACAGGGGCTTCTCATTGCAGTGGCTTCTCCTGTTGTGTAGCACAGGCTTTAGGTGATGGGCTTCAGTAGTAACTGCAGCCCGTGGGCTCAGTAGTTGTGGCTCTCAGGCTTTACAGTGCATGAGCTCAGTAGCTATGGCATGTGGGCTCAGTTGCTTTGTGGCATGTGGGATCTTCCTGGAGCAGGAATCGAACCCATGTCCCCTGCACTGGCAGGTGGGCTCTCAACACTGGACCACCAGAAAAGCTCTGTGTTACATTTTATTAACACATTTTTGACATCTATCAAGGGTATCATAGACATCTTACCCTTAAATTTCAAAATGTAATACATTACAACTGTTATATTAACATTGTCCTTAAAATGAATGGTATTGTGCTTAGTCATGGCCAACTCTTTGGAACCCTTTGGATTGTAGTCCACCAGGCTTCTCTGTCCCTGGAATTTTTCAGGCAAAAATACTGGAGTGGGTTGCCATTTCCTCCTCCAAGCTAGGGATCAAACTCACATCTCCTGTGTCTTCTACATTGAAGGCAGATTCTTTACCCATTCAGTTATGGGGGAAGCCCCAATAGTCCTTAAAACAGAATTATATTTAAATAATTTCATGGCATAGTATTCTTTTAAAAGCTGTTCTGGAAATAACTTTGCTTATAATTTGTTAAAACTCTCCAAATACTTCATTGGTTTATGGTTTTCTTGTTTTATTCTATCTTTGTCCACTTTCCACATTGAGTTTATGCCAGATACAAACAGAGACACTTTTCAGATTTTTCTTTGGTCTTGAACAACTGACGTCATGAATCACTAGGGACTGTCTTTTTGGGAAATAGATTTTTTTAAAACTATAGTTCTAATTTCCTCTATGGTTATTGGTCGACTCAGTTACTTACAAGTGAAACATCTTTCTACTTTGGAGTTTTCTGGGCCATAGTTTTTCCAACTTGTATCGAGTTAATGAGCAAGCAACTGAAAGCATACCTGTATTCCTGTACAATATGTTTGGTGTTCTTGATGTACAATTTTACCTATTTAAGTGTTTTAGAACTTAAGTTTTACTGTGGATAAAAAGGAACCTGGGTTCTTATAGATAATCTACATCTTTTTTTTTTTTTAACTAATTGGAAAAATGTACATATTGAACTTATCCATGTTAAAACTTCTGAATTCTAAAATTATCACAAATATGAAAGCTTAACTAATAGAAACTGGCAAACTTCCGTCTTTAAATATTTTAATTTTGTTACTGTTTAGTCACTAAGTCTGACTCTATCAGACTGGACAGTAGTGCGCCAGGCTTCCCTGTCCTTCACTATCTCCTGAAGTTTGCTGAAACTCATGTCCATTGAGTCACTGGTGCTATTCAACATCTCATCTTTTGCAGCTATATGTGAAAGTGAAGTGTCTTATTAAAATGACATGGTGGTTTACACTTCTTGATTATCTGTATCTTTGGAATTAGCTGCCAAATAGAAACTTGATATGACCATAAAGTAACCTTTATATGACTTGCTATAGGGATTTAAAGATGCATTTTCTTTTTTTTCCCCTAATCATCTCATTATGTAATGATATGTAACCAAAGTTACATATTTTTATGCAAAGTGAATTCATTCATTAGGAGGCTATTTAATATCTCCAGTCTATCTCAATATAGTTCAGAATATGGACTCTGGCCTAGCGCTGTGACATTTGGCAAACATCTTGACCTCTCTGTATTCCAGCTCTCTCAAATGTAAAGTGAGGATAAATATGCTACCTGCTTGATAGGATTTTTCCAAGGGTTAAGAGTTCAAAATGAAAAGTTACCAGAACATTCCTGGGGAAAATATGACTACTGTGAAGAATAAATAAATTAAAAAATGCTGGGAAAGATTGAAGGTAGGAGGAGAAGGGGACAACGGAGGATGTGATGTTTGAATGGCGTCACTGACTTAATGGAGATGAGTCTGGGTAAACTCCGGGAGTTTGTCACGGACAGGGAGGCCTGGCATGCTGCAGTCCATAGGGTCGCAAATAGTCGGACATGACTGAGCAACTGAACTGAACTGATTTTTATTATAATCTAGGAGAAATCACAGGCACCTCTCTGAAAGTCTTTTGCTGATTTTCTTCTCATTATGAGAGTGTCCTTTATGTTAAGGAACATTCTACAAATTATCATAATCTTATTCTAAACCTCGAGATATAGGTATCATTACACTCTGTAAGAAAAACTAAGAAACATGAAATAACTGTTCAAATTCACAAAGCAGTAAGAGGCAGAACTGGGATTTGAATCCAGGTCTGTCTGACACCAAAGTCATGCTCTTTTCATTACATTACTCAGCCTGCTGCTACCTCTCTCTGTAAAACCCACCACAATCACCTCTTTCTGCCATCACCAGAGCAGAGCAGTTAGCATTTCTTTTGGAATACTGAAAATAATTATCCAGCAGTGTCACCTCCGTACTGACATTAAACTGTTGATACCTGATGACATTAATGATTTATTTCTGCTTCTCTCAGCTTACCCCAGATAATGTGTCAGTCAATAGTCACTCAGTCTCTTGGTTTTCTCTATGCCATGCCTCTCAGCTTCCAGTTTCAAATAGGTGGTTAAGGATGCTGTCTACTCAGACAACACTAAAAGGCTACTGTAATCAAAACAGCCCAGTTCTGACATAAAAACAGACATATAGATCAGTGGAACAGAATAGAGTCCAGAAATAAACCCACACACCTAAGGTCAATTAATCTTCAACAAAGGCAGCAAAAATACACAAGAGAGAAAAGATAGTCTCTTCAATAAATGGTGCTGGGAAAGCTGTACAGCTACATGTAAATCAATGAGATTAGAAAACTCCTATATACCACATACAAGAATAAACTCAAAATGGTTTAAAGACCTAAATATAAGATATTACCATAAGTATCCTGGAAGAGAATAGAGGCAAAACATTTCTGGACATAAATCACACCAACATTTTCTTAGATCAGTCGGGACCTAATCAAACTTAGAAGGTTTTGCACAGCAAAGGAAACCATCAACAAAATGAAAGTACATTTTATGAAATGGGAGAAAATGCTTGTAAATGATGCAACAAACAAGGGTTTAATTTCCAAAACACACAAAGCTCATAAAACTCAGCATCAAAAAACAAAACAAAACAAAACACCAAACCAACAAAAAAACACAACTTAATCAAAAAATTATCATAAGACCTAAATAGATATTTCTCCAAAGAAGACAAATGAACAATTTTCACTCTATCTGGCATCTGGATTACACTTCACAGTTGATACATTTTTTTGCATAAATTACCCCTTTAATCCATTATAATAATCTTCAGCTTAAAAGTTATATTTTTATTATGAGAGAAAAAATTGAAGCTTAAGGGTGGTATATCATTTGTCCAAAACCACAAAGCTAATCAATGGGAAAGTAAAATACATTACTTTACTCCCAATTCTTAATGGGAGAATTAAACAATTTATGTTCTTTGAGATTCTTCCCTACATGCTCTATTCACTCTGAATCACAACATTGAGAAGTTTCCAGAAAAGGATATTTTTGGAAAGGGAAAACAGCAAATATCTCATAGGTGTCAAAGATAATAAAGGCTTAAATTAAGTAGCAAGAGTGATTTAGGTTAGATATTAACTGGGTGGCTGATGCTGATGAGACTGGAAAAGATGACCAAAGGATACTTTGAGATAATCTGTCTTGAAAAAACAGTATGGGTTGGATTCCATTCCAGTACATGCCTGGGAGTGCAAGAAGTAATTCAATGAATCCTTGTGAATTATTTGAAAGCAGTTTATAAATTGGATGATTTAATGGAGCTTCTTCGAGTTCTCTGATTCTGTAACAAATATTCTACCGAATGGATTTATACTACTGAAAGTTGCTCTCTGGTGTATGGGGATGGGTCTTGTTTTCTTGACCCCTTCATCTGTGATCTCTGGAAAATGCAGATCCCCTTATTCAATTTCATTTCATACCTTCAGGGTTAAGGCCTCAGGGAAGAGGTCAGAGATGATCTAACTTACCTGGGGTCCTGAGCTGCTTCCTGGGCAGTTAGCTTTCCATCCACTGTTGATTTAATTTCACTCTGCACCCCAGGGAAATTTTAAGGATATACAATTTTGGTCTGAGTGTGGTTCAATTTCCAACTTTTATGGGATGTCAGATCATGTAGGATCATGGCATCTGGTCCCATCCCTTCATGGCAAATAGATGGGGAAACAGTGGAAATAGTGAGAGACTTTATATTTTGGGGCTCCAAAATCACTGCGGATGCTGATTGCAGCCATGAAATTAAAAGACGCTTACTCCTTGGAAGGAAAGTTATGACCAACCTAGACAGCATATTAAAAAGCAGAGACATTACTTTGTCAGCAAAGGTCTGTCTAGACAAGGCTATGGTTTTTCCAGTGGTCATGTATGGATGTGAGAGTTGGACTGTGAAGAAAGCTGAGTGTTGAAGAATTGATGCTTTTGAACTGTGGTATTGGAGAAGACTCTTGAGAGTCCCTTGGACTGCAAGGAGATCCAACCAGTCCATCATAAAGGAGATCAGTCCTGGGTGTTCATTGGAAGGACTGATGCTGAAGTGGAAACCTCAGTACTTTGNTGATGCTTTTGAACTGTGGTATTGGAGAAGACTCTTGAGAGTCCCTTGGACTGCAAGGAGATCCAACCAGTCCATCATAAAGGAGATCAGTCCTGGGTGTTCATTGGAAGGACTGATGCTGAAGTGGAAACCTCAGTACTTTGGCCACCTGATGTGAAGAGCTGACTCATTTGAAAAGACCCTGATGCTAAGAAAGGTTGAGGGCAGGAGGAGAAGGGGAGGACAGAGGATGAGATGGTTGGATGGCATCACCGACTCAATGGACATGAGTTTGGGTAGGCTCCGGGAGTTGGTGATGGACAGGGAGGCCTGGCGTGCTGCGATTCATGGGGTCACAAAGAGTTGGACACGACTGAGAGACTGAACTGAACTGAACTGAAGAGATGGGATGTCAGCGCTGAAGCATAAAGAAAGGACAGGTAGCTGGCTTAAGACAGTAAGCCTAAAAGAAAGATACCTAGTGGGGAAAATAAAGTTATCTGGGTATTTATCCAGATGCTGTCACAATCAGATACCTGCCTTAGAGCAGCATCTGTAGGGTATTAAATCCATGTGATTTCACTCATGCTGGAAAGTCCCTTCTCTCCCCAACAGAAGCATCATCTGTACATCTTAAATTGATCCTGTGCATGTTAAGTTGCTTCAGTCATGTCCGACTCTTTGCGACCCCATGGACTGTAGTCCACCAGGCTCCTCTGTCCATGGGACTCTCCAGGCAAGAATACTGGAATGGGTTTCCATGCCCTCCTCCAGGGGATATTCCCAACCTGAGAATCAAAGCCACACCTTTTATGCCTCCTGCATTTCCAGGTGAGCTTCCTTACCATTCATTTCAGTTCAGTTCAGTCGTGTCCAACTCTTTGTGACCCCATGGACTGTGCATGTCAGGCCTCCCTGTCCACCACCAACTCCCAGAGTTTACTCAAACTCATGTCCATTGAGTCAGTAATGCCATCCAACCAAATCATCCTCTGTCATCCCCTTCTCCTCCTGCCTTCAATCTTTCCCAGCATCAGCGTCTTTTGAAATGAGTCAGCTCTTCGCATCAGGTGGCCAAAGTATTCAGCTGCAACATTAGTCCTTCCAATAAACACTCAGAACCGATCTCCTTTAGGATGGTCTGGTTGGATCTCCTTGCAGTCCAAGGGACTCTCAAGAGTCTTCTCCAATACCACAGTTCAAAAGCATCAGTTCTTCAGTGCTCAGCTTTCTTCACAGTCCAACTCTCATATCCATACATGACCATTGGAAAAACCATAGCCTTGACTAGATGGACCTTTGTTGGCAAAGTAATGTCTCTGCTTTTTAATATGCTGTCTAGGCTGGTCATAACTTTCCTCCAAGGAATAAGAAGCGTCTTTTAATTTCATGGCTGTAATCACTATCTGCAGTGATTTCGGAGCCCCCCAAAATAAAGTCTGACACTGTTTCCAATGTTTCCCCATCTATTTCCCGTGAAGTGATGGGACCAGATGCCATGACCTTAGTTTTCTGAATGTTGAGTTTTAAGCCAACTTTTTCACTCTTCTCTTTCACTTTCATCAAGAGACTCTTTAGTTCTTCACTTTCCGCCATAAGGGTGGTGTCATCTGAATATCTGACATTGATATTTCTCCAGCAGTCTTGATTCCAGCTTGTGCTTCTTCCAGCCCAGCATTTCTCATGATGTACTCTGCATATAAGTTAAATAAGCAGGATGACAATATACAGCCTTGACATACTCCTTTTCGTATTTGGAACCAGTCTGTTGTTGCATGTCCAGTTCTAACTGTTGCTTCCTGACCTGCATACAGATTTCTCAAGAGGCAGGTCAGGTGGTCTGGTATTCCCATCTCTTTCAGAATTTTCCACAGTTTATTGTGATCTACACTGTCAGTAGGTTTTGGCATAGTCAATAAAGCAGAAATAGATATTTTTCTGGAATTCTCTTTACCATTACTGCTCAAATGGCCCTGTAGCATGAGTGTTAGTTGTTCAGTCATGTCCGAATCTTTGTGACCCCAGGGACTGTAGCCTATCAGGCTCCTCTGTCTATGGAATTCTTTAAGCAAGAATACTGGAGTGGGTAGCCATTCCTTTCTCCAGTGGATCTTTCTGACCCAGGCTTCAAACCCAGGTCTCCTGCATTGCAGGCATATTTGTTACTGTCTGAGCCACCAGGAAACTAATTCTGTTTCCCTGGTGTGTTTAAATCTATGTGTTTTAGTTTCTTCTTTCTTCAAAAGAAAGAATTAAAACTTCCCACCTCACAGTGTTTGAGAGCTAAGTAATGGAGCTTTCTGAAAGGTATCATGCATTTCACTTTAAAGACCCTTTCAAGAGAATATCGAAATTAAGGAAAAACTATTGTAGAACTCATCTAACAAAATACTTCCTAAAAATTAAAGTAATGCATTATATGCAAACAAAAGTGGTAATTAATTCATAAGTAATGTGCATCTTAAACTCAAAAAGATAAAAAAGAAAATAATTTTTTTTAAAAAGTACTGCTTCTCACCCACATATCTTTTCTTTCCTGTGTCTTTGAACTCCCCTCACTGGGGGGCCCTGACTTCCAACACTGTTATCTGACAGGTGAAGAAATGGGTTTAGAGGGGCAGTCACCAAAAGATTGTTTTAGCAAAGAGCCCAGCTTTTCCAACAGGCCAGCACTGTGAACCTGGAGTAGTGATTACACTGCTCCTGCCTAATGTGGGACATTTAGCTTCTGGAAGTCCACAGAAGAGAATGCAGAGCTGGGGAGGGTACTCAGTGATGATGCTGTCCCACCAACCCTGTTACTGTGCAGATAACAAAACTGAAGCCAAGACATAAGCCAGTTTTTTTTTCTTTCTTTAAAATTTCAGAGTTAAATTCTTCATTGAAGAATGCAATGAAAAGTAAGGTGAAAAAGGCAAGGGTGTACCCACGTATCCCACATTCAGGGTGTGACTGTTTGCAAGCAGATGTGCCTTCAGATGGCCCACCAGGTCTGCAGAGTCTACAGAAAAATGAAAGATCACTCCATACTAAGTATTGTCTCAGTAAGTACATGGGGTTAAGGCCAACAGAGTTTAGCTTCATGCTTAGCAGATCCCCGTTCTTGGCAGAACTCTCTTCTAAGCTCAGATAACATCACATAACATTAGAATCTTCCCTCCAAAGATCTGCCTCTCTACCTCTTCAGGGCAGCAGGAGGCTTCCATTGGCAGCTCTAATAGGCGAAAGATCAACACAAATCCACCAACGTCAATCGCTCTGTTTTCACCTACTCTAGATTGCTTTCTTTCAGATTTAATTGTCTGAATTTTAGTGTCTGTGATAAGAACTCAGGGGTCATATCACACACCTCCGGAATCCTTCCGCTGATTAGGGACTGTGCCTGGCAAGTGATGACAGTGGGATTTAGGCAATTACGAGTGCAGGATTTTCTGGCCCTGTCAGGATCTTCACAGAGAACGTCATGCTGTGCACATTCTCATGGAGCTGGCTTGATTCTGCAATTTTTTACACCCTATTCTAAAAGACTGCTATCTCCAACAAGGTCCTTGTCCAAGCATGCTTTGATGTTTTACTGGAATAACTGGCAGCATTCAAGATTTAAGCATCAAAAGTAGAAATACACGTTTTTCTTTTTTATTCTGTAAGATTTAACACATCAATTATAAGCTTAATCATAAAAGAGGATGGTGAACAAAATGTGTTGCTATGGAATTATGAAAATGTTTTAATACTTTTATATAATTTAGAATGTTTCTACAAAGAAAAAATAATTATATTTCTGAATCATGTGTTTTAAAGGATCTCACCTAATGTTGTGGGGCTTACTGGACCTCTGAGAGGCTTTGTGACACTGGATTGTAGGGTACCCCCTGAACCCAACAATGACAGGAAACACTGACTTCCAGGTTTGGGACCACCTTGAGGTTTTATGATTCCTTGAAAGCTCTAAACTCATAATTAAAAATGGATCGCCAAGGCCTGGGGCACGATTCCAACATTAGTTTTATTGTTTTGAAAGTCCAGGTCTGGAACCGGAATGCTTAAGAAATTCACTTGAGGAGTTGAATAAAAGGCAGGTGGTCCTTTAGGAGGAGAGAAGGCTGGGGTACCTTACTGTTATTAACACTCCTGTGATTTTTGGTTCTTCGGTGTTTTCCTCAGTGTGACTAACTAAAATGCTCTTTGTTCTTTGTTCCAGACTCAGAGACATCCCTGCCACGTGGCACACAGATTTATAACTCTGGGCAAAGGTTTCAACAAATACAATTTCTTCACTCCAAAGTCCATCTATGTGTATTGCCTGAAATACAGAGCAGTGTGTGATTGTCTGCTGGTCTCTAATCCCAGGAGCCTCGGCAGCAGAGGCAGGATGAGTTCCTATAACTCTGGAGACCGAGATGGCTCACACAGGCTGGTGCTGTATAAGGGCGTTCATGGAATTTATTGTTCTTTTTTCAAACTGACAGTGTCTACACCGACACAACCCAGAAAAAAGAAACTATTGTAAATGAAAGATCTAAAATTTGTTTATTGTAAATGAAAATATCATAACCCAAAGATTTGGTGAAAACATGCTCCTTATCCAGACAGTCCACTGTAATGTTTCAATTAAAGAGTTTCACTCAGAGAAAGAGAAGGGGTTCAAACAAACAAACAAAAGACGACAAGATCCAGGGGTTAAGTTTGATGGTCTTAAACACACAAGGGTGAAGACAAAACTTCTGATTCCATATCAGCGACCTGGGTACATGATTTGGGATGTCAATCAGAATCTTCAAAGGCTATATTACACTTTCCCATCCACCTCTTCCATGAAGACAGGCAATAGGGAGGTACTTAAATTTTTTCATGTCCTATGGGTGTCACTGAGCAGTTTGTTTCTTAAGCATCTCCCATGAATATGGCTGAAATAACAAGTAAAACTCATCCGGGTGCCCAACTGGAGGAATGTATTTCTAACGTCCAAAGTCCATGTGACAATGTTATCTGAAAAACATTTGACATGAACTCAATGCAATGATACTAAACTCACTCTAATGAGCAGTCCTGTAAAAGGCATCCATTTTGGAACCCAGGCCAGATATGAGTGAAACTCAAAAATAAGTATGACAATCTGACTTTACCACAAGGTCTTACGGCAGAGTCCTGGTATGGTGTTAACCTCTGGATTACCCAATCTTGGGAAGGAGCCAACTGGCTATAGAACTCCTGAAAATGAAACACTACCCATCATAGGTGGGAAAGTACGTCTGCCTAAGTAACTCTGATAAGAGGCCCTCGAAAACGGAAAACCACAAAAACGGCAACAATACTATAGCTCTTGAAAAGTTCCTTGTCTAATGGGGAAAGGAGATAAAATATAAAAAGCTTGGGACTTCCCTGGAGGCCCAGTGATTAAGAATCTGCCTGCCAATGCAGGGGACATGGGTTCAATCCATATTCTGGGAAGATTCCACATGTCTCAAGAGAACTAAGCTCATTTGTTACAACTACTAAACCCTGTGTTTCTAGAGCCTGTGCTCCATAACAAGAGAGGCTGCTGCAAGGAGAAGCCCAGGAATCAGAAGTAGAAAAAGCCTGTGTGTAGCGAGGCAGACCCAGTGCAGCCAAATAAAAAACAACAACAACTTTTTTTAATGTTGTTCAGTAGCGTCTGACTCTGCAACCTGATGGACTATAGTACGTAGGGCTTCCCTGTCCTTTACCAACTTCCAGCGTTTGCTCAAACTCATGTGCATTGAGTTTGTAATGCCATCCAACCATCTTGTGCTCTGACATTCCCTTCTCCTCCTGACTTCAATCTTTCCCAGCATCAGGATCTTTTCCAATTAGTGGGCCTTTCATATCAGGTGGCCAAAGTACTGGAGATTCAGCTTCAGCATCAGTCCTGCCAATGAATACTCAGGATTGATCTCC
Source organism: Cephalophus harveyi (assembly GCA_006410635.1). Classification (NCBI taxonomy): domain Eukaryota; kingdom Metazoa; phylum Chordata; class Mammalia; order Artiodactyla; family Bovidae; genus Cephalophus; species Cephalophus harveyi. Next base: position 636,627 of record SJYT01019165.1, on the reverse strand, counting down.
TTTAAGTTTGACTGGTTTGATCTCCTTGCTGTCCAAGGGACTCCCAAGAGTCGTCTCCAATACCACAGTTTGAAAGCATCAGTTCTTCAGTGCTCAGCTTTCTTTATGGTTCAACTCTCACATCCACACATGACTACTGGAAAAACCACAGCTTTCACTATACAGACCTTTGTCCGCAGGTTAATACGCTGTCTTTAATACACTGTCTAGGTTTGTCATAGCTTTTCTTCCAAGGAGCAAGCATCTTTTAATTCCATGGATGCAGTCACCATCTGCAGTGATTTTGGAGCCCAAGAGTATAAAGTCTGTCACTGTCTCCACTGGTTCTCCATCTATTTGCCATCAAATGATGGAACCAGATGCCATGATCTTTGTTTTTTGAATGTTGGGTTTTAAGCTAGCTTTTTCACTCTCCTCATCAAGAGAGGAACTCTTTAGTTCCTCTTTACTTTCTGCCATAAGGGTGGTGTCATCTACATATCTGAGGTTGTTGATATTTCTCCCTTGCAATCTTGAGTCCAGCTTGTGTTTCATTCAGCCCAGTATTTCACATGATGTACTCTGCATATAAATTAAGTAAGCAGGGTGACAATATACAGCCTTGACATACTCCTTCCCCAATCTGGAACCAGTCTGTTGTTCCATGTCTGGTTCTAACTGTTGCTTCTTGACCTGCATACAGATTTCTCAGGAGGCAGGTAAGGTAGTCTGGCATTCCCATCTCTTGAAGAATTTCTCACCGTCTGTTGTGATTCACACAGTTAAAAGCTTTAGTGTGGTCACTGAAGTGGGAGAAGGCAATGGAACCCCACTCCAGTACCCTTGCCTGGAAAATCCCATGGATGGAGGACGCTGGTAGGCTGCGGTCCATGGGGTCGCTAGGAGTCGGACACGACTGAGTGACTTCACTTTCACTTTTCACTCTCATGAATTGGAGGAGGAAATGGCAACCCACTCCAGTGTTCTTGCCTGGAGAATCTCAGGGACTGGGGAGCCTGGTGGGCCGCCGTCTATGGGGTCACCCAGAGTCGGACACGACTGAAGCGACTTAGCAGCAGCAGTCAATGAAGCAGAAGTAAATATTTTTCTGGAATTTTCTTGCTTTGCTAGGAGTCGGACACGACTGAGTGACTTCACTTTCACTTTTCACTCTCATGAATTGGAGGAGGAAATGGCAACCCACTCTAGTGTTCTTGCCTGGAGAATCCCAGGGACTGGGGAGCCTGGTGGGCCGCTGTCTATGGGGTCGCCCAGAGTCGGACACGACTGAAGCGACTTAGCAGCAGCAGTCAATGAAGCAGAAGTAAATATTTTTCTGGAATTCTCTTGCTTCGTCTATGATCCAATGGATGTTCGTAATTTGATCTCTGGTTCCTCTGCCTTTTTTAAAGGCAGCTTGAACTTTTGGAAGTTCTTGGTTCATGTACTGTTGAAGCCTACCTTGGAGGATTTTGAACATTACTTTGCTAGTGTGTGAGATGAGTGCAATTGTGCTATAGTTGGAGCATTCTTTGGCATTCACTTTCTTTGATATTGGAATGAAAGCTGACCTTTCCAGTCCTGTGGCCACTGCTGAGTTTTCCAAATTTGCTAACCTATTGAGGGCAGCACTTTCACAGCATCATCTTTTAGGATTTGAAATAGCTTAACTGGAATTCCATCACCTCCGCTAGCTTTGTTTGTAGTGATGCTTCCTAAGGTCCACTTTTTTTTTTTTTTGATGTTTATTTATTTATTTGGCTTTGCTGAGTCTTAGTTGTGGCTAATGGGATCTTTCAGTCTTTAGTTGTCGCATGTGAACTGTTAGTTGTGGCACATGGGATCTGGTTCCCTAACCGGGGATTGAACCCAGGCCCCTGGCATTGGGAGCGTGGAGTCTTAACCACTGGACCACCAGGGAAGTTCTTGAATGTTATCTTCTAACTGCCTGGTAAAGCTGTTTATCTTTCATGGGTTAGTTAGTTTATATCCAGGACAGGGTCTGACTAGCCTAATCATGAAAAAACTCAGTTGTGTATTAGAAACTTCTTATCCTTCTTTCTTTTCTCATTGGAAATATTCATGGGTCCATTATTGCTCTGGATTCAAGAGGGAAAATAAGCTCAGAAAGACAAACTGCAGGCTGGGGTTATGCCAAGCATATCCTCTGGATATCTTATAGTGGGTTTCTTAAGAGAGGTATGATTTGTTGTTCAGTAAGGGCCACACTCTAGGATTTTACCCTGAGTTTGGATACAATGCAGGATCACTTCAATTATCTTTAGAGGGAAAATAAGCTCAGAAAGACAAACTGCAGGCTGGGGTTATGCCAAGCATATCCTCTGGATATCTTATAGTGGGTTTCTTAAGAGAGGCATGATTTGTTGTTCAGTAAGGGCCACACTCTAGGATTTTACCCTGAGTTTGGATACAATGCAGGATCACTTCAATTATCTTGGAAATGAGAGTGGTGGTAGCCAGTGGATAGACTCTTTTGGAGTTAAGACAGAAACATTATCTAAAGCCACTTCCAGTTCGTAGATAAATAAACATGCACCAACTGATAGGATCATGCAGGTTTTCTCATCAGACCTGCTAATGTAGTAAATTAGAGTTTTTAACAGCTCTGTTGAGATACTATACAATTCACCCAATTAAAGCATATGATTCAATAATTTTTAGCATAATCACATAATTGTATAGCCATCACAATTTAATTTTAGAGTATTTTCATCACACCAGAAAGAAATCCTGTATCTGTTAGCCATCACCATCCAATGTCCCTATTTTCATGCCAAGCCCTAAGAAACCACTAATCTACTTTGTGTCTTGATTGATCTGCCTATTACAGACATTTCATATAAATAGAATTATATAATATTATGATATTTTGTGACTGGCTTCTTTAATTTACCACAGTGTTTTCAAGGTTCATCCTGTTGTGGCATCTAACAAGGGCTCATTCTTTGTTATTGCCAAAAAAGTTTCTTTGTATGAATAAATACTCTTTGTTTTATTGAGTTATCATTGGTTGGACATTTAGATTATTTCCACTGTTTGGCTACTATTAATAATGTGGCTATACAGCACTACAGCTAAGACATGGGGACAATGTAAGTATCCATCAACAGATAAAGAAGATGTGATATATATAAATATATATATATACACACACACACATGCACAGTGGAATATCATTCAACCTTAAAAAAGAGGAAATCCTACCAATAGTAACAACATAAATGGACTTTGAGAACATTATGCTAAGTGAAATAAGGCAGACAAAGACAAATACAATATGATCTAACTTATATGTAGAACCTAAAAAACAAACTCATAGAAAAAGAGGTCAGATTTGTGGTTTCCAGAGGTGGGGTTGGGGGAGACTGGATGAAGGTGGTCAAAAGGTACAACTTTCAGCTATAAGATAAATAAATACTAGGGATGTGATTTAAAACATGATGATGATAGTTACATTGCTACATGATATGTATGAAAGTTAAGAGAATGACTCCTAAGAGTTCTTATCATAAGGAAAAACTTTTTTTTCCTCTTTTTCTTGTCTTTGGTATCTGTATGAGATGATGGATGTTAACTAAACTATTGCGGTAATCACTTCACAGTGCATGTAAGTCAAATCATTATGCTGTGTGCCTTAAACTTATACAATGCAGTATGTTAATTATGGACTTCCCTGGTGGCTCAGACAGTAAAGCGTCTGTCTACAATGTGAGAGACCTGGGTTCGACCCCTGGGTTGGGAAGACTCCCTGGAGAAGGAAATGGCAACCCACTCCAGTACTCTTGCCTTGAAAATCCCATGGATGGAGGAGCTTGGTGCAGACTACTATCCATGGGGTTGCAAAGAGTCGGACATGACTGAGCGACTTCACTTCACTCTGGTGGTTCAGATGGTAAAGAATCTGCCTGCAATGCCCCAGACCTGAGTTCAATCCTTGGGTCAGGAATATCCCCTGGAGTAGGGAATGGCTACCCACTCCAGTATTCTTGCCTGGAGAATTCCATGGACAGAGGAGTCTGGTGGGCTACAGTCCATGGGGGTGTAAAAAGTTGGACATGACTGAGTGACTAACACACACACACACACACACACACACACACACACACACACACACGTTAATTACACCTTAATAAAAATGGAAAAAATTCAGCTCAGTTCAGGTTAGTTGCTCAGTTGTGTCCAACTCTTTGTGACCCCATGGACTGCAGCACGCCAGGCTTCCCTGTCAATCACCAACTCCCAGAGCTTGCTCAAACTCATGTCCATTGAGTTGGTGATGCCATCCAACCATCTCATCTTCTATCGTCCCCTTCTCCTTCTGCATCCAAACCTTCCAGCTTTAGGGTCTTTTCCAATGAGTCAGTTCTTTATATCAGGTGGCTGAAGTATTGGAGTTTGAGCTTCAGCATCAGTCCTTCTAAAATTCAGGACTGATTTCCTTTAGGATTGACCTGATAGATCTCCTTGCAGTCCAAGGGACTCTCAAGAGTCTTCTCCAACACTATGAACATTCATGCTCAAGTATTTGCATGGATGTATGTTTTCAACTCTCTTGGTTATACATCTACGAGCAGAATTGCTGGGACTCTATTGTAATTCTATGTTTAACCTGTTAGAAATTGAGAAAAGCAGAAAACAATGGGCTTTTTTTCCTAAGAAAATGTGAAGGACTGGCCATAAAAGGAGATCAAGGTTGGGACTGAAAGAGGCTATCCTCAAGCCAGACTGCTCTAAGTCTGATATCATCTGGATATCAAGGGCAGTACCAAAAAATACTTCATGGGCAACACAGAAAGCAAAACTCCAAGTAAACTTTCCAGTAGTCCTAACATCCCAAGTTTTTATTTTGATTCAAACAGGAAGGTAGATAGATTTTAAATTCTTGTAAATTATTTCTACATGGCATGTCTTAGAAGTACTTCAGGAGAAACTCTGTAGACCTAGAGTCATATCTGATTCCTATAAAGTTGTGTGAGAAATATAATGGCCACTGATTCTATGTGGCTTTGGCAATTAAGTTAATCAAAATAAAATAATATTTAACAGTCATGTCCTCAGTTGTACTAGCCACTCTGCAAGTGCTCAATACCCACATGTGACTTGTGGCTATTACGATGGGCATTTCCCTCATTGCATAAAGTTGCAGACAGGGTTGTTGTGAAGCTGAGGTTCTAAAATGGTGGTGATTTAATCCCCCCTCAGAGAAATCTGGCAATGTGTGAAGACATTTTGACTTTTTCAGCTTGGGGAAGGAAGGGTGCTTCTGTATCTAGTGGGTAGAGGCCAGGGATGCTGCCAAACATCCTATAATGCACAGGGCAGCTCCACAACAACTAGCCATCCCCAAATGTCAATAGCTGCAGGACTGAGAAACTCTGTTCTGAAGCAAGGATGTCCTTGCTTCACCTGGTCCTCTTTATAACAATTCATATACCTGAGTCCCATCCCTAAGATTCTGATGAAGTAAGTCTGAAGATAATCCAGGAATCTGTGTTGTTCAAAAGCTTTCCAAGTGATTCTAATGACTGAGAAGATTCAAGAACTATTACGTGAAAGCAACTGACTCTCAGCTCTTAATTCAGAGGAATATCACCTAGTAAACATGAGCAGTACTCCCAGAATAGATTGATGGCTCCAAGGCCATTACCTTGTCTGTTTAATTTCTCCAATTAGTTATTTCTCAATTAATGGGGTCATTAAGCACTTAAGAGTTGCATTAATGTCTCTCCTCTTTAAAAAAATTCTTTTATTCTGTGTAAATCCAGTTTGCAAATGATTACATCTCATTAATTATTGTACACTTGCTGTTTACAAACAGAACAAATGACCTAGAAAAAGTCTGGCAGCTGTCTCTGTTCACTGGTATTTGATGAGATATAGCTGAGCAAACAAGCATACCATCCCTGTAGGTAGTATGGCATGACATATTAATATCCATTCCTTTGCTACCAACTAACTTAATACATAGAAGCAGAATTCATTTTAAGTGGTTTGAAGTTGCATAGTTTAAGGTCAATACAATTCTTCTAAACTTAAAAAAGAGTATAAATGAATTAATTTTAGCTTTAAGACATTTTTTCCTTTTCTATTTCTATCACTCTGTAATAAATTACAAAAAAGCAATAGTTCTTGCACTTAAAAAACTTAAAAGGTGGTAGTGGAAAATGAGACATAAACACAAGTATCTGAAAGAAAAAAGATGTTAAATATTTGGAGAGAGGATATAAATTTGAGAGGAAGAAATCATTCTGACTGGAGAGATCTGGGAATATTTTCAAGAAAGTAGAAGCATTTTCATTCATTCAATAAGTGTTTGCTGGCCCTACCTCATGCTAGGTCCACCATATCTGACATATGTAAATAGCTCATACAATTCAACATAGAAATAAAACCAAACAACCCAAGCAAAAAATGAGCAGAAAAACTGAATAGATATCTTTTCCAAAGAGGGAATGGAGATGGCCAATAACACATGAAAAAATGCTCAACATCACTAGCCATCAAGAAATGCAAATCAAAACCACAAGGAGATATCACCTCACACCTATCAGAATGGCTATCATAAAAACAAACAAACAACAAAAAAAAAAACACACCAGTAACGAATGTTGGTGATGAAATGGAGAAAAGGGAACCCTCTTACACTATTGGTGGGAATGTAAATTAGTGCAGCCACTGTAAAAAACAGAATGGAGAGGTTTCAAAAAACTAAAAGTAGAACTATCATGACCCAGCAATTCCACTGCAAGGTATATATTTGAAAAAAACACAAATGCTGATTCAAAAGATATATGCACCCTGATGTTCATAGTCCAGTTCAGTCCCTCAGCCATGTCTGACCCTTTGCAACCCCATGAATTGCAGCATGCCAGGCCTCCCTGTCCATCACCAACTCCTGGAGTTTACCCAAACTCATGTCCATTGAGTCAGTGACACCATCCAGCCATCTCATCCTCTGTCGTCCCCTTCTCTTCCTGCCCCTAATCCCTCCCAGCATCAGGGTCTTTTCCAGTGAGTCAACTTTTCACATGAGGTGGCCAAAGTATTGGAGTTTCAGCTTCAGCATCAATCCTTTCAATGAACACCCAGGACTGATCTCCTTTAGGATGGACTGGTTGGATCTCCTAGCAGTCCAAGGGACTCTCAAGAGTCTTCTCCAACACCATAGTTCAAAAGCATCAATTCTTCAGCACTCAGCTTTCTTCACAGTCCAACTCTCATATCCATACATGACCACTGGAAAAACCATAGCCTTGACTAGATGGATGTTTGTTGGCAAAATAACGTTTCTGCTTTTTAATATGCTATCTAGGTTGGTCATAACTTTCCTTCCAAGGAGTAAGCATCTTTTAATTTCATGGCTGCAATCACCATCTGCAGTGATTTTGGAGCCTAAAAAATTAAGTCTGACACTGTTTCCACTGTTTCCCCATCTATTTTCCCACTTGACTTCAAATTCCAGCATGTCTGGCTCTAGGTGAGTGATCACACCATCATGATTATCTGGGTCATGAAGATCTTTTTTGTACAGTTCTTCTGTGTATTCTTGCCACCTCTTCTAAAGTCTTCTACTTCTGTTAGGTCCATATCATTTCTGTCCTTTATTGTGCCCATCTTTGCATGAAAAGTTCCCTTGGTATCTCTAATTTTATTGAAGAGATCTTTATTCTTTCCCTCTATTGTTTTCCTCTATTTCCTTGCATTGATCACTGAGGCTTTCTTATCTCTCCTAACTATTCTTTGAAACTCTGCATTCAGATGCTTATATCTTTCCTTTTCTCCTTTGCTTTTCGCTTCTCTTCTTTTCACAGCTATTTGTAAGGCCACCTCAGACAGCCATTTTGCTTTTTTGCATTTCTTTTCCATGGGGATGGTCTTGATCCCTGTCTCCTGAACAATGTCACGAACCTCATTCCATAGTTCATCAGGCACTCTATCAGATCTAGTCCCTGAAATCTATTTCTCACTTCCACTGTATAATCATAAGGGATTTGATTTAGGTCCTGAATGGTTTAGTGGTTTTCCCTACTTTCTTCTATTTAAGTCTGAATTTGGCAATAAGAAGTTCATGATCTGAGCCACAGTCAGCTCCCAGTCTTGTTTTGCTGACTGTATAGAGCTTCTCCATCTTCGGCTGCAATCTGATTTTGGTGTTGACCATCTGGTGATGTCCATGTGTAGAGTCTTCTCTTGTTCATAGTAGTAGTATTTTAAACTGCCAAGGTACGGAAGCAACCCAAGTGTCTACCAACAGATTAATGGATAAAGAAGATACATATTTGTAAAATGGAATACAACTTGGTCATAAAGAAGAATAAAATTCTGCCATTTGCAGTAACATGGATGGACTCAGAGATCATTATGCTAAATGAAATGTCAGACAAAAAGACAAATACTGAATTATATCATTTATATGTGGATTCTAAAAAATGTAACAAACTAGTGAATATTACAAAAAAGGAGCAGACTTACAGAACAAACTAGTGGTTATCAGTGTGGAGGGGGATTAATACAGGAGTGAGAGAGTGGGAGGCACAAACTATTGGGTGTAAGATAGGCTCAGTGATGTACAGCATGGGGAATATGTCTAATATTATGTAATATCAGTAAATGGGAAGTAATCTTTAAAAATGGATAAAAAATTTTATAAAATGGAAAAAGCAATAATTCTTTTAGTAGATATCAACTTTATTTTTACCTATGCCCCTCTTCTTTTAAGTTATGTTTACATCACTAACAGTTTTAATTCTATATAATCATTAAATTTGTTTTAACAGTTTCCACTTTTATTTTGAGGAATCTTCAATTACGTCACAGATGTAACATCAACAATTATTTAAATTTTTGCTAATTGCTTAATTAGAAGAGATTTCCTTTTCATTTTAACTCTTCTGATCACAAACTCTATTGGCTAAAGCAAATCAAATCACAAGGCCAGCCCATCAAGGGAAGGAAAATAAACTCATCTATTCATTTTTAAGATCTGTAGAGTCATTCTGCATTTTAACCTTTCTGGTACCTACCCACCCTCAGAAAAGACTCCTGTGATATCAATGGTGTGCCTTAAAATTGATGGCTTCTTAGAAGTGGGTTTGATACATATACAGTAATGCCAGTTTGGCTCACTCACACATTAATCCTTCATTAGAAACAGTACTGAGTATCTGTGTTCAATACACTGTACTAGGTTTAAGAGATATTAGCAGTGAGTAAGATAGATGTGATTCTGGTCCTTATCTAAGTCACCGTAGGTCTAGAGTCCATAGTCACAAGGTCCTGTTAATTTGACATTCTAAGTAATCTTGAATCTGATCCATCATCTCTCTGTTTCCTACCTCTGCTCTGGCTCAAGTCCTTATCATGTCTCATATCTGTTCCTGAAAAAACCCCTCTCCCCACAGATTCATTTTTCCATAACACTCTGATTTGATTTCATCACGTCTTAATTGGCTCATCCATCAATTCTAGGATGAGTTTCACTGTCTATAAAATATCATGCTCTGTCCTCTGTAGTCGGGTTTCTGCTACCCTTAGGCTATGTCTCTGAACAAGCTTCTTAATTTATCCCCGTGTATCACCACCCTGAGTTTAGGCTCTATGCATTTCATGCTGTTTTTCTCCTCTCTGCGTTGGTCTATATTATTCTGACAAGCCACTATGTCCTTGGTCTTTGCCTTGCCGAACCCTCCTCATCCTTAAAGGCATAATTCAGTGTCACCTCCTGGAATTTAGAAGAAGAAACAGAATTGGAGGTTTCAGGAAATACTATGAAAAGGGACTTGAAAGCTATGAGGATGGAGCTGGAGGTCAGAATGAAAGAAAGATGTGTTGACAAATGAGAAAGGGCTGGGTTGAAAGGAAAGGGTGCTGGGGCCGTGATGACAGGATGAAGCCTGGGCATTGGAGAAGGAATAGGACAGGGAGCTCCTAAGGAGGATGGGGAAAAGGAAAACTTATGTGGGAAGTCTTAGGGTGGTGTTTCTGGGATCTGGGAACAGATATAGGGAAATGGAAGCAAATGGTGCTCTTCTAGATAGTAATTAAAATTGTCCAGTGTAACAGAGCTTGTGATACATATACCATTTTGGGAAAACATTTCAACACTATTGTTTTTTAACAGCTGCAAATTCCTGAATTTCTTATTGCTGAATCCTTACTTTGCTTCTAGTTCACATTATTATAAGCAAAAGTCGTATGCATTGTCTCTGTAGCTGTATTTTTGCTCAGAGCCACGATAATTTCTTTAAGAGAAATGACTAGGGGTGGGAGAGTGGTTATGGGAAGGAGGAGTGCTAGGGTAAATGGTATACACCCTTTGAAGGCTTTGGATGGATAGTTTTCAAATTGCTTCAATTAACACTTCTACCACAAGTATATGATGGTACTTATTACACCACATCCTCATTAACACTGTATATTTTGGGGAAAAAAGTGGTCAGTTTTAATTGCATCTTAAGTAGAAAAGACTTCTCACCTTAAGGAAGTGACAGAATGACTGCAGATGTATAGGCATCAGGGGTGAGATAGAGTGAGATTCCCCACTCCAGTACTCTTGCCCGGAAAATTAACTAAAGAGCTTCTTGATGAAAGTGAAAGAGGAGAGTGAAAAAGTTGGCTTAAAGCTCAGCATTCAGAAAACTAAGATCATAGCATCTGGTCCCATCACCTCATGGCAAATAGATGGGGAAACAGTGGTTGACTTTATATTTTGGGCTCCAAAATCACTGCAGATGGTGACTGCAGCCATGAAATTAAAAGACACTTACTCCTTGGAAGGAAAGTTATGACCAACCTAGACAGTATATTAAAAAGCAGAGACATTGTCAACAAAGGTCCACCTAGTCAAGGCTATGGTTTTTCCAGTAGTCATGTATGGATGTGAGAGTTGGACTATAAAGAAAGCTGAGCACTGAAGAATTAATGCTTTTGAACTGTGGTGTTGGAGAAGACTCTTGAGAGTACCTTGGACTGCAAGGAGATCCAACCAGTTCATCCTATAGAGATCAGGCCTGGGTGGGTGTTCATTGGAAGGACTGAGGCTGAAGCTAAAACTCCAATACTTTGGCCACCTTATGCGAAGAGCTGACTCATTGGAAAAGACTCTGATGCTGGGAGGGATTGGGGGCAGGAGGAGAAGGGGACAACAGAGGATGAGATGGCTGGATGGCATCACTGACTCAATGAATATGGGTTTGGGTAGACCCCCGGAGTTGGTGATGGACTCAGAGGCCTGGTGTGCTGCGGTTCATGAGTTCGCAAAGAGTTGGACACAACTGAGCGACTGAACTGAACTGAACTATGTAGTTACACACTAATTATTAAGGGGACAAGTCCAGCTTGCTATGAGAAAATAAAATAGTTCAGTGGTTCCTAAACCTATTTGCTATCATGCTGTTAATGCACCTGTATCTCTAATGACTGACTGAGGAATTGACTAAGTTCTTCAATCTTCACTTTTTTCTCTTTTTCTTTTAGTGCTAAAATTAGAGACCACTTGACTTGAATCATCTTTCTTAATGCCTAGGAAGTTCCATAAAAAGGCCTTATCAAAAATTGCCAAATTATATGTGTTATTCTTTTTCTTAGATGTGACTCACTTAACAGACAAACTCAAAACAAATATTGTTAATTCCTACATTCCTTTTTTAAAGTTTGTGCTTTTCTTTTTTTCATTGAGGTATAACATAAAGCATACTCAAGCGTACAGGTCAATGGCTTTTTAACATAAAGACACTGGTAGCAATGAGATCTTTAATAACATTTTAGAAATGACCACTATCTGTTGCAGGGATCCGATTCAAGTTTCTGCAACTCAGAGAAACAGAAGAAAACGCAATGACGTACAGAAATACCTGATTCATTGGGGCTCAATAAGTGACTGTTATTTTCACTGGTCTGTTAAGTCTACAGACTGGGGGCACCCGAGTTTCTTTCCTGGGCAGTCACAATGGGGATTATCTGCGTGTTCTGCAGTCTTCACACAACCAGATATGAGGGGTGATTGCACCCCATGTGCCACATCCACCAGGCAAGCAACATCCTTCACAGCACCCTAGCCCTGACCCCTTCCCCAGAGGCCTCCCACAAGGCTCTAACCCAGGTGTTAGCCAGGCCCTAAAAGACCAGGCTATGAGAGTACCCACCTGGAGTAGGTAGCTCAAATTGAGCAGCGTGCTTCCCAGGACTGCGGTGGCTGGCACTCTCAGGCTGGAGGAACAGCTTGCACCTGCGAGCCTCCCGTGGCACCCCTCCCCCCTCCGCCCGCCCCTCCCCCACCCCCGGCCTCCACGTCCTGCGCCTGCGCCTGCGCCCCGCGGCGCACGAGGGGCGAGAACCGGCTTCAAGTTTACCGCCATCTTGGGCTGTGGCTAGAGCGTTGGGAAGAAACTGACCTGCGTCAGGAAGAAACAGACCCCCTCTGAGGGCTCCGTAAGTCGCTGTATACAAAATGATCAGCTCGCGGTAGGCAGTACTGTTTTTGAAGGTGACGCCTCTGCAGCCCCCTTACCCCTTTGTTCCTTGACTGTTGTGGTTTTGGCTCCGGAGGAGCGGGGCGCCGGCCCACAGCCTTCGATCGGGGTCGGGATCCCCTCAGCTCTGTGACCTCCCGGGCTCCTAAAGGTGTTCGCTGCTCGGCCTCTGCTTGGGCGCCGGTGTCCTTGACCTGAAAAATGCTATTTTCAGAGAAGGTGTACCCTCCAGGTTTGGTTCAGGAATCGTTGATAGTATTGCTGAGGCGCTTTTTTCTGCGGAGGTCAAAAGATACCAAATCGGAGTGTGACGTTGCTCCTTTGAAGAGATTGAGCTTTGCTGAGTCACCTCATTGTAACAGTTTAATACACATTCAAAAATAACGTGTTACCTTTTGGAATTTAGAAAAAGAAGTGCAAGCCTTTTGCAGTATAGCAGCTAAACAGAAGTTCATCCCCCCGTCCACCCCCACCCCAGTTTGCCAGTCCCATCTCCTAATTTATCCTTCTTCCCTTTATTGTTTGCAGAGAGACACATTCCTGTACATATTTAGGATATTATTTTTGTTTTTTGTAAGTTACTCTGAGCCCCCGCAACTTAACAGTATTCCTAAGACCCGTTCCAGTCAATAAAAATAGATTGAACTTACTACTTTTTAGTAGTAACGAAAATAATAGAGACGCCGTAATTTTACTCTTCTTAGGTTGTGTGTTTGTAGGGTGTGTGTGTTTGACAGCTTTGCTGAAGTATAATTCAGGTACAACAAACTTGCATGTAAAGTGTGTAGTTTGACACTTGACAGAATGTGTGTGACCATGAAATGATTATAGTCAAGATAATAAATGCATCAGACACCCCCAGAAGTTTCTTCTGCTCCTCTCAACACTGATCAAATTTCTGTCACTATACATATTCTAGAAATTTTATGTAAACAATCAAATACAGTGTATATTGTCTCAGGTTTCTTTCACTCAGGGTAATTATTTTTGAGATCTGTCTATGTTGTGGTGTGTACCAATACTTTGCTCCTTTATATTGCTGTTTAGTTTTAATTGTGTGGCATACAGTCATTGTATGATTCCATTTTTACTTCAAGAACAAACTGATCATTCAGGTTTGGGTATTTTGCAGACATTTTCCTGATAATGAGTAAAGTGAGCTTGACACTTTAAGGAAAACAGCTGATGGTATTTGTCAACGATAAAATTTAAGCTTTAAAGCCAAAATTGAAAAGTTGGAAAATATGTGGACTGTCAGTGCAAGTTTGATGCCTTCCCAGTATTTGGGTTTTCTAATAAAGTTGATGGTGACATTAATTTAACTTGATGTTGGTTAATGTGCTATATATGAAAGTTTTGTATAACTCAGTCAATATTTTCAAATCAGTGTATCTTTGAAATCATTCAAGTTTGAAAATCTCATTCAAGGTGCATGATAGACCAAGGAAGTTTAAGGTAACAGAGTACAAAAATTTGTTAATATGATATTCCATTTTGTAAATAATTTCTAAGAAATGACTTCTCACAGAGCTTTTGTGAATATAAATAAATCCTCAGTTATATGAAAAAGCTGTTAAAGTGCTCCTCCCTTCTCTAACTACTTTATCTCTATGTGGTCAGTTTTTATTCATATACTTTACCCAGAACAACCTATTGCATACTGAATGCAGAAGCAGCTGTGAGAATACAGCAATTTTCATTAAGCAGCCATTGAGGTTTTCAAAAATTGTAATTTTCTGGTTCTGAAAAATAATCTTCATGAAAATACCAAAATTTAATGGGTTTATTGGACGACCGAGGATGAGATGGCTGGATGGCATCACGGACTCGATGGACGTGAGTCTGAGTGAACTCCGAGAGATGGTGATGAACAGGGAGGCCTGGCGTGCTGCGATTCATGGGGTCACAAAGAGTAGGACACGACTGAGCAACTGAACTGAATTGTTATTTGAAAGTGAAATACTAAATATTTAAAAATTTACTGTCATTTGTAATATGGTAAATGTTGACAGAGTCATGTATATGTTCTTTGGGGTCTGTCTTAGCTTGGACTGCTATAACAAAATACCTTAAACTGAATGGCCTATAAACAATAGAAATCTATTTCTCATAGTTTTGCAGGCTGAGAAGTCCAAGATCAAGGTTCTTACTGATTTAATATCTGGTGAGAGCCTGCTTTTCATGGGGATGGTCTTGATCCCTGTCTCCTGTACAATGTCACAAACCTCTGTCCATAGTTCATCAGGCACTCTATCAGATCTAGGCCCTTAAATCTGTTTCTCACTTCCACTGTATAATCATAAGGGATTTGATTTAGGTAATACCTGAATGGTATAGTGGTTTTCCCTACTTTCTTCAACTTAAGTCTGAATTTGGCAATAAGGAGCTCATGATCTGAGCCACAGTCAGCTCCCAGTCTTGTTTTTGCTGACTGTATAGAGCTTCTCCATTTTTGGCTGCAAAGAATAGAATCAATCTGATTTCGGTATTGACCATCTGGTGATGTCCGTGTGTAGAGTCTTCTCTTGTGTTGTTGGAAGAGAGTGTTTGCTATGACCAGTGAGTTCTCTTGGCAAAACTCCATTAGTCTTTGCCCTGCTTCATTCCATATTCCAACCCCAAACACCTGCTACTCCAGGTGTTTCTTGACTTCCTACCTTTGCATTCCAGTCTCCTGTATTGAAAAGGACATATTTTTTGGGTATTAGTTCTAAAAGGTCTTGTAGGTCTTCATAGAACCGCTCAACTGTGTAGATCACAATAAACTGTGGAAAATTCTGAAAGAGATGGGAATACTAGACCACCTGACCTGCCTCTTGAGAAAGCTATATGCCGGTCAGGAAGCAGCAGTTAAAACTGGACATGGAACAACAGACTGGTTCCAAGTAGGAAAAGGAGTCCGTCAAGGCTGTATATTATCACCCTGCTTATTTAACTTATATGCAGAGTACATCATGAGAAACGCTGGGCTGGATGAAGCACAAGCTGGAATCAAGATTGCCGGGAGAAATATCAATAACCTCAGATATGCAGATGACACCACTCTTATGGCAGAAAGTGAAGAGGAACTAAAAAGCCTCTTGATGAAAGTGAAAGAGGAGAGTGAAAAAGTTGGCTTAAAGCTCAGCATTCAGAAAATGAAGATCATGGCATCTGGGCCCATCACTTCATGGGAAATAGATGGGGAAACAGTGGAAACAGTGTCAGACTTTATTTTTTTGGGCTCCACAATCACTGCAGATGGTGACTGCAGCCATGAAATTGAAAGACGCTTACTCCTTGGAAGAAAAGTTTTGACCAACCTAGATAGCATATTGAAAAGCAGAGACATTACTTTGCTGACTAAGGTCCGTCTAGTCAAGGCTATGGTTTTTCCTGTGGTCATGTATGGATGTGAGAGTTGGACTGTGAAGAAGGGTGAGTGCCGAAGAAGATGCTTTTGAACTGTGGTATTGGAGAAGACTCTTGAGAGTCCTTGGACTGCAAGGAGATCCAACCAGTCCATTCTGAAGGAGATCAGCCCTGGGATTTCTTTGGAAGGGATGATGCTAAAGCTGAAACTCCAGTACTTTGGCCACCTCATGCTAAGAGTTGACTCATTGGAAAAGACTCTGATGCTGGGAGGGATTGGGGGCAGGAGGAAAAGGGGATGACAGAGGAGGAGATGGCTGGATTGCATCACTGACTCGATGGACGTGAGTTTGAGTGAACTCCGGGAGTTTTGGACAGGGAGGCCTGGTGTGCTGCGATTCATGGGGCCGCAAAGAGTCGGACACGACTGAGCAACTGAACTGAACTGAGAGCCTGCTTCTTGTTTTACATTTCTTCATTGATGTATGTGTTTTGCCTCTTTAAGGTTTGATTGTTTTCTACTACTTCTTTAGATGGTTTTAAAGAATTCTTTTATCTCCCTGGGATTTGTTTTTGCTTTCAGTAAAACATTTTCTCAACCAGTATTTTGGTATGGATAATTGCTGTGTTTTCATTGATTCACTGATCACATTCATGAGAGCTCAGTTCTCATGAGATAGTCTTATCCCATTATTGGGAGATACAGTTTCAACATATAAATTTAGGGGGAGATGACACACAACCTCAGTCCTCATCAACTGATAGGTGTATAAAAGGGTCCTGAGGCCAGATATTCGAGAACTGGTAATGCACGTTGTGTATTTTAAAAAAGATCATTCTGGTTACAGCACTGAGAATCATCATGATTGAGAGTAAGGTAGGGTTAAAGACAGAGCAGGAAGATAGGAGTTTGGGCCAAGCAGCAGAGATGGAAGAAATGTCAGGAGTTTTTTTGTACTCTGGAGATGAATCTAATAAGATTCCTTGATGGATTGTGTGTGAATGTGAAAGTCGCAGTGGCTCAGTTGTGTCTGTTTCTTTGCAATCCCATGGATAGTCCATGGAATTCTCCAGGCCAGAATACTGGAGTGGGGAGCTTTTCCTTCTCCAGGGGATCCTCCCAACCCAGAAATTGAACCCAGGTCTTCTGCATTGCAGGCCGATTCTTTACAAGCTGAGTCATCAGGGAAACTGGATGGCTTCCAGTTGGAAAAAAGTGGAGTCAAAGGTGACAGAAGATATTTGGACTGAGGAAATAATTTTTTTAAATGTGGTAAATTATATTGATTTTTATATATTTTTAAATTGATTTCAATTTTGTTACAGGTTTATTTTTTGTAATACTTTAAATAAAAAAAACTTGGTAGCCTCTTTTGTCTCATGAGGAAAGCTTTAAGATTGTTTTTCTACTAATTCTTCAGATGGTTTTAAAGAATTCTTTTATCTCTCTGGGGTTTGTTTTTACTTTCAGTAAAGTATTTTCTCAACCAGCATTTTGGTATGGATAATTGCTTTTTTTTGTGGGAGGTTATTCTGTCTGTTATAGGATATTTAGCAGCATCTCTGCCATATATTCGGAGAAGGCAGTGGCACCCCGCTGCAGTACTCTTGCTTGGAAAATCCCATGGACGGAGAAGCCTGGTGGGCTGCAGTCCATGGGATCGTGAAGTTGGACATGACTGAGCAACTTCACTTTCACTTTTCACTCTCATGCATTGGAGAAGGAGATGGCAACCCACTCCAGTGTTCTTGCCTGGAGAATCCCAGGGACGGGGGGAGCCTGGTGGGTTGCCGTCTATGGGGTCACACAGAGTCAGACACGACTGAAGTGACTTAGCAGCAGCAGCAACAGCAGCTAGCATATATTGGGCTTCCCAGGTGGCTCAGGTAAAGAATCTGCCTGCTAATGCAGGAGACACAGATCCACTCCCTGGTTCAGGAAGATTCCCCTGGAGGAGGAAATGGCAACCACTCCAGTATTCTTGCCTGGGAAATCCCATGGACAGAGGAGCCTAGTGGGCTACAGTCCATGGGGTTGCAAAAGAGTCGGACACAACTTGGTGACTAACAAACAACTGGCATATGCCTGGTATATGCCAGTGGGAACCCTGACGCTGGCCCAGTTATGATAAGTAAATACATCTCCAGACGTAGCAAATGTCCCCTATGGGACAACATTGTCCTTGATTAAGGAACTACTTCAGTAAAGAATGTTAACAAAATTGAAGCACTGATTTTGAAATATGCAATTTTAAAAGTATGCTGTTTTATTTTTACTGTATCAGTATCCTTAAAGACCTAAACCTAGAAACCATTTTGAATATATGGAGAATATAGGAGGAGGAAAACCAAGGCACAGATGCCTAATTTGATCCAGTTTTTTGAAACATGGTAACTTTGCCAGAATGCTAGTCAGAGTTTGACCAGAATTATCTTAAATTTTGAAAAAAGAAGAATAAGCTGATTCTATCCCATAAGGGTGCTTTTCCTTTTTTTTTTTGTTTAGATTTTTGGTTTTTGATTTATATCTTTCACTTTTTATTTCTTGTCCATGATTTACATGGGTTAGTTGAAAGAGCAGTGTGAAACAGTGGGAGTAACATGGGAGGAGAACTTGGAGAACTGGACTGAATCAGAAAATGTAAATTCAAATTCGCTTCTGTATTTCCTTTAAGTTTTTTCATTTGAAAAAATGGAAGTCTTATTGCAAAGATCTGTTAAACTAATGTGCAGAAAACTTTTTTTAAAAAATGTAAAGCGTTATAAGAAGTTCTTAACATAAGGAAAGAAATTCAAATTTCTCTTAGAAAATTTACAAATCAAAAATTTTAATTACTTACATGACTCATTAAGAGTGGCATCATCTCTAATATGTATTCTGTAGAGTCAGGGAATTTTAGTGTAGGAAGAGGTTTCCATATCAATTTTAATAGTTTTATAGATTATATTTTCACAAACCTTAGCAGAACAGTGATACTTTGAATTTTTGACTTAAATTCATGAGTTTGTGAACTTTGAATTTAATTTTTTAAAATAGTCTACTTTTTAAAGAAATAAAATATTTCAATATAATATATTAAACTTAAAAGCAGTGATGAGCACTGATTGGTGCCATACAATTACTTTGTTTAAATTGAGGCTGTACTGCATCTTTTTTTTTTTTTAAGATTAAAAAAAAAGATTTATTGAGCTGATACATTAAGAGGCAGATAGCATGACTCAAAAAAACACAATATGGGTTAAACGATCTTCATATTTAAATAATTACTAGTGTCATTCTTGAATCCAAAATAAGACGGATGTGTGTTTTTTAATTGAAGTATAATTGACTTACTGTGTTTCAGGTATACAGCAAAATGATTAAGTTGTTTGTTTATATTCAGATTATTTTCCATTTTAGGTTATTATAAGATATCAAATATAGTTCCTTGTCCTACATAGCAAACATTTGCTGCTTGATCTATTTTATGTGTAGGAGTTTGTATCTGTTAATCTCATACTCCTAATTTATCCCACCCCTGCCTTCACCTTTGGTAACTGTCTGCTCTATTTTTGTTTGAACTTACTTGTATCTGATCATGTACTATTATGAAAGTGTTACAAATGTCTGAGCCTAATTTTTCCCCTAATACTGTTAACAAATACAATATTAAGGCAAATTATATGATGGAGCTGCTATAAGACTGTGTTCATCAGAGTGATCAGAAAGCCAGTTCTCATTTACTGGCTTTATACTTTGTATAAATTTATGAAATTATTGGGGCTTCCCTGGTGGCTCAGAAGGTAAAGAATCCGCCTGCAATGCAGGAAACCTGGGTTTGATTCCTGGGTTGGGAAGATCCACTGGAGGAGGGCATGGCAACCCTCTCCAGTATTTTTGCCTGGAGAATCCCGATGGACAGAGGAGCCTGGTGGGCTACAGTCCATGGGGTGGCAGAGTTGGACATGACTGAGCAACTCAGCACAGCACATGAAATTGTTAGCGTACTATTTATGAATCTGATTGATATTTGAAGTTTTCTATTTACTTTTTGCACCTTAGATTAAGAAGGATTTCTGTCATTGCAAAAAAAAAAAAAAGTTTGAAAAACCCAAATTTAACTCAGCCCTCTCATTTTACAGATTTGGAATCTGATTCTAAGAAAACAGTTCCCCAAACTTCATACTGTTAATTGAGTCTCAAGTAAAACTCAAGTTTCCTGATATCCTAATCTTGTGTACAAAGTGTAAGTACTTTCTGTCAGTGTAATAATAATCTAAGGAATATAATACTGAATAGAATTCAGATCTATAACATCTTTAAGTTACATCCTTAAATAATTGTCCCTTGTATAAAATAATTGGTTAAATTTCCTGTTTATGTTTTTTCTCTAATTTTCTCTAAATTGTTATAGTTTGATGACCTTCAGATACACAAGGGTAGGAGCTTTATCCATGACCCAGTGAACCTTCTTCATGATCCTATTGGGCAAGCATTGGAGAGGCAGGTGCAGGAGGCTGATTGATAGTCTTTGAATAAGTTCTGTCTACCTGATTAAGAATCTTTTCCATAGTGAGCCCTTCAATGCACATCACATGCGACCTACAAGTTTTCTTCATGTGCCAAGTCTGAGAGGCTCATCCATATGCCTTTTCTTCAGATTTATTTTTTAACAGATCCTCCAGTCTTGTTCCTTCAGAATTGCTAATCATCCTGCAGAAACTACTAGCTGTGGCCTACTAATATGCATAGGTTCTTAACTGAAACAGTTTCTTCTTCAGGCAAAGTAGATGTACTGGTAGTCCTGTCAGCTTGAATATCTCCTTTTGTTTCTTTGGCAAGGACTCTCCTGGATTGGGATACTGTGCTTTTGCGGTCCATTTCTGGAAGTTACTGGCGTTAGGTGAGAGAGTATGTGCAGATCAAGCTCAGATTTTTTTTCCCCCTTTCTCTGTGAAATTCTCCATGAGGCCGTTTGTTTTGTTTGAAGGAGGGACAGCTGTGTGGAGGAGCAGGGTTCTGGTAGTTTGGGTAACCTCATCACATAACTCCTTTGGGCTTTTCTTTGGTCTATTTTGTATATACCACATTTGCTTCATCAAGGAATCCTTCTGGCTGCATCTGCTTTTTATATCTAAAGTGTGTGTGATTCCTGGAAGACTTAACTATTTTTTTCCTTTTCCTATCTACTCAGGTGACCCTTTGGGTGAATACCAAGAAGAATGTTCTTGGTATAATCAAACACAGGATCCTTTCTTAATAATACTTGGTCTTCTGTTCATGTAAGGTATTATAGATTTATAAACTGACTAAAGTCTGGTAATTGAGTAGAGGCCTGTGACTTTAATTAAAGGCAGCTTAGTCTAATGAGAGTCTTTAATGTATTGCTCATTGATTTTTATTTTTAAGGACATTAGGGTCAAGTGAGCATTGCCTGGAATCTCTGTAGATCAAGCCATGCTGATTATCACACCAAGTTAATTATCTGGGAGGAAATAAGAACTGATCTCAGTACCCAGATGACCCTACATCATTTCTTTTTCTCTAGCTTTCCAGTGGTCTGTTTCCCTGTGTGGACTTGGGTCTTAAGTCTAAAAAAGGACTTCTCTTCTTTTATCTCTGAGATAACAACATTTATACTTCAGTAAGATTTTATATTCCTGTCCTTCATGCTTCTTTTTCATTTTTTTATCCTTCTGAGTTTTTTGGGTATTTTCACAAAATTTTCTTGTCTTCCATTCATCTTTATTTTGCATTGACTTTCCTTATTGCAGTAGGGACATTCCCTTGACTCTTATGTGTGGGTAGTTATTCCTGATTTCAGTTGCCGGATCTTAATGACTACTTAGCCATATGAAGATTCATTATCCTCTTTTGGGCTTTTTAAAAACAGAAATTGAACTGTTGAAAAACAATGTTTTGCTGTTTCCTTCAATACAATGTTTATTCGTGAGGTGTGGGTTTCCTTGGTTTCTTTTAAGTGGTTCCCTCATTTTTTTTTAGCTCCAGTGTTTTTTTTCTCTCTTTCTCTCTCATTCTCATGTAAAAAAAATTGTCAACTATTAGAGTCAAGCTGGAGTTAGGCTGTATCCTACCACAATAGATGTTGGTTCTTACCTGAATTTGGGGGCTATTTTATACTTCTTGAATATTTGACTTACAGTTTTTAGAATTCTAACAATCTAGAGAAACTTAGCTGGAGCCATAGTTATAGTAGAGAGCTTTGCCTCTGTGCTAAAGATTTATTTTCCTCTCCCCCTCCCTCTACACTTTTTGTGGGTGCCACCCATGCTGGTGACAGAGGCTTCCCAGGTGGTGCTAGTGGTAAAGAACCCACCTGCCAATGCAGGAAACATAAGAGATGCAGGTTTGATCCCTGGGTTGTCAAGATCCCCTGAAGGTGGGTATGGTGACCCACTCCAGTATTCTTGCCTAGAGAATCCCAATGGATAGAGGAGCCTGGCGGGCTGCAGTCCATAGGGTTGCAAAAAGTCAGACATGACTGAGTGATTTGACAAGTACACATGCTAGTGACAAGCCTGGATGTATTTAACCTGTCTCAGGATATTTCCATGCCTGGCTTTCCTTACTGGTGTCCCAACCTATTGTCTCAACTTGTTGCCCTCAGAGGAGGAACCTAGAATTGTATAATGATGCTGATAGGGTCCACATACTGCTAATTGACACAAAGTAGGAAGTATAAACAGTGTGTCCCCTGTTGGGTAACCATCTACCCTTGCTTCTAGCACTCACTCCTTGGAATTATGGATACTGGAAGAAGTCTGCATGAAGGAGTGTAGTCCTTCAGTAGGCTTTATTTGGCTTTCTTCCATTACACACTATCAGTCCAATATCTAGTAGAGATTTGTTAGTCTCTTGAAAAATACTGCCTTTTTTTTCGGTTTTCCAGTGATTATATTCCCCTCCCTATTTTTAAATGTTCTCTTGGTTATTTCAGTAGAATTTTTTGAAAGTGTGAAAGGCAGTGAGTGGTCAGTTACATTTTATTTCATCATCTTGTCCAATATGTATAATTTTTACCAACATGTTCAGTTTGATAAATACAGACATGGAATTATTTTTATATTTAATATATGTTTACACACATCTAAAACTAATTTGGTTTATGTTTATGTACATATAAGACTAATTTCATTTAATTTTGACAACTGTCTGTCCAGAAACTAATAGGTTCTTATTATTTGTTTTTTAGAAAATGGATCCTACATCTTTGTTACCAACCCTTTTAAATGTGAATCTGACAATATCACATATAGAATGTCTTCCCAAGGACATTCTGGTGAAATTTCAAGGCAGAAATAACATTGAATGTGAGTTTGACTACCACATATTGCAGAGGGAAATACAGCATATTCAAAAAGGAAACAATAATGTGGACATTGATGACTTCTGTTTGGTAGAAGAAAGAGTATCAGGAGAATGGCAGAGAGGAAGAGTTGTGGAAAAGAAAAATGAACTCTATACTGTGCTCCTCATAGATCGCGGAGAGGAACTGAGAGTTGACAGTACACAGGTTGCTTCAGCCTGTGGCAACTTATTTGAGCTCCCACCACGGGTAACATTTGGCATTTTGGCCAACATACTACCAGCTGGGGAAAAATGGTCTCCCAAGGCTTTGAATTATTTCAGGTCATTAGTAGGACTACAAGTGAAAGGTTGTGTACAAGCTGTTTTGCCTCTTCAGATGATTCTTCTTGAAGTGCCAAACATAATATCCCAGGTTCTTGAATTACAATTAGGGAGACTCATTGATGGAGATTCATTTCGTCTTATTGTGGAAATGGTAAAAGAATTCCCCAAACAAATGTCAGATTCATTATACCATAAAAGACCTGAATTATCATTAAGTAATAATGATACTTTACTTGATATTCAGCATGTTCTGGATAATTTGCAGCCATCTTTGTCAGTGGGCAGTACTGAAAGTGTAAAAGTATCATCTGCCTTGAGCCCAAGTAAATTTTATTGCCAATTAATTAAATGGATTCCAGAGTTAGAAAACTTTACAACATGTATGACATTGCATTATGATATTATCAGCCAAGGAAGTAGTCCCACCTGTGATAATTTTGGACTACTTTGTGTTGCCAGAAGGAGAAATGGACAGTGGCATAGAGGAATTCTTCAGCAGCTTTTGCCCAATAATCACGTGAGAATTTGGTTTATGGATTATGGCAGTAGTGAGGCTATACCTTCAGTTCATGTAAAGAAACTTAAACAAGATTTTATCTTAGTACCATTATTTTCATTTCCATGTTCTCTAACATGTTTACACAGTCCAGACAGAGATACAAGAAAATTTCAACTGAGTATATTTAAACAAGCCTTGTTAGGACAGGTAGTATATGCACACCTTGATCAGTTCAATAAGGATGAGCATTTGTATTATGTAACCTTAGAAAGTCAAGAGTCTGCAATTAGTTCTAAGTGTCTGCTGAAGACTGTAGGCACACAAGTACTTTGTCCAGTGTCTGATTCAAAAATTTATAATAGGCTGAGGGTGTCTAGTGCTTCTGAGGTAAACAGCTTTGCAGTTGAGAGTTTTATTGCAAACACTGAGCGGTCGATAGACTCTCTAAGTAAAAAAGATACTTTAAAAATAGATTTTCCTGTTAAAACTGTAGAAATGAAGATAGAGGCTGCCTACATAGCTTTTGTAGTGTATGTATTAAACCCATCAA
This sequence comes from Cephalophus harveyi, assembly GCA_006410635.1. Lineage (NCBI taxonomy): Eukaryota > Metazoa > Chordata > Mammalia > Artiodactyla > Bovidae > Cephalophus > Cephalophus harveyi. The sequence goes on along the minus strand of SJYT01019165.1, from coordinate 612,124 downwards.
ATTTCTGGATACGTACTAATGAATATCAGAATGAATTTCAAGATATAATGAAAAATATGAACAAATATTATGATTTGTGTGAAAATGATGAACTGATTCTAAGAAATCCAGAACCTGGATTATTTTGTTGTGCTAGATATAGCAAGGATAGACATTTTTATAGAGCTGTCATCACTGAAATTAATGGTTATAAAATTAATGTTTATTTTTTAGATTATGGAAATACTGATTCCATACCATTTTTTGATGTAAAAATTTTGCTTCCGGAGTTCTGTGAGTTGCCTGCTTTAGCCATGTGCTGTTCACTTTCACATATATTTCCTGTTGAAGATTTATGGGTGAAGGCTGCTGTTGATTATTTTAAAAAAATTGTCCTGAACAAAGCAGTTTTGCTTCAGGTTATAGCAAAAAAAGATGACAAATATACTGTAAATATTCAGAGTATTGAAGCCTCAGAAAATAGTGATGTTGTCTCTCTTATGTTACAAGCTGGATATGCAGAATATTGGGAAGTAGAACCAGGATGTTGTCCAAAATTTGTAAGTGAATATTCAGTGTTAAATTTAAAATCTAAAAACAGAGTTAACGTTAAGAAAGTCATATCTGCCCTTGAAGGACCTCAATCTAAAAGGTACCATTCAAATAAGCTAAAAGAAAGTAACTTGTCTTTGTTAAAGTCCCCACCTGTTAATTTCTCTGACTTTAAAAACCCTTTCACCTTGTCTGTGGGACCTGAGTCACTATGGCGTTATAAAGAATATGTGTTTAAACCAGGAAAAGTCCTTGAAGTTAAGTGTTCTTATTCTTGTGGCCCAGGTGACTTCTTATGCCAGCTGCAATGTAAGTTAGAAGATTTAAAATTACTAATGGAACAACTTCAGGATTATTATAGTGTTCATTCTGATCCTTATCAGGTTGGGCAGATGGCTTGTGTTGTTAAATCCTCTAAAGATGGGAAGTGGTATAGAGCTGCTATTTTGACTCAAATATCAAAAAAAGAATTTGATGTAGTCCTGGTTGATTATGGCTACCAGGAAAGAGTTTTAATTAGAGATCTTTGTGCTATTAAGCCACATTTTCTTTCTTTAGAAGCCCAGGCCTTCAGATGTAGTCTTAACCATTTAGTTGAACCCATTAGTTGTAAAGTATTCAGTTGGTCGAGAGAAGCATGCAGAGACTTTGAGAATTTTATTTCTTCATCGAGAGGGTTATTGACTTGTGTCATCTGTGCCATAGTTCTTATATATCCAAACTGTTTAAGTAATTTAGTGGATTTACAGTCTCCATTTACTAGTGCAAAAGAATTTCTTATTCGTCATGGCTCTGTACAGTATTGTACAGTATCAAAGCCATTTCCATCTTCAGTTCATCTTTACAGTTACTGTTATTCTTCCTTCAATATAAAAATTGGAAGTGAGGAAGAAATATATATATCTCACATATATAGTCCTCAAAAGTTTTATTGCCAACTTAGTAGAAATAATAAAGACCTAGAGATGATAGAAACAAAAATCAGGGAAATTAGTTACCTCAGTGATTGCCCCAAATATAATTTTAGTAAAATGAGATTATGTATATCTAAGTATGTAGAGGATGGTCTCTATTACAGAGCTTTATCAATGCCGACAGATTCATTATCTGACTTCCTGGTGTATTTTGTGGACTTTGGAAATAAGCAGTTAGTAGAAGAAAGCATGTTGAGGGCTGTTTCAGATGAATTTCCAGAGTTGCTGTTTACACCTATGCAAGCTATTAAATGTTTTTTGTCAGATCTTAGCGATGTAGATATTCCAGCAGAAATCAATAACTGGTTTGGAGATAAATATTTTGGAAAACCATTAAGGGCAAAAATACTGTCCAGGGAGCCAAATGGCCAGTTTGGTGTGGACTTATATGATGGATATCAACATATAAATCAGAAAATTAAAATGTTGCTTCATGCTTATGGAAAAAAACTTTGTGACCAAGCACAGTGTGTGAAAAAGGATCATAAAACAAATGAGAATAAAAAAGAGGCTGTTTCCTTGAAAGGCAAAATAAAAAACAACTATCACCGTAACATAAGTAAAACTAGTCTAATAACATATTCTGAAAGCAAAACAGATCAGCTAATGAATCCCAGAAGTATATATGCCAGGCTTTTGAAACCATCAGTTTGCTGTAAAGTGGAACCTGTGTCAAAAAACAAGGTGAAGACGTCTTTGCAAGTTGAACTTAAAAATAAAGGTGTAGAAATTGTCCCTGGACTTGCACATATTCTTGATGAACATGATGTGGGCCAAAACTCAGTAAAGGTTGTATCACAGTCCTTTATCAGAGAATTAAATCAAGCAGCCTCAAAAAACATACATAGTCATGCCAGACCACAAATTAAAGACCTTCCTCAACCGAAGATTTACTTAAATGCCTACGTTAAAGGATATGTTTCTAATATAAGTAATCCAGCGAGTTTCCATATTCAGCTTGCTGAGAATGAAAATGCAATCATCAGACTAGCGGCTGCTCTAAATGTAAGAAGAGCCAGTATAGTGAGAGAGAGAAAATCAGTTAAACCCATGGTAGGAGATCTTGTAGTTGCAGAATACTCTGGTGACAATGCCATTTACAGAGCAGTTATTAAGAAAATTTTGTCAAAAAATTCTTACGAAGTGGAATTTATTGACTATGGTAACACTGCAGTAGTAAGCACATCTAAAATTTATGAAATTAAGAAGGAATTTTTAACCATTCCTCAGCTAGGAGTTCATTCTTTCCTTAGTGGAGTCAAGTGGAATGAACCTAATGAAATATGGGACAGAAAAACTGTGGATTATTTTGCTTCAAGAGTAAGTAACAAAACAGTTTCCTGTGAGTTTTTGAAAAGGCATGAACAGAAATGGGAAGTAAATGTAATTTGTGATGAAAAATGTGTCATTAATGAACTAGTGAAATGGGCAGCATGTTCGAAACTACAGAGAATAGTATTACAAATGCCTCAGGTTGTCTCTCAAAAGGTGGGCCCTGTTGATAATGAAACGAAGAAAGGAGGATCAAATGGATATGAAGGTTCTGTGATCCTTCAGCCATCCTGCCAACAACTGGTTAGTATTCCCTTTGAAGAGTTAAAACCTGGACAACTTGAAAAGGCTGAAATACTTCATGTTTCAAAAAGTGGAACGTTTTATGTGAAGTTATCTAAAAATAAAAAGACTTTATCAGATTTAACAGTATTAATTACTAAAGAAGTAAGAAACACTGCTTTTTTATCAGTGGAAAATATTGAGCAAGGCTTGGAATGCTTGGCAAAATCTAAGAACACTTTTAAGTGGTATCGATCAAAAGTAGATAAGTATGTTGATGAGGAAGTGCTTGTTTTTTTAGTAGATTGTGGTAGGTATGAAATAGTGCCTTCATGTAATACTAAGGTGCTTAGTAATGAAATCAGAAATATTCCAAGACAAGCTGTGCCTTGTAAATGGATTTGGTTTGAAAATTTTAGGAAGATGCCATTTGAATCCATTGTGTGTTTGTTTGCTCATTTGGAAATAAACATCCTTTTCCTGAAATATTTAGACTCTGCTTGGAAAGTAGACATTTTGATAGATGGTCTGTTACTTTTGGAATATTTAAATACAGTTCATGTTGAAGAAAACAAATTTAGATCTCCAGGAATTATTTGTAGTGTTGAATCTAAGACTCCTGTATCACCATGTACCATAAGATCATTTCCCTGGACACAGCTTCAAAATGGTAGGCAATATTTTGGTATTGCCACTGCTGTTTCTGATCCATCAGACTTCTGTGTTCAGTTGGAAGATTTCTTTGACACAATGAAATCTCTCTTTATGTTGCTTTCTGATCTACCAGAAGACTTACAAACAGTGCCTCAAGAGCATATAATTCCCGGTTCTAGTTGTTTGTTCAAATATGAATCGGAAGAGCAGTGGAATAGAGTAGAAATTTCCGAAGTCTCTGATCAGAATTTACTTCTTATATTGATTGACTATGGATTTTCTGTTTACATACATTATTCAGATATAAAAAATCTTAAGCTTGTTCCTGAAGAACTTCTGAATTTGCCGAGGCTAAGTTATCCTTGCATCTTACATGGTATCTTACCTGCTGAAGGGAGACATTGGAATGAAGAAGCCAAAAGATTTTTTCAAGATTTCCTGAGTAAACCGGGCTTAGTTTTTCAGTTTAGGGAATACAGTTTTGAAACAAAACTGAAGGTAGACATCATTCATGAGAAAAACAATTTGGCAGACATGTTAGTTGCCTCTGGTCTTGCAATTTATTCTAAAGATTCAGCTCATCTCGACGCAGTTACTACTGGATCTATTGAAGTCCAATATAAGTCAGAGAGTAAGCCTATTTGCCAATTGTTAGATCAAAATAATTACAAAATAGAAAATATAAATTGTACATGCACTGAGAAGCAAGTGCTAAAAAATCAGAAAACTATAAAGAGGAAAGACTTCTATAAACACCTCTTAAGGAAAAGCCATATTAGTAGAAGATTACATCCTGGAAACTCAGTACTGAGGAGGAAGAAGGTTGATACTGGAAAACATAATCCTGGAAGTACCATTACATCTGATACATGTGCAGCAGCTTCATTTTGGGAACTACCTAATGGTTTGAAGAATAACACCAATTGCATTGAAAACATTTTTGCAAAGCTAAGTGAAGGATTGCAGGAAAATAATACAGTGGATTTAAGAACAGGAAAAGCACTACATGTTAATGAAGTAGTGGTATCAAAACATTTGAAAGGTTAGTGGACATTTTTAAAGAATTCTATTTTGTAGATTTTGTAGATTCTATTTTTGATTATTTAAAGGTTTGTTATTTACTAAAATTATTCAAGTTTAAAATGCCCTGCAAGATTTTACTAAAAATTTGAATAAATGGATAACTAGAAGAGATCACGAATTATAAAATAATGCTTTGTTATTTTTACCTTTTATGAATGCTGTGTGAATGTAATGAAAGTAGAGGATTTGAACCACATATGCATGAACACGTGCATGACATTTTGCAAACTTCAGGGGTTTCTCAAAACTCCTGAAGGTCCACAGATCTCAGATTGATCTTGTTACTATTAGAGAGCTTCCTGGGTGCATTTTGAAGAATCAGTTTTCTATTATACTTTGATTCTTATCAGATTACATATATCTTGAGGTTTTTTGAGTGTGATTTTTAGCATATTGATAATGTAATTAAACTTGTAGAATAAACTGACTCTAGTATATTCATCTGAAAACTTTCAGATATCAAGCTGTTTATAAACATTAAATTTTTAATAGCCTATGTGCTAGAGTTAAAATTTTAATATTCTCTGTGTGGAGTATTATCTTTTTTTGTTTATGTGTGTTATATTTCATTTTATATATGAATTAGTGAGGATTTATAGGTTATAAAGAATATTCTATGCTTAATGAATGCTCCAACTTGTGTATTTTTTTGTTTTATTCTATTTTGTAGATTTTGTAGATTCTATTTTTGATTATTTAAAGGTTTGTTATTTACTAAAATTATTCAAGTTAAAAATGCCCTGCAAGATTTTACTAAAAATTTGAATAAATGGATAACTAGAAGAGATCACGAATTATAAAATAATGCTTTGTTATTTTTACCTTTTATGAATGCTGTGTGAATGTAATGAAAGTAGAGGATTTGAACCACATATGCATGAACACGTGCATGACATTTTGCAAACTTCAGGGGTTTCTCAAAACTCCTGAAGGTCCACAGATCTCAGATTGATCTTGTTACTATTAGAGAGCTTCCTGGGTGCATTTTGAAGAATCAGTTTTCTATTATACTTTGATTCTTATCAGATTACATATATCTTGAGGTTTTTTGAGTGTGATTTTTAGCATATTGATAATGTAATTAAACTTGTAGAATAAACTGACTCTAGTATATTCATCTGAAAACTTTCAGATATCAAGCTGTTTATAAACATTAAATTTTTAATAGCCTATGTGCTAGAGTTAAAATTTTAATATTCTCTGTGTGGAGTATTATCTTTTTTTGTTTATGTGTGTTATATTTCATTTTATATATGAATTAGTGAGGATTTATAGGTTATAAAGAATATTCTATGCTTAATGAATGCTCCAACTTGTAGAATATTCTATGCTTAATGAATGCTCCAACTTGTATATTATTCCAACATATACAGGTTACGTTGTTTCAGTGAATGGAGATATCTTGTTTTTAATTGATATATTTTAGAAAGTATTTCATTTGAATTCATATTAGATGTTTTACAGTGAATTGATAAATGCTTTAATATGGGCCCTTCTTTTCTAATTTTTGAATCACTCTTTTATCATAGTAGCAGTAGTGGTAGAATGTTTATTATGTTTCCAGGTACTAGGTGGAATTATACGTATTAGCTTATTTAAAGCTTTCCACCACTCTTTGAAGCTCCATTAAAATGTAAACTAATAACTAGTATCCTACTTCCTTGCCTGAATTCAAAACCACCTTACAGAGACAAACAGAAAGACAATTGAGCAACATACTACATTTATTAAAAACAAAACAATATTTGATGAATGTGGCTTACATACATGGGTATATAGGTTTCCCAATACTGAATCTATAAAAGTAGGCTTAACCCACATAGGCACAGAGGAGAGTTTCTCCATGGGGGCTTACCCATGTAAAATTTACAGCTTGAGGTAGCCATATCTATAAAGGGAGAGAGAGGGAAGAGGAAGAGACTAATAAAACATAGATCTTTCTCACTGTAAATGAAACAGATTGCCTCGACTTCTCGAGTATGAGTAAGGGAGGAATGAGACCAGAGGGTTGTTAATCTAGGAGTGTGCCTCAATCATGAATGCTTCCACATGGAGGAAGATCAGGAATGAGAAGTGTCCTTCTCCCCCAAAATTATTATGAATATTTTCACTAAGGCTCAGGGAAATTAAGTAAATTGCCCATGGACATAAAGCTGGTAAGTAAGAAACTGAAATTTTAAGTTCAGATTTCTCCCAACTACAGAGTCTACTTTTGTCCATTATTTATACTTTTAAAAATAGTTTATTTTAGAAAGGGTTTTTCTATAAAACTCCTGACCATCAGTCTGTTCATTTTGGCACTTACATATCTTTTATTGTTCCTTTACTTGTGAACGTTTTTGCCTTCTTTGTTTTGCTCATCAAATTCTTTAAAATCCCACTTTTGGTCACCACGTCTATCCCACCTCCTGCATCCTTAGCACACAGTGAGTTAAAAACTTAAAGTGTTGAAAGTAGCAGTTATAAAAGGAGTTAGAGAATCAAACATTAAAATTATACTTCTAAAAAATTTGAAGTCCCTTTTAAGGAAAGATCATAACTTCAGTGATACAAAAATATATGGTTTTATGGACAAAGAATAGGGTGATAGATTTGCTATTATCATAGTTTTAGAACAAAACAAAATAAGAAAACACATAAACTGATTTCATTGCCTGGAGTGCCATCTGGGTTCTTCCGCCTGTATTACTTATCCAAGGGTAATAGTAACCACTGCTGTTTGCTGCTATTATTGGCTGTAGCTTGTCTGAGTCTAGAGCAAAATAGTTTTAGTAGTTCTTATTTGAAGATAATCAACACTTGAGAAACTTTCTTGATTATTAAAAATGTTAGCAGAGGGACTCTAACAGCCGTGCTTTTCAAGCTAGACTTTGCATTGGCGTTAAGAAAGGATGTTTTCTTTTTTAAAATTCTGATGCCTGTGTGTCAGTTTTACATATTGTAGATTGTTTTAATTGGTCAAACTGTGGCCTTGCCGTTAGGATTTTAAAGCTCCCCAAGTGATTCTGATGTATAGCCAAGGTACAGAATTGCTATTCTAGAAATTACTATGGATAGCTTCTTGAATTGTGGGAGAAAATAGTAATTTTGTATTTTTATGTGGGGAAATGTTTAGAATTGTTTCTGTATTTGGAGTCCAGACTATACATAATAAGTCATAGTAACCCTCTGCTAAACTTAATTTAAGGTAATGGACATTGTATTAGAAATGGCCTAGAAGTATATAATGCATTTATTTCATCTTGCTCAGGTATTGGTTTAGTTATAGAAGTTTGTTGTTGTTCAGTTGCTAAGTCGTGTTCCACTCTTTGTGATCCCATGAACTGCAACACACCAGGCTTCCCTGTTCTTCACCATCTCCTGGATTTGCTCAAACACATATTCATTGAGTTGGTGATATCATCCAACCGTCTCATCCTTTGTCAGCCCCTTCTCCTCCTTCCCTCAATCTTTCTCAGCATCAGAGTCTTTTCCAATGAGTCAGCTCTTTGCATCAGGTGGCCAAAATATTGGAACATCAGCTTCAGCATTAGTTCTTCTAATGAATATTCAGGGTTGCTTTCCTTTAGGATTGACTGGTGTGATCTTGCTGTCCTGGGGGAACGCTCAAGAGTCTTCTCCAGCATCACAGTTCAAAAGCATCAGTTCTTCAGCACTCAGCCTTCTTTATAGTCCAACTCTCACATCCATATGTGAGTACTGGAAAAACCATAGCTTTGACAATATGGACCTTTGTTGCCAAAGTGATGTCTCTGCTTTTTAATACACTATCTAGGTTTGTCATAGCTTTTCTTTCAAGGAGCAAACATCTTTTAATTTTATGGCTATAGTCACCGTCTGTAGTGATTTTAGAGCCCAATTGCATGCTTTGCTTCAGTCTTGTCCAACTCTTTGTGATCCTATAGAGTGTAGCCCACCAGGCTCCTCTGTTCATGGGATTCTCCAGGCAGGAGTACTGGAGTGGGTTGCTTTGCCCTCCTCCAGGGGAATCTCCTGATCCTGGGATTGAATCCACATCTCCTGTGGCTCCTGCATTGTAGGCAGATTCTTTACTGCTGAGCCAGAGTCTTTTCTCATTTAGGTTATTACAGAATATTGAGTAGAGTCCCCTGCTCAGTAGAGTCCCCTGTTCAGTAGATTCTGAAGTGAAAAGTGCTCAATCTTGTCTGACTCTATGAGATACCCCCCCACCCCTGCCACCATGGACTATAACCCACCAGAATCCTCTACCTGTTAAGTTTTCTAGAAAAGAATACTGTAGTGGGTTGCCATTTCCTTCTCTAGGGGATCTTCCAGATCCAGGGATTGAACCTGCATCTCTGGTGTCTCCTGCTTTGGCAGGAAGATTCTTTACCACTAGCGCCACCTGGGGTCCTGCATGTAAGCTTTATCTTATAATACTTGTCTTTCTCTGACTTACTTCACTTATGATAAACTTCAGTTCATTCATGTTGCTATAAATGGCATTTTTCATTCTTTTTAATGGCTGAGTAATAGCCCATTGTATATATTACTACATCTTTATCCATTCATCTGTAACTGTATCAATTTGCATTCTTACCAGCAGTGTACAAGGGTTCTCTTTTCTCCAAACGCTTTCTAGCATTTACTGTTGTGGGTTTTTTTTTTTTTTTTTGATGATGGCCATTATAACAAGTGTGAGGTGGTATCTCATGGTAATTTTGGTTTGCATTTCTCTAATAATTAGTGGTGTTGAGGATCTTTTCATGTGTGTGGTTTCCTTTGTGGTGCAAAAGCTTTTGAGTTTCAATAGGTCCCATTAGTTTTTTTGTTTTTATTTTCATTTCTCTAGCAGATGGCTTGAAGAAGATATTGCTGTGATTTCTGTCAGCGAGTCTTCTGCCTATGTTTTACTCTAAGAAAAACAGTGATATTTGTTACAGTGATATTTTCGGTTTTGTGCCAATACCTGTTGTTTTTATGACTGTAGCTTTGTAGTGTAGTCTTAAGTCAGGGCACCTGGTTCCTTCAACTCAATTTCTCTCAAAATTGCTTCAGTTATTAGATGTCTTTTGTGTGTCCATACAGATTTTAAGGTTTTCTTGTTATAATTCTGTGAAAAATGCCATTGGTTACTTGATAGGGATTGCATTGAATCTGTAGTTTGCTTTGGTAGTATAGTCATTTTGAAAATACTGATTCTTTCAGTCCAAGAACATAGTGTATATTTCCATCTGTTTATGTAATCTTCTATTTCTTTCGTCAGCATCTTGTAGTTTTCAGAGTACATGTCTTTTGTTTTCTTAGGTTTATTCCTAGGTAATTTATTCTTTTTGATGTGATGGTAAATGGGATTGTTTCTTTAATTTTTTTTCTAATCTTTTGTGGTTAGTGTATAGAAATACAACAGATTTCTGTATATTTTGTATCCTGCAACTTTACTGAATCCATTGATGAACTCTAATAGCTTTCTGGTACCATCTTTAGGATTTTCTATATTGTATCATGTCATCTGCAAGCAGTGACAGTTTTGCTTCTTTTTTCCCAATTTTAATTTCTTTTACTTTTTCTTCTCTGATTGCCATGGCCAGGATTTCTAAAACTGTGTTGAATAAAAGTGTCAAGGGTGAACATTCATTTCTTGCTTCTGATCTTATAGGAAATGCTCTCAGCTATTCGCCAATGAGTATGTCTTATACAGTTTGTTTATTTACCTGGAAGACATCTTTGAAAGAAATCTGGAATAGCAACCCAGTTTTAGAGAAGAATATTGTCTGACATTTTAAATTTGAGATCCTATCTGGACATCCAAAGGGGAGTGGCTGACAGGCATGCAAAATGTCAGATGGAATTTTGAAAATACAACACTAAGTGATATATTCATAAATCACTTGTATTAAAAACTAGCATGGTACTGAAAAATATGGGCATTGAGGCCAAATTCCCTGAGTTTGAATTCCTTTTTCCATCCTTTATTAATTGAAAATGTAGGTAAGCTTTTTAAGTGATCTGTTCCTTAGCTTCTTTGTCTGTGAAATGGAGATCGTCATAATTACTCCATTGTTTGGTGGAGGATTAAATAAAACACAAAGTGTTTTCACTAGTACCTCAGTTCAGTTCAGTTGCTCAGTCATGTCCAATTCTTTGCGACCCCATGCACTGCAGCACACCAGGCCTCCCTGTCCATCACCAACTCCCGGAGTTTACCCAGACTCACGTCCATTGAGTTGGTGATGCTATCCAACCATCTCATCCTCTGTCGTCCTCTTATCCTCCTGCCCTCAGTCTTTCCCAGCATCAGGGTCTTTTCAAATAAGTCAGCTCTTCGCATCAGGTGGCCAAAGTACTGGAGTTTCAGCTTCAGCATCAGTCCTTCCAATGAATATTCAGGATGATTACCTTTAGGATAGACTGGTTGGATCTCCTTGCAGTCCAAGGGAATCTCAAGAATCTTTTCCAACACCACGGTTCAAAAGCATCAATTCTTCGGCGCTCAGCTTTCTTTATAGTCCAACTCTCACATCCATACATGACCACTGGAAAAACCATAGCCTTGACTAGACAGATCTTTGTTGGCAAAGTAATGTCTCTGCTTTTTAATATGCTGTTTAGGTTGGTCATAACTTTCCTTCCAAGGAGTAAGCGTCTTTTAATTTCATGGCTGCAATGTCCGTCTGCAGTGATTTTGCAGCCCCCCAAGATAAAGTCAGCCACTGTTTCCCCATCGATTTCCCATGAAGTGATGGGACCAGATGCCATGATTTTAGTTTTCTGAATGTTGAGCTTTAAGCCAACTTTTTCACTCTCTCACTTTCAAGAGGCTCTTTAGTTCTTCTTCACTGTCTGTCATAAGGGTGGTGTCATCTGTGTATTAGATTATTGATATTTCTCGCAGTCTTGATTCTGGCTTGTGCTTCATCCAGCCCAGCGTTTCTCATGATGTACTCTGCATATAAGTTAAATAAGCAGGGTGACAATATAAAGCCTTGACGTACTCCTTTTCCTATTTGGAACCAGTCTGTTGTTCCAGGTCCAGTTCTAATGGTTGCTTCCTGACCTGCATACAATTTCTTAAGAGGCAGGTTAGGTGGTCTGGTATTCCCATCTCTTTCAGAATTTTCCACAGTTTATTGTGATCCACACAGTCAAAGGCTTTGGCATAGTCAATAAAGCAGAAGTAGATGTTTTTCTGGAACTCTCTTGCTTTTTCCATGATCCAGCAGATGTTGGCAATTTGATCTCTGGTTCCTCTGCCTTTTCTATAAGAGGCAGGTTAGGTGGTCTGGTATTCCCATCTCTTTCAGAATTTTCCACAGTTTATTGTGATCCACACAGTCAAAGGCTTTGGCATAGTCAATAAAGCAGAAGTAGATGTTTTTCTGGAACTCTCTTGCTTTTTCGATAATCCAGTGGATGTTGACACTTTGATCTCTGGTTCCTCTGCCTTTTCTAAACCTGGCTTGAACATCTGCAAGTTCATGGTTCATGTACTGCTGAAGCCTGGCTTGGAGAATTTTGAGCATTACTTTACTAGCATGTGAGATGAGTGCAATTGTGCGGTAGTTGGAGCATTCTTTGGCATTTCCTTTCTTTGGGATTGGAATGAAAACTGACCTTTTCCAGTCCTGTGGCCACTGCTGAGTTTTCCATATTTGCTGGCATAGTGAACACAGCACTCTCACAGCAGCATCTCTTAGGATTTGAAATACCTCAACTGAAATTCCATCACCTCCACTAGCTTTGATTGTAGTGATGCTTCCTAAGGCCCACTTAACTTCATATTCCAGCATGTCTGGCTCTAGGTGAGTGATTATCTGGGTCATGAAGATCATTTTTGTATAGTTCTTCCATGTATTCTTGCCACCTCTTCTTAATATCTCCTGCTTCTGTTAGGTCCATACAATTTCTGTCCTTTATTGAGCCCATCCTTGCATGAAATGTTCTCTTGGTATCTCTGATTTTCTTGAAGAGATCTCTAGTCTTTCCCATTCTGTTATTTTCCTCTATTTCTTTGCATTGATTGCCGAGGAAGGCTTTCTTATCTCTCCTTGCTATTCTTTGGAATTGTACATTCAAATAGGTATATCTTTGCTTTTCTCCTTTGCTTTTCGCTTCTCTTCTTTTCACAGCTATTTGTAAGGCCTCCTTAGACAGCCATTTTGCTTTTTTGCCTTTCTTTTTCTTGGGGATGGTCTTGATCCCTTTCTCCTGTACAGTGTCACGAACCTCCGTCCATAGTTCATCAGGCACTCTGTCTATCAGATCTAGTCCCTTAAATCTATTTCTTACTTCCACTGTATAATCATAACGAATTTGATTTAGGTAATACCTTAATGGTCTAGTGGTTTTCCCCACTTTCTTCAATTTAGGTCTGAATTTGGCAATAAGGCGTTCATGATCTGATCCACAGTCAGCTCCCGGTCTTATTTTTGCTGACTGTGTAGAGTGTCTCCATCTTTGGCTGGAAAGAATATAATCAATCTGAATCTGGTGTTGGCCATCTGGTGATGTCCATGTGTAGAGCCTTTTCTTGTGTTATTGGAAGAGAGTGTTTGCTATGGCCAGTGCGTTCTCTTGGCAAAACTCTATTAGCCTTTGCCCTGCTTTGTTCTGTACTCCAAGGCAAATTTGCCTGTTAGCCCAGGTGTTTCTTGACTTCCTGCTTTTGCATTCCAGTCCCCTATAATGAAAAGGACGTCTTTTTTGGTGTTAGTTCTGAAAGGTCTTGTAGGTCTTCATAGAACTGTTCAGCTTCAGCTTCTTCAGTGTCACTATTACCTGATGCATAGTAAATGCTTATCGTTAGCTAGTAATCATTATAATAAAACAACTATATTTACTTTAAAATATTTTGGGAAATGGTAACTTTGAAAAAGTTCTGATGCTACTCTGTAAGAAGTGTTTAGGACAATGTGTGCATGTGCACACATCATAACTTAACAGTGTGAGATTAATGGTTAAATTTCTATTTTGAAGGTAAGATTTATGATTAAGAGATAATTATTGTTTTAAATAAGCATTGGAATAGGCTGTACGTGTTTCACAGAGGTTATAATTGTTTAAGAAAGCCATTTTAAGTTTCTATATTAACTGTTAATTAAACCCATAATGCTTTGAAAATTGTATTCATCATGTTCATTTTTGTTTGCTTTTTCAGTAGAGGGAGAAGAAAGCTCAGATGGTTTATGTATCAACAGATGGTACATAGAATACACAGTTATTTCTATATTTGGATGTTCCAGATATATTTTAAAAGTTTTAAATGTAGAACAATTTTTAATATATTAAACCTGTTAAAATAATCTAGATTGTTCAGATTATTTTCTCAGGAGACAATAACTAGAATGTTAGAGGAATTTTTAACACCAAGAATTGTTATTTGATGTAAAAAGTGTTACTTAGGAAATGTGGTTCACCTCTAAAGTATCTTGAAAAAATTTTATTCAAGAAATGATTTTTACACTTGCTTTTACAGTCATTCAGTTCAGTTCAGTTCAGTTCAGTCGCTCAGTCGTGTCCGACTCTTTTCCAAAGTACTGGAGTTTCAGCTTTAGCATCATTCCTTCCAAAGAAATCCCAGGGTTGATCTCCTTCAGAATGGACTGGTTGGATCTCCTTGCAGTCCAAGGGACTCTCAAGAGTCTTCTCCAACACCACACCTCAAAAGCATCAATTCTTCGGCGATCAGCCTTCTACAGTCATTAGATAATATCATTTCAATATTTTCAGCTGTCTTCGCTGACTAATGTCTGTGTTTCAGTTGCTACTTTGTAGGGTCCTAATTTCAATCCTGAGTTATATGTAGTCAATGGCACCCCACTCCAGTACTTTTGCCTGGAAAAGCTTATGGACGGAGGAGCCCAGTAGGCTGCAGTCCATGGGATCGCTAAGAGTTGGACACGACTGCACAAGTTCACTTTCACTTTTCACTTTCATGCATTGGAGAAGAAAATGGCAACCCACTCCAGTGTTCTTGCCTGGAGAATCCCAGGGACGGGGGAGCCTGGTGGGCTGCCGTCTATGGGATCACACACATTCGGACACGACTGAAGTGCCTTAGCAGCAGCAGCAACCCTATGTAACAATATTCCCTGGGAAGCAGAGGTGCTTATAGGACTGACATTTATCAGAAGGTCAGAGTTAATCCTATTTTCCTATCTTTTTAGCTCTTACTATGGTGTTTTTCTTCCTTTCATTTTATCATTATATCTATTTTTAATTTGGGCTTGGGTTTATTGCTTGTGGATATTTGTGATATGTGGGTTTTTGTGACATTAAAGAACATCCTTCTCTAGTGGTAGGAGTATAGATATTGTTAGAGCATTTACCTGTGAATTGGAATTTATTTTGCAAGTAAATATTGTCGCTCAGTTGGTAAAGAATCCGCCTGTAATGCAGGAGACCTGGGTTCGATCCCTGGGTTGGGAAGATCCTCTGGAGAGGGAAATGGCAACCCACTCCACTTCTCTTGCCTGGAGAATTCCATGGACAGAGGAGCCTGGTGGGTTACAGTCCATGGGATCACAGAGTTGGACACAACTGTATGACTATGTTTAGTTCAAATATTTATTGGGCAAATCCAGTGTTTTGGTGCAAAGATAGAACCTTAAAATTATACAAGTGTGCTTAAGAGTCAGTGTAAATCAAATAGTTTTGAGAAACTAGAGATCTAGGGATACAAAGAATTTTGTGATAAACTTAAAATTTTCAAAACTGGCTAAGGGCAAAAAGCTTTGTCATTTGTACATATATATTGAGTGTTGAATATGTGTTGATATTATTTTTTGAGCCTAGGAAATAATTTCCAGAAATAATATTTATGAATATATTGGCATTTAAATTTGGTATCTTGAAAGTTAATGTATTTAAGGCAGGCAGATATTATTTATATATTTTTACATTATGAATTAATATATAGTTATGATTATTTTAACATTTTCTTTGGTCTGTGGATGCGTGGACCTGACTCAGCACACTGAACCACTGGCTGCGGGAAGGAGACAGCGAGGGTCAAGGGATGGCCAGTCTCTGCACTTACGAAACAGGGACACCCTGTTCCACCTCCCCTGAAAAAATGACATCTCCTCTGAGCAACTTTCTTAACTTGCCTGTTCCTCACGGGTAAATGTAGATATACTAACACCAGGAGCACGGGTAGAACAAACAGCCAAAGTACCTGAAGTACCATCTGATGCGACTTCCAATCAGTGGGAAAACCCTTTTCTCTTTCCTACATTCACGTGGACATTTAATGCTGATAGTGAGTTTCTAGAGAAATTGGCAGCACGAAATGAGACCCTCAGTTCTATCCAAAACCCTGAGGTCAAGAGTCTTTACTGAAGATATTATTTATGACCTACGAAACATTCAAGTGCCTTCTCGTTTTAAAAAGTATATTCCGAGATAAGAAGACCTATAATATAAAAGCATCATCTTGGGTGTCTACTCAATCCCAGGATGAGGTTTCCAAACACCTGATAGGATTTCTACCTAGGTGTATAAAACCACAGCAGAGCTGGAAATAGAAAACAAATGCCTAAAGTAGAAAATTATTTTAACTAGAGAACTCTTCTGTCTTCATTTTAAAAGGTTTTTGGTACTTTCAGCCTCATCAGATTCAGATAATGAAGGAAAACAGGTCAATTCCAGAAAGTCAAGCAGAACAAAAGTTATGTTGTAACTAGAAACACAATACACGCTTGAGAAAAATCACTACACATATCCAGTTGTCTGTTGGCCCGTCAATCCATCCATCCATCCATTATTTACTAAGCAACTACAAGTGAGAGGTACCCAATGTGAGATTCCAAGATATCCTTCCCCTGCAGGGGGCTGATCAGACACATACACACACTCCTGTAACTAAAGCTGAGAAAGTACTTGGTATCCAATGGCATATTTAACTAAAAAAAATTAATATCTATATTTAAAGGTAAGTCATGTAAATTATTTACAGCAAAGCACTAAAAATTTCTGTGATTCCTAAAGCAGAAACATGCAACAAAGAGCTTGAAAATAAATACTCAACACAGAGAGACTCTTAGGGAGACCAATGGAAACATTTTAATATGAATTTGTTTGTCAGCTCTAGTTAATCCAAAGGCAAGACTTTATAAAGCTCAAAAACATCCCAAGTTAAACACTGAGCAACATATACATTTAAAATGTAGGTCACATGGGATCAGATAGACAGACAGACAGACAGACACACACACACACAATTTGCTGCAGTTTCCATCTGTACAGGTGACCCCCTCAAATCTAAAAAAATCTCTTCTCCTAAATCAAGTACAACTCAGAATCTGAAAAAGAATTTGTAAAAATGTGCTCCACTGGTCAGGGCAAAAATTCCTTGGCTACAATATTCCAAATGTTAAATTTAGCAGGTTCATTATGGCACAAAACAGACAGGGCTGCTGCCAAGCGCTGGGTCTATAATTCAGTTGCAAAGCCGTGGGCATTCCCTGGACCGCAGAAAACCACACGTGGTCTCCAGGAGTCTCAGACAGAATGATGGGGTTGTAATCCCAGGTCTGCTTGTTTTTCCAGCGTGTGTCATGATTTATGGATCTCAGTGGGGGTTTTAGTTCGTTCCCATGGGAAGAATTATTTTCTTTGCCCTTAATGCTGCTCACTTTTAAGGGGAATGCTGACATTTTAAAAATTGAAGCTCTCTTTTAAAACATTTTTTTTTTTTTGGTTTTTACTCTGAATATAATTCTCATCCATTTTTAGAAGTCTCCAGCATTGTATTTTTATCTCTATTTGACTTTTACAATAATTTTTCTTGGTATGGATATCATAATATAGCCTAGATATGTTTAAGATTCTAATAGTCATTCCCCTTTGGCTATGATGCATTAACATCTTCATGTGAACCCTAAGTAATAGTTTTAATATATTTCCTTAGTTTTGTCATAATTTTTTAGTAATGATAAAGTGATCAGTTGCTGACTAAAGCTACTTTTGTCATAATGCTTTTGTGTAGCACAGTGTATTTATTTCTGTCTTTATGTCCTTGAACATAATGATCTTTGAATATCTTCTCATTACTAAATCATCATCCTTTTTAAACTCATTATATTCTTCTTATGGTGCCTTCATTCATCAAAAGTTTTGAAAGTCACTGTATTAGATATAGGAGATAGAAAAATAAGTCAAATTCTACTTCTTAAAGATATGTCTTTTACAGTAGTGGAAACGAATTTATAAACATTTATTATAAAGATTGATATGTAGAATGCAATAAAGGTATATAAGAGGTGTTTTACATCCACAGAGGATGGTGTATTTAACTGCCTAGGAACCAGTTAAAAGACTTCAGTTCAGTCGCTCAGTCGTGTCCAACTCTTTGCGACCCCATGAATCTATAAAGGTAGCATGAAAATTGAAAGTGAAAGTCACTCAGTCGTCAGCTCTTTGCAACTCCATGGATTCTAGCCCACCAGTTTCCTCTGTCCATGGAATTCTCCAAGCCAGAATACTGGTGTGGGTAGCCATTCCCTTTTCCAGGGGATCTTCCCAAACCAGGGATCGAATCAGTCTCCCACGTTGCAGGCAGATCCTTTACCATCTGAGCCACCAAGGAAGCCCCATATTTCACTTTAATAGCTGGCATGCTGATAATAGTCAGAGCCTTTGCCCCAATATATTTCTTTCTTTTTTTTCCCTTTTAATTGGAGGATAATTGCTTTACAATATTGCATTGGTTTCTGCCATACCTCAGCATAAATCAGTCATAGGTATACATATGTCCCCTCCCTCCTACTCCCTATGATGCCCCTCCCACCCTTCTAGGTTGTTACAGAGCCCTGATGTGAGTTCCCTGAGTCATCCCAATGCATTTGTTAAATCAGTTGTGAAGAAAATTGTTTCTTTGAATGTTCCTTGGGAACTAGGGAATTAGTGAACAAGTCACATAATGAATTTCTTCTATATCAAAGGTTTTCAAAATGCATATATCCTATCTCCTGGAGAATTTGTTAAAACAGGGATTTCTAGGTCCCAGTGCCAAAATTTCTGATTTAGTAGCTCTGAAGGAGGCCTGAGAATTTTTATTTTAAACAATCCCTAGGTAATGGTGGTGTTGCTGGTCTGGGGAGGCCATCATTTGAGAATTGTTTTATATTATACAAATAGAACCCTGGAGAACCCTGGGTTGGGAATATCCTCTGGAGAATAAAATGGCAACCCACTCTAGTATTCATACCTAGGGAATTTCATGGACAGAGGACCTTGGCAGGCTACAATCATCGGGGTTGCAAAGAATCAGACAGGACTGAGCGACTAACACTTTGAGTTTCAAATAGAATTCTGAACATCTCGATTTTCATGTGTAACACCATTGAGTCCACATTTTACTCAACCAGTTGAGCAAGCTGTTGGAACCACTGTCAACTACCTAGCACATTGCAACAGTTACACAGGGTAAGATAATTGAAAGTGTTCACAAGACTCTTGTATACTCATAAAATACTTTAATAAAGGTTGGACATACAGTGTGATAGGAGAAAGTAAGCAAAGGCAAACATATGAAAGCTTTTCTCTGTCACCCAGGGCATGCTTCATATTTAAATTGTGACCCATGAGAAAACATGTGAGATCCCTTTGACTTAGGAGATATACTCATAAAATACTTTAATAAAGGTTGGACATACAGTGTGATAGGAGAAAGTAAGCAAAGGCAAACATATGAAAGCTTTTCTCTGTCACCCAGGGCATGCTTCATATTTAAATTGTGACCCATGAGAAAACATGTGAGATCCCTTTGACTTAGGAGAGCCACATACTCATCTGAGAGAGGATCTTTCATATCCCTGTGGTTATTTTTATAGATCTGTGTTCTGTTTTAGTGATGCATAAATGTTTTTAAGTTTTATTTTGCTCTTTGCACTGCTGGTTTTGTTCTCAAATATATGTGTATATATATATATATATATATATATTTTTTTTTTTTTTTTTTGGTCCACTCATATTGGTTAGTGAAGAGACTTAAATCAGTGATTGGAACTTCTCCATTCATATGCTGAGGTATGATCTGACAGGAGCAAAGCATTTTGTTATGTTGGCTTCTCTTTGATCCATTTTCCCTGCTAACAATCCTCTTATCTACTACTTGGTGGATATATGCCAGGTTGTCAGTCTGGAAGCTAAATTAAGATTTTTTTTTTTTTTTTTTGTCCACTCATGTTGGTTAGTGAAGAGACTTAAAACAGTGATTGGAACTTCTCCATTCATATGCTGAGGTATGATCTGACAGGAGCAAAGCATTTTGTTATGTTGGCTTCTCTTTGATCCATTTTCCCTGCTAACAATCCTCTTATCTACTACTTGGTGGATATATGCCAGGTTGTCAGTCTGGAAGCTAAATTAAGAAACAGGTTGGTGAATTCTATGTATAGTATTTCTTTTTGTCTCTAAATTTTGAGCACAGTATGTTACCCATGCCTTCTGTTGTACTTGGCATCACCAAATTTGGAGCCTCTCTTATTTCCAGTATAAATTCTCTAGAGCAGTGAGTGGATTGTAAACTTTTATTCTCAAGTTCTCCTTATAATCTTAAAAACTAGTGTAGATCCCAAAGAGCTTTTGTTTATGTGGAGTATATCTATCAAAATTCACTATTTTAAAAAATTGAAGATTAAAAATAATTCATTGAAAAATAGCAATCTAATTATATTTTAATTTTATATTGTGATTTTAAGATTAGCGTAATTCTTTGAAGATATTTCTGAAATAAAAAAGCAGTGAGAACAATATCATTGTTTTGAATTTTCATAACTTTTAATGCCTGCCTTCATGGAGCATGGCTGGATTTTCATGCTTGCTTTTGCATTCAGTCTGTTTCTATATCACATGTCATGTAGTTCTTGGAAAATTCCATTCTGTACTCATGAGAGAATGAGAATGAAAAAGGTAAAGCACATCTTTTCATTATTATAATGAAAATAGTACTTATCTTTATCGACTGGTAAGGTAAGAAGGGGTTTCAGGGCCCCAGTAGTAGTACCCAGACCACAGTTCAAGAACTGCTGCTTTAGAGAATAAATAAATATACCTTCTACTGAATAGTGGAGAGGTAATTACCTAGGCATTTGGGGTTGGGCTGAGGTCATTGGTTTAATTCTTCTGTACAAAATCTCAGTAAAAGAGATTTTTTTTTTTCTTGAGCTTTACCTGCTTACCTCCTCCTTCATAAAAATAAAGCTCTGCTATAAGGTATGTCCTTGGAAATGTGTTCCAGATATTAAATGATTGGCTCTCATCCTCTACCATGATTATGTTTTCAGTGAAGTTGGGCCAAAGTTGTTATCTTGGGATTGGAGAGGAAGGGAAAGTTGGATCAAGATGGCAGACAAACTCTTAGCTGGAATGAGACGGTGTGTCTTTATCTCCACAGCCGTCTCTTAGCAAAATCTGTCTAGGTCAGACTATTTGACTATTTGAATAGGTATCAACTAATTTTCTCTCTCCATTGCTGTTTTTATTTTTGTTCTTTGGATTTATCTTTTTTATTTTTTCTGTTCTAATATGGCTTTAAGAGGCAGCACAGATATGTGTTGTAGCCATTAGTTCTTCCTTCTGTCATTATGCATGGTTGACATAGTACTTTGGTCTTCTTTACCATTTATTTCTTGATTAGTTGCTATAGGGGATTTTCCAAAAATGGCCACAGTGCTGTTTCCTGTCTTTATTTTCTTCTTCAAAGAGTATAGAAAATGATGCTGTGTGACTTCCAAGACTTGGTGATGAAAGCTGTGTTTCTCTAACTTGTTCACTGGAATACTTGTGCTTAAGGCTGAGCCGCTATGTAAGAAGGCCAGTTACCCTGAGCTAGCCACTCTATGAGGAAACCCATGCTACATGGAGAAGAAATGTTTAGGTACTTTTTTGATAGTTTCAGCATATGACTGTTTTAATATCCCTGTATAAGGCCCAGACATTATGAAGCAGTGCTCCATCCTGTCTGAATTTCTGCATCACAGAATCTGTGAACATAATAATAACAACATTATTTTTATCACTAGGCTTTGGGGTAAGTTGAAATAATAACTGGAACAAATTTTGGTACCAGAAGTGAGAGACTGACCTAACTTTTGGACTGAGCAGTGGACAGAAGCAGAAAGGGTCTTAAAGAGGAAACATGACTCAGGCTCCAAGAAGACCGTCAGTGAGGGCTTTGAGGAAGTGGAGGAAAATGTTGGAAGCTGAAAGAAAGGAGACTGGAAATCTTTGTTAGATACAGTCAAGAACATGTAGCAAAATGGTTACTGCCACAGTATGGAAAACTGGAAATGTAGCTAACCTGAGGAATCCAGCGAGCAAGGTTGAAGAGATTTCTAAGCAATCACTGTATTCCTGCTGGCTCTCCTCCTTTTGGATGAGAGTGCACACAGAGGTTAACCTGTGCTTGTTTGATAGTTGTATGTTAAATGTGTATGGGGTAACATGCCACTTTGTTTTGTAGATCTTCAGGTCAAGAGGAGCTGTACTTGAGGAACCACTTCTTGGGAGCTTAATCTACCCTTGGACCTGATTTAGATAATGAGGTTCAAGATTGTCCTGATGCCATAGTGGATTGAGACTTTGCAGGTCTTTTGGAGGGTACAGTGTAGTCTGCCTATGGGAGTGATGTGAATTGTGACCAGAGTGAAGACTGTGTTACATTGTATTATCCAAAGATTGTCACAGTAATATTTCCATTCCCATATGCTTTTATCCAGTGTGCCCCTTGTCATTCTTCACCACTTGGATCTTAACAGGCTTGTGAATGCTTTTGATCGAAGCACAGGGTAGCAGTGATGCAGTGTGACCTTAGAAGACTGGGTCGTAAACAGTGATGCAACTTTCACCTTATTTTCTGAAACATTTGTACCTGGTGCCCTGGACCATCATGAAAGAAATCTACGTTTAGCATCTAGGCTGGGAGGAAACCCAAGCTACATAAAGATTCCTGGCAGCAGTTCCAGACCTCAGGCATTTGAGTTGTTCTTGCTAAGGCCATGGGCATTGTGCAGAGACAAGTCAGTTCCATCATGCCCAGATTCCTAAGCTGCAGGATGCATGAACTTGATAAAACAGTAGTTTTATGTATTAAACTCTGAAGTAGTAACTAGAACAACTGGGTAACTTAAATACGTTATAAGAATCGTTAAGACCTTTTGGTGTATAGATGTGGTAAAGATGCTTAGTAATGTATACAGTATGAGTTTCAGTGAAAATGTTTATGACACACATATTAGCTGCCCAATGGCTTGTTTATTCAATTATTTGGTTTTGGGATACCATGTAATGTGACTGTGTCTGAGTTCTAGATAATTCTTGTGCTGTTGTACATTAGTGTACTGGTTTATTTGTAAACATTCTATTCAGTTTTCATTTTGTTCTACTTGATTAAAAATTCAATAAATGATTCTTTCAGTTTGTCTCCTTATTTTACACACAAAAGATTTGAGATAAATGCATATTGAGTAAATACTAAGTGTGTCATTTTTTCAGATGACATAATTTATAAGTTTTAAAAATGTGAGTGGTTCAGATGACTTAGGAAATGGAGAGTTATATATGACTATTAACTCCTTTAGGACTTCCCTGTAGCTCAAAACGGTAAAGAATCTGTCTGCGATACCGGAGACCAGGGTTCAATCCCTGGGTTGGGAAGTTCCTCTGGAGACGTGAGTGGCAATCCACTTCAGTATTCTTGCCTGGAGAATTCCATGGAGAGAGAAGTCTGGCAGGTTATAGTCCATGGGGTCGCAGAGCCGGACATGACTGAGTGACTAACACACACATTAACTCCTTTATTAATAAAGGTTATAGTCTGTCTTTTAAGGAACTTCATTCCTGCTAATCATCTAATTTGAATGTTTTTAATGAGGTAAAGAAAGATGTTTAGTAGTTAAGAAAAATGTTTATATAACTTTTAGAGGGTTTTACTGCCATCTAGTGGCACTTAGTCCTATATAGTTTAAATTCCTTTTAGTTTTATTTCTACTCATTTTCCCATAATTATCTTCTCTTAGTTTTTAAGCTTGTTTTTCTTCTTTTTCAAGGAAAAATATTTCAGGTACCTAAAGTAATGCTTTAGGAGAAGGCAGTGGCACCCCACTCCAGTATTCTTGCCTGGAAAATCCTATGGATGGAGGAACCTGGTAGGCTGCAGTCCATGGGGTCGCTAAGAGTTGGACACAACTGAGCGACTTCACTTTCACCTTTCACTTTCATGCATTGGAGAAGGAAATGGCAACCCACTCCAGTGTTCTTGCCTGGAGAATCCCAGGGATGGGGGAGCCTGGTGGGCCGCTGTCTATGGGGTTGCACAGAGTTGGACACTACTGAAGTGACTTAGCAGCAAAGTAATGCTAGAGTTTTTTGAAGATATGTGATATTATACATATATCATATATATATGATATATATATATATAATTTAACATAAGTGAATAAAGATATCATTCAGTTTTAGGTATAGGAATTTCCTGCACTTTTTTTTTCCCTCTCATTTGCTTAGATTATCCTTCCTCTTTTCTCTGTTCTATTCTTAATAATTTATATAATTTCTGTTTATATAACTCTTCCATCTCTGTCAAGGTAGGTCATAAAAGCCTAGATTTTCTCCATGTGCATATAATCAGTGCTTGAGTGAATTTAATGATGTTAGCATAGAAATACAATGTACACATTTTTATTTTAGAAAAATAAGATCATACAAGTTTCTGCATTTTTTTTTCTCACTTAGAATTCCTCTTAGAAATGATAAGATTAGTAATGTGCTGTTGGTGCTGCTAAGTCGCTTCAGTCGTGTTCTACTCTGTGCGACCCCATAGACGGCAGCCCACTAGGCTCCCCCGTCCCTGGGATTCTCCAGGCAAGAACACTGGAGTGGGCTGCCATTTCCTTCTCCAATGCATGAAAGTGAAAAGTGAAAGTGAAGTTGCTCGGTCGTGTCCGACGTTTAGTGACCTCATGGACTGCAGCTCTACCAGGCTCCTCCGTCCATGGGATTTTCCAGGCAAGAGTACTGGGTTGCCATTGCCTTCTCTGTAGTAATGTGCTACTTTTACTTTTTAAAATTATTGATAATTTTAATTATTGATAGTTATTTTTGCAGTTTTTGCCACCTTGAATGTAGCTGCAGTACACATCTATGAGTGTACACCCCTTACATAGTGATAATCTATTAAATAGGTTTTCCAAGATAGTTTTTTAGCAATGGAGATTGTTAAATTATTTTTAATTTCAGTAGCTGTTACCATTATTGCTTTCAAAAACAACTGAAATACCAATAAATGATACATAATGATACTTTTTCCCTACGTTATCTTTAGTAGACTTCATAGCATTTTATACATTTTTGTATGAGGGTGTAAAATTTATTATTTCAATTTGAATTTCCTTATTAATAGAGAATTTTAACAACTTTGTGTTTGAATTTATCCTTCTATGAAGTTTCTAATTTTAACTTTTGCAGTTTGTATATTATGTTAACACTTTATCATCCAATTTACAGACATTTTGTATGGAAAAAGATATAACACAGTTTTAACTCTTCATTCAATTAACCATGTTTATCTTTTGTTTTTGAGACTGAATTTCCCAGATGTAGTTAAGAAAGTCTCTCTTACATTTGGATTGTATTCCAGGTTCATTTCTGCCTTTTCTGTTTTGCAACATTTTTATTTTCCAAGTGTTACCTTTAAGCCTTAATCCCTGTGGGATTTAATTGTTTTAAGGAAGTGGCAACCCACTCCAGTACTCTTGCCTAGAGAATCCCATGGACGGAAGAGTCTGGTAGGCTACAGTCTATGGGGTCGCAAAGAGTCGGACACGACTGAGTGACTTCACAGACAGACAGACTTTCATAAACTTTGAAGAGCTTAAAGATAACATGCACAGTTAAGTACAATATTATCCCAAAGTGAACAGAACCATGTACTCATCAGCCAGTCAGAATAATTCTTATGCCTTCTTTATTACTAAGCATTCAGTATCATAGCACTCTCCTGATATGTGGTATCACCTCCTTGCTGCTTTTTGTATTTTTAACCTCCTAAACTGAGTCCTTAAAAAAGGGCAACTTCTCTGGTGGCTCAGAGAGTAAGGAATCTGCCTGTAATGCATGAGACCCTTATTTGATTCCTGGTTTGGGAAGATCCTCTGGAGAAGGGAATGGCAACCATCTCCAGTATTCTTGCCTGGAGAATTCCATGGACAGAGGAGCCTGGTGAGCTACAGTCCCTGGGATCGCAAAGGGTCAGACACGACTGAGTGACTAACACACACACACAAGCTGAGTCCCTAAACATTATAGTTTGATTAGTTGATCCTTGACCTCATTATGTTCATGTGTATTTTTATGTCTGTTATCTTTTGCTTATTAACATGTTATTTGAGTTTTATCCATGTGATGTATAGCAGTTCATTAATTATTCTTGCTATATAGTATTCCATTGTATGGCTGTGACTTACCTGTTTTCTTGATGGATATTTGGATTGTTTTCAGTTATGGCTATATGGAATAATGCTGCTATGGTCCTTCTTAATACATTATTCTGATGCTTTTGTGCATATAGTTCAGTTGGATATACTGGATATATATTTCAGAGAAAAATTTGATGGCACGTATGTGTGTAGATACATATTTCAGAGAAAAATTGATGGGATATATGTGGATTTATGTGTGTGTGTGTTAAAAATTTCTTTCCAGCTTAATTTTGTAATGCAGAGAACAGACATTCAATTTAGTCTTGCAAGCCACACTTTTGGCTTTCGTTGCAGTAGCACATGGATGATTTTCCATGTTCTCCAAACTTCTTTTACTTTAAAACATAGTTTGTCCTATTTAAGGTGTGTATGTCATACACAATTTAGAGCTATTTTCCTCGTCCGATTGTATTTTTCTTTTAAATGGAGTATTTATTTCATTGACATTTATGTAGCTAAGTATGTATGTGGTTTGTATATACTGTTTTACCATTTTTTTTTTCTGTTTGGTCCATTTTTTTCTTTTTAATATAAAATCTTTTTTTATTATATTTTTATACTAGCCTCAGTTATACATCATTTCAAAATTCATTTTAATGATTACATAGAGATTAACACGGAGAAGGCAATGGCACTCCACTCCAGTACTCTTGCCTGGAAAATCCCATGGATGGAGGAGCCTGGTAGACTGCAGTCCATGGGGTCGCTAAGAGTAGGACATGACTGAGCAACTTCACTTTCACTTTTCACTTTCATGCATTGGAGAAGGAAATGGCAGCCCACTCCAGTGTTCTTGCCTGGAGAATCCCAGGGACGGGGGAGCCTAGTGGGCTGCCGTCTATGGGGTCGCACAGAGTCAGACACGACTGACGTGACTAGCAGAGATTAACACATGCATCCTTGAATTAGTAGAGTTTAAATTATTTTTTCTATTTACTAGACAACAATAGTGTCTTAGAACACAGCTTAATGCCATTTACCACTTTATTGCATTTTGTGTTATTGCTGTCCCAATTTTTAATCTTGTGAAACATTTTTGAGTAGTATTAAGCAATTAGATTTATCTACATATCTACCATTTCATTTGGTCTCCGTTTCATCCTGTATTCTTGTGTTTCCTTCTGGGATCTTTTTGCTTTCTGAAGAACTTGTTAATATTTAACACATGCTTTATGATGAATTCTCTTATTTTTGCTTGAAATACATTTAGTCTCCAATTTTAAAGTAATTTTTATTGAATATAGAATTTTGGAATATTTATTTTCTAACTAGAATTTTAATAAAATTTTAGAATTCTAGAATAGTTTTTTTTTTTTTTTCTCAGAGTTTTAAGGGTGTCTTTCTTTGAGACTTTCACCTTTTTAAGTCAGCCCGAAATATTGGTTTCCCTTGGCTGCTTTAAGTTTTTTTCTTTTCCCTAAATTTTAGAAATTCTCCTGTGATGTATGAAACATTTTTGTTTATGAATTGATGCTTTTAAACTGTGGTGTTGGAGAAGACTCTTGAGAGTCCCTTGGACCGCAAGGAGGTCCAACCAGTCCATCCTAAAGGAAATCAGTCCTGAATGTTCATTGGAAGGACTGATGCTGAAACTGAAACTCCAATACTTTGGCCACCTGATGCGAAGAACTGACTCATTTGAAAAGACCCTGATGCTGGGAAAGATTGAAGACAGGAGGAGAAGGGGATGACAGAGGATGAGATGATTGGATAGCATCACTGACTCTAGGGACATGAGTTTGAGTAAGCTCCAGGAGTTGGTGATGGACAGGGAAACCTGGCATGCTGCAGTCCATGGGGTCGCAAAGAGTCGGACATGACTACATGCTGAGATGAACTGTAATTTCCCTGTTTGGGATTTGTGCCACTTTTAAAAAAATCTTTAAGTATTAATAGAATTTTGGGGAACAGTTTTAATAAATCCTCAGTCACAGTATCTTTAGACATTTCTTTTACCCATTGTATCTCTTGGATTCCAGGTACACTTATGTTAGAGGTTTTTACTTTGTCACTTATTCTGATGACGTTTTATTTTTCATCCTTTTCACTTTCCAAGCTTTGGTCTACATATTTTCTACTGACATATATTCTGGTTCATAACAGAACCCTTGATATTATCCTGATTCCCCTTTTTCTCTCATACTTCACAAGCATTCTTATTGCACCATCGTTAAAACATATCTGCAACTTCACTCATGGTACAGTGGATGAGAATCTGCTTGCCAATGCAGGGGACATGGGTTTCGTCCCTGGTCTGGGAAGATTATGGAGCAACTAAAGCCCATGAGTTGCAACTAATGGAGCCCATGCACTCTTGGGCCTACAAGTCACAACTACTGAGTCTGTTTGCCTAGAGTCTGTGCTCTACAAGAGGAGCCACTGCAATAAGAAGTTCTTGTACTGCAATGAAAAGTAGCCTCTGCTCACCACAACTAGAGAAAGCCAGTGCTCAGCAACAAAGACCCAGCACAACCAAAAATAAATCAGCCTATCTGGGAACTTCCCTAGTGGTTAAGACTGTGCTCCCAATGCAGAGGGCCAGGTTCCATCCCTGATCAGAAATCTAGATCTTGCATGCCACAAGAAAGATTGAAGATCTTGCATGTGCCAATTGAGACCTAGGGCAACCAAATAAATACTAAAAAAAAAAAAAATATTATGTTTTACCCCTTGTGTTGCTACCATCAGAGTGGAAACCACCACCATTTCCTCCCTGGATGGGTGCAGCAGACTAGTAAATTCCCCGCTGCCCCCTTTTTCCTCCCACAAACATACACCCAGTCTGTTCCTCACATAGCTGTCTGCTGAGTGAACCTATTAAAGCCCAAATCTGATTCTCTCCAAAACCTCCAGTGGCTTTCTCCCATGTTTAGAATAAAATTCATAGATCTTGAGTGGCCACAGGGCCCTGCATACTCTGACTCATTGCTACCTCTCTTAGCCAATCTTTCACTTTTCCTGTCACTCACTATTCTCTAGCCACATTGTTCCACTTACTTGTCTGTACATGTTTCTACCTCAGACTACACGTACTGTTTCTTAGTAAGTGTAAAACGTTTTTAGTAGTAGTCTAAAACGTTTTTTCTTAGGAATGCATCAGTTTAGTTCAGTCGCTCAGTCATGCCCAACTCTTTGCAACTGCATGGACTGCAGCATGCCAGGCCTCCCTGTCCATCACCAACTCCTGGAGTTTACTCAAACTCATGTCCTTTGAGTCCGTGATGCCATCCAACCATCTCATCCTCTGTCGTCCCCTTCTCCTCCCACCCTCAATCTTTCCCAGCATTAAGGTCTTTTCAAATGAGTCAGTTCTTTGCATCAGGTGGCCAAAGTATTGGAGTTTCAGCTTCAGCATCAGTCCTTCCAATGAATATTCAGGACTGATTTCCTTTAGGATGGACTGGTTAGATCTCTCCTTGCAGTCCAAGGGACTCTCAAAAGTCTTCTCCAACAACCACAGTTCAAAAGCATCAATTCTTCAGGGCTCAGCTTTCTTTATAGTCCAACTCTCACATCCATACATGACTACTGTAAAAATCATAGCCTTGACTAGACAGACCTTTGTTGACAAAGTAATGTCTCTGCTTTTTAATATGCTGTCTAGGTTGGTCATAACTTTCCTTCCAAAAAGCAAGTGTCCTTTAAAATTTCATGGCTGCAGTCACTATCTGCAGTGATTTTGGAGCCCCCCAAAATAAAGTCAGCCACTGTTTCCACTGTTTTCCCATCTATTTGCCATGAAGTGATGGGACCAGATGCCATGATCTTAGTTTTCTGAATGTTGAGCTTTAAGCCAACTTTTTTACTCTCCTCTTTCATCAAGAGGCTCTTTAGTTCTTCACTTTCTGCCATAAGGGTGGTGTCTTCTGCATATCTGAGATTATTGATATTTATCCTGGCAATCTTGATTCCAGCTTGTGCTTCCTCCAACCCAGCATTTCTCATGATGCACTCTGTATATAAGTTAAATAAGCAGGGTGACAATATACAGCCTTGACAAACTCCTTTTCCTATTTGGAACCAGTCTGTTGTTCCATGTCCAGTTCTAACTGTTGCTTCCTGACCTGCATATAGGTTTCCCAAGAGGCAGGTCAGGTGGTCTGCTATTCCCATCTCTTTCAGAATTTTCCACAGTTTATTGTGATCTACACAGTCAAAGGCTTTGGCATAGTCAATAAAGCAGAAATAGATGTTTTTCTGGAACTCTCTTGCTTTTTCCATGATCCAGTGGATGTTGGCAATTTGATCTCTGGTTGCTCTGCCTTTTCTAAAACCATAGATTTCTCAGTTTATTCAGGTCTGTTATTTAAATATTGTCTTATAGAGGCTCAATCTTGACCATTCTTTATAAAGTAAGTATATTTCCACCTATATAACTCCTTATCCTATTATTCTCCTTTATTTTATGCTCTTATGTTGATAACAACTGATGTTATGGTGTGTATTTATTTTGTCTCTACCTGCTAGAATGTAAGCTGTCTGAAGGAAAGAAATTTGTTTGTATTTTTCACTATAGCCCCTGCACTGAGGGCATTTGTTCACATATAATATTTACTCAATAAATATTTGTTGAATAATGAATACATAGATGAAATTTCTGACAGTCACAGAATTTCTCCCTGTGCTCAGTTCAAAACATTTGCTTCTTTTGTTTTTCTTCTATGCTGGACTTTATTTTGTAAGTATGCCTTCAATTTATGCATTATGAAAGAATTTTCTGAATTAAATAAGTTTATGCATTCTTTTTAAAATAACACATTACATCTTTTTTCTTTTGTGATTCACTCTTAGGGTGATGAACCAAAAAATTCTGAGGTCCTTTAGAATTTACAAGTAGAAATTCTGGCCACCAGATGGAGACCCAGTACTGACATTTATGATAGGCTGACTATCCAAGAAGTAATGGTAAAAATATAAAATGCTTGAACAAATGCCTTTTTCCCCTCCTGATTTTTTTAATAATTCTCACGAATTTTACTCTTTAGAGTCGGTCTTACCTATATTCAGGAAGGTTTGGTGTGGATAGCAAGTTGTAGTAAAAAGGAAGCATTAAAATCTGATTCATTCAAAGATCAAGAACTGAAAAGTGATCCACACAAAGATCAGGGTGCTTGTCTAATTCTGTTAAGTAAGATTGGAGGAGCACAGGGCTGTTGAAAAGAAGTTAAAAAGTAATGTTCATTTGATTAGGTTTTAGGAGTGAAGGGATTTGTATTAGTGGGAAAAAGGGCAGTCAGGTAAGAATATAAAAAGGAAAATAACTCATGATCAAAATAACTGTAACTAAAGTGTGTTTTCTTGATACAGCGGAGTAGAACAGCAATGAAGTCCACAGAAAGGCTTCCAGAGATTTGTCAGCAGCAGGATATTCTGAGAAATTTTCTCACAGGCCAGGCAAATTGGATTGTGCTTGTTCCTTCTTAAATGAGTGGAGAAGTTGGCCTATTTATCACTTTACCCCTTTGTTTTTGGTATCTTTCCATAGTACTGTGCAGTTTGGAGGCTACATGTACTTCTTATGAGATACCTAAAGGAATAAACGTTTTCCTTGGAGTTCTTGGTGAATATGATTGCCTCAACTGAAAGACAAAAGACCCCAGAAGGGAAATATAAAGTAACTTTTCCATATTTGCTTGCTAGGTTTCATTTACCTTGCTTCTAGAGTTGGGCAACTGCACAAAAAGTTAGTGACATTTTGTGACAATGCAAGAAGAAAAATCTTTCATGGCTTATATGCTGTTTGACCCCAACATTAGAGGAAAAGTTTGCCTTTTGTTTCACTGTCACCTCATGGAGAGGTTGGTGAACTTTGCTCTAGTTTTTTTTTTTTTACTCTATGCAAATGGCAAGTCACCTTTTAACTCAGCTCTCTGCTTCTGCTCTCTCTTCTGTTGCTTTGGCCTTTTGTACTCCTGTCAGGCTAATGTACCTAAAGCAACGATGATGGAGTCTTCCCATAATCAATCGAAGACTGCATTCAGTGCAGGGTAAATCCAAACTGTTAGGTATGATGAGGTCTGCGCATCTGATCCTGCCTACAGTTTGGACTAATGGCTCATCTCATGTGTAACTTCTGGAGCCTCCCTTAATGCTTCTGAACAAAAGCCACATAAGTCCCCTCTTCTGTATTTATGTTTTTGTTTGTACTATTGGTGTATACCTGATGCATTGTACCTAACTGTATTGATTTTTGACCTTCCATAGATTTTTGATGCTTTTCTTCTGGAATCCTCTCTTATTTCCTAGGGTCTTCAGCACTGAAATAAAAGCAATTAGTAAAACATTGTTCAGCCTTTCAGTTTTATTTTTGTAAGAACGTGTAAAAATCATTTATTTCCTGCCATGCCCTGCTAAAGATTTTAGATAACTTTGGTTTTTAAAATTCATGCTTGAAACCAAAATAGCCTGTTGGGCAAAATGAAAAACCATAGAGGGTATTATCATTTTAGCCTTTTAAAATGTAAATAGTTTGTCACATTTATATTACATTATGCATAATATTTAATAGAACTTATTTCTCTTTTGAACATTATATGCAAATCAGAAACCAATAAAGTCAATTCATAACCTTGTAGAACTTACCAAAAGGAAGAATTAGTTCCTCCTTGTATTTTTCTGTCAAAAATACCTACAGCAGGGGCTTCCCTGGTTAAGAATCTGCCTTGTAATGCAGGGGACATGGGTTTGATCCCTGGTCGAATAACTAAGATCCCACGTGCCCCAGCTACTGAGCCCACATGCTCTACAGCCCACGGGCCACAACTAAAGAGTCTGTGCACCACAATGAAAGATTCTGCTTGATGCAGTGAGGATCCTGAGTGCTGCAACTAAGACCTGATGCAGCTAAATATTTAAAAAAAAATAATAAAACAATACCTGCATTAAACACATGCAAAACAATGTATACAACAGTAACAAGTATAGTGAAAATCTTATTAGAAAATTTCATATATCGAAAAGTGCTTTGGCTGTAATTTATTTCTTAATGAAAAAATATTTTTTAACAGTTGCTCTTTGTTAGATACCATCCTAGGTCCTGGAAAATATTTATAAATAAAAAGGTCAACTCTTAATACTCATGGATCTTACCATCTTATGAGAATGATAAACAGAAGTAAGCAATGAGCAAACATTCTGGATAATGGTGGTTGCTAATAGGAAAATCAGGGCAATAGTTTAAAGAATGTCAAAGAACATTTTTACTTTTTCCCCTCATTTAAAAAATTACATGAGCAGTAGTGATAGATTTGATTACAGCGTAGGGGTGAATGTCAAGACATGGCAACTTGCCTTTTGTAGGGAATATCCTAATGTGCCTCACATCACTGGAGTTCCGAATCTTCACTGAGATTTTAGGCTTTGGTATTTTTGTGGAGTTTATCTCAGATTTTTTTTTGCCACACAAGTGTCTTATCAAGGTATCTGGCTTACCTGATGTTTCCTACTCTATTCCATCAATGTGGTTCTATTAGTATAATGCACCAGCATCATGCTCTGTGGAATAGGAAAACAATCAAGCTCTCTATAGATTAATTTGCTTTATAGAGCCTGAGAGTTGACCTACTTTGAGGCGAAACAGTGAGAAGTTACTTCTGTCACTGCTAAGGGAGAACAGGCTGCTTTGAGTATTCTCTGTTGGATGGTAGAAAAAGAATTCACCAGAGCAGTAGCTGCCTGCCAGGTGCTAGGCGTTGGGTTGATTTACTTTAGTGGAGTGGCCTCATCTGGACCAGCAGCTTCAATTGGCATAATTGCTTGATTAGGATGTCCTTCTTTAAGATATATCTTGGAGTTAAACAGGGCTGTATTAGGAATCCTTACCTCAGCAGCTTTCAAAAATTTGGTGGTATCTTAATCTCTATAATTCTCAAGAGATATCTGGTATTCTTATAAATGTATTCTTTAGGTAGGTAGCTGTCACTCCAGAGGCCCTTCCACTTGGCCCTTCCCACTGTAAAAGACTTTACTTTTTTAAGAGTTCATGTACCAGGGGACAGTTCTGGTGGTCCAGTGGCCAGACAGTGCAGGAGGCCTGGGTTTGGTCCTTGGTTGGGGAATTGGATGCCACAGCTGGGAGTTCACACACTGCAGCTAAAGGATCTCAAGTGCCACAGTGAGGACCGAGGATCCTGCAGGTTACAACTGTGGCCCAGTGAAACCAAAGAAATAAATGGATAATTAAATATATAGACATTTTTAAGAGTTAAAGTGAGGATTCCTCTTTTTTTCTACTGTATCTGTTTCAACTATATATTAAGGATCTGGGGAAATGGCCGTAGGTTGAGACTGTTGTCACTCTGAGTGTCTATAAAAAACTAAGACTGATAACCCTGTATGCAAGACAGCAAAAGAGACGCAGATGTACAGAACAGTCTTTTGGACTCTGTGGGAGAGGGAGAGGGCGGGATGACTTGGGAGAATGGCATTGAAACATGTATAATATAAGAAACGAATAGCCAGTCTAGGTTCAATGCAGGATACAGGATGCTTGGGGTTGGTGCACTGGGATAACACAGAGGGATGGTATGGGGAGGGAGGTGGGAGGGGGGTTCAGGAGTGGGAACTTATGTACACCCGTGGCAGATTCATGTTGATGTATGGCAAAACCAATACAGTATTGTAAAGTGAAAAAAAAAAAAAAAAACCCCAAACTAAAGACTGAACTCCTTTTGTCTTTGAGTAGATGACCACAGTGGCTTTCTGGACTCAGAGGGTTTAACATTAACTCAAAGCTGTGTTCAACAATCTTCCAAACACCTAGATATTTCTATACCCCCAAAGCCTCACATTTTATCCCCTTGGGAAAAATCAGGATTTATGGAATGTACTTAAATACCTCACCATCCCTTCACTTAAGGGGCTCAGTGTCTCTAACTCAGAATTAAGTATTATGTGAAGAACTATGACTCTATTTTGGTGGCTCATGTTATGATGTTCATCAGATTCAAGAGGTTTTTGAGTTATAAAAATCATGTAGAATCTTAGAAAGCTGCCCATTCATCTCAGTCCTCTCCTCAGTTTTCTAGTATCAAAGGTCATTAGTACTCAGAACATCCTGACTATAGCTACGTTCTTTGGTTTGGGTGGTTAGGTGTGACTTCTAGGCTTATACTGTCCAGAGAACTGATCATTACATAGGAATCCTGGTACCTCTGTCACTTACAGGTATCATCACCAGCATCCTTGCCCTACAAAGAATGCACACCATAACACTTTTCAAAAATGTTCTCATTTCCTTCAACATTTATATTTCTGAATTCCTTGGTAAAGTTAGTATCTTCTAAATTTTCTTGAGGGGCATAGGATAATGGGAGAGTAGAAGTTGAACAGTTTTATGAAGACCTACAAGACATTTCAGAACTAACACCCAAAAAAGATGTCCTTTTCATTATAGGGAACTGGAATGCTAAAGTAGGAAGTCAAGAAACACCTGGAGTAACAGGCAAATTTGGCCTTGGAATGCGGAATGAAGCAGGGCAAAGACTAATAGAGTTTTGCCAAGAAAATGCACTGGTCATAGCAAACACCCTCTTCCAACAACACAAGAGAAGACTCTACACATGGACATCACCAGATGGTCAACACCAAAATCAGATTGATTATATTCTGTGCAGCCAAAGATGGAGAAGCTCTATACAGTCAACAAAAACAAGACCAGGAGCTGACTGTGGCTCAGATCATGAACTCCTTATTACCAAATTCAGACTCAAATTGAAGAAAGTAGGGAAAACCGCTAGACCATTCAGGTATGACCTAAATCAAATCCCTTATGATTATACAGTGGAAGTGAGGAATAGATTTAAGGGCCTAGATCTGATAGATAGAGTGCCTGA
>SJYT01019165.1:496209-552300 GCA_006410635.1 Cephalophus harveyi | reverse complement strand
CCAAAGCCTTTGACTGTGTGGATCCCAATAAACTGTGGAAAATTCTGAAAGAGATGGGAATCCCAGACCACCTAACCTGCCTCTTGAGAAATCTGTATGCAGGTCAGGAAGCAACAGTTGGAACTGGACATGGAACACCAGACTGGTTCCAAATAGGAAAAAGAGTCCGTCAAGGCTGTATATTGTCACCCTGCTTATTTAACTTCTATGCAGAGTACATCATGAGAAATGCTGGACTGGAAGAAACACAAGCTGGAATCAAGATTGCCGGGAGAAATATCAATAACCTCAGATATGCAGATGACACCATCCTTATGGCAGAAAGTGAAGAAGAACTCAAAAGCCTCTTGATGAAAGTGAAAGAGGAGAGTGAAAAAGTTGGCTTAAAGCTCAACATTCAGAAAGCGAAGATCATGGCATCTGGTCCCATCACTTCATGGCAAATAGATGGGGAAACAGTGGAAACAGTGTCAGATCTTATTTTTTTGGGCTCCAAACTCATTGCTGATGGTGACTGCAGCCATGAAATTAGAAGATGCTTACTCCTTGGAAGAAAAGTTATGTCTTTTCATAATAGATCTGTACTATTATATTGATAAACTTACTGAGTTTAATTATAATCATTTAACATTCTTCATAAAGAAGTCCCAGTGAGTTGGCTGGTGGTTTCACAATGTTGTTGGACCTGAGAGTGACAAAGATTCATACATAAATCAACATGAATTATATTTCAGAAATAGTATAGACTGAATTTTAGCCTGAAAATTAAGATGATTTCTTGATCTCCTGAGAATATCTAAGGTACTCTTTATTGGTGAGACAGAAATGAAAGTGGCCATTACTTATGCAGCACTAAAAATGGTGCATAAATGGGAGGAAGTGAGCCTTATATATCATTCTAGATAATGATGAAAGATAATACATGGCTTTAAGACATTGACTTACCAAGGATATCATGTATTCTTTCATAGTAAATTCAAGTGCCCTTGCATTTCTCTACAGACCATATTTAAACCCAAATGATAAATCAGGGTTACTGCAGTGAGATTCCAGATTTTAGATCACATTAAAATCTGAAAGCATGTATGCTATATATCTGAAATTTTGGAGGCTACTTGTATGTTAAGGATATATAACAGAAAAACCATATTTCTTAGCTCTTTCATTTTGAATATTTGAATTTTATAGCAATAATAGAAAGAGGAATTGTAAATAAATTTTAAAAATAATTTCAAGTGATTGGTTTATAAATGTGAAATATTAATTATGGTATATTATATAAGAATTAATACTGATCTCTATAATTGTAACTCATTGTAAGGGACATCTTGTGTTTCCAGACAGTTTGGCTCTCAGGTCAGTCTAGTCCAAGAGCACTAGAAGACTGATGCATTCAGCTTTGTTACAGTTTTAATGGTTTTATAGAGAAGTGGTTATGAGGAAAGAGTGAAAGGAATAAAGGTTTCATGTGGTGTTATGGAACAACTGATTCAATAATATGAAAGAGGAAACTTTCCAGTAAAATCTAAAGTAAAGAGATTCATCTTCTTAGGGTTGGTAAGGATATATTAAAACACACATGACGGACTACCTAATAATTGGCAAGCATATGCACACCAATATATATATGATATATGAAAATATCAATTTATCATATCTTACTATGCTTCTTTATTGAAAGTGAAAGTGAAGTCGCTCAGTCGTGCCCGACTCTTTGCGACCCCATGGACTGTAGCCTATCAGGCTCTTCCGTCCCTGGGATTTTCCAGGCAAGAGTGCTGGAGTGGATTGCCATTTCCTTATCCAGGGGATCTTCCCAACCCAGGAATCGAACCCGGGTCTCTCACATTGTAGACAGACGCTTTACAGTCTGAGCCAAAAAACAGTTGTAATTATTGTTTTGGTAGTTAGATACACAGATTTCCCACAGGTCTTAAATGTCAACTTATTTTGGGAGAAATCCCTAGAATTTCAGAGATAGCAGTTGGAAATTGTTAAAGATAAATTGCTTTAGTGATGAGTTTCTTAGCTGAATCTATTAAAGACATAGTATAATTGAGATAAATTATGTCTGTTTTTGGGATTCCCTGGTGGCTCAGACAGTAAAGAATCCTGCCTGCAGGGCAGGAGACCTGGGCTTGATCCCTGGGCTGGGAAGATCCCCTGGAGAAGAATGACAACCCACTCCAATATTCTTTCCTGGAGAATTCCATGGACAGAGGATCATGAAGGGCCACAGTCCATGGGGTCGCAAAGAGTTGGATATGCCCTAGTGACTAACACACACACACACGTTTGTTATATTAATTTAGAAAAGAGATATACTATTGGCATTCTTTAAACTTGCCAACTTGATTGCTAAGCATTGTATATGAGATAATGATATTTTTTGCATTTTCTTCTCTAAATATTTCATGTTAAAAATAAGTATTCACAAATATACAATTTATCATTTATACTACATTTTACCATGTTTTTAAATAAAAGTTGATAATAAAAAATATATGCATACATATAAAATATATTCTAACAAGTTGCTGCTGTAAAATTCAGATAATCAAGAAAATTTTAACCACATGCATTTTTTGAGTTTTGTGTTAATGTGATTCATCAATAATAACATATATGTATACATATTTACTTTTATACCTCAAAGTGACATAGATTTAATTGACTTGAATTGCTACTGCCTTCCATACATGGAAATATAACAAGAATTCTACCTGTGTTGAGAGTTTACTCCATAGCCAAATTGAGCATCACAAATGTTTGTCTTATCTTTTCAAATTGAAAGCCAGTTTTCTTTTCTAAGACAGAATACATGCTAAAAATCATCTCAGCCTAGTTGCATCAGTGACCATTTTCTCTTTACATGACACTTAATCTTATTTTATGTAAAGATACCTCAGAGGAGATGAAAGATGGGAGATGATTCCCCAAGAATATTTGATTTAGAAATGTAGAGTGAACATACAAGACTGTAGGAAGTGGAGTTTGGAGATGGGAAATGGAGAATAACTTCAATTATCTGAGAAAATAAGAAGGAAATGCATTTATGGAAAAAGTAGGACTGAACTGAATTAAATATATATAGGTCAATTTTACTTTAAACTTTTATTTGGAGAATAGAGCACTATAGAAGCAATACATAGATTGATATATATTATACTAGTTTGACAGAGTAAGTAGAAATTAGAACTTGCTTAGCAAAAAAAAAAAAAAAATACTAGGATGTGAGAATTGCTCCCTTACTGTCTCATCCTAGTTTCTTGATTCTTAGGTATGAAATTTGACCAGTCCATTTGTTAGTGGTGATAGGATATTACCACTAACAAATATAATATTGCCACTAACTAAATAATATTCATTGGATATTAAATACATTCTAGACAAGAATAGATGTTTTACATGACCTCAAAAGTCCTTTCAACTCTCATATTTTGAAAAGAGTAGATAGAAGCTTACAGCAGAGAGAGGCAAAAAGTAATGGCTATGGATTTTATTTGAGACTATTGAGAGAAATGAAATCTATAAGTGAATGTCTAAGCAAGTATGAATAAGACTTAATGATGGGATGCCTACAGTCTACTACCTCTGGAATGTTAAGTGCAAAAATGAAAGTCCATCTCTGGTGAATTTAAACTAAATAAAACTTATTCTAGGTAAAATCGATATATCACTTCTGAACTTTGACTCCTAAGTTTTCTAGACTGGAAATTCACAACCCATAATGATTGATTAATTGCCACTGTTCCTTCTTATTCTGTCTGCACTTCTTAAACTGTACATACAAAAGGTAGAGTAAGTATAAAGCATTTCCTGAGGATTTGAATAAAAAAGCCAGTTTTATACTGAATCAGACATCAATATATTATGGATTGAGACTCAAAACCCAGTGCATTTTTAAGACAAATCTTGTGATATCAAAGAAATATTATCTTCTGCCCCAAATCTCCCTAAAGTTCCAGTTTGAGAGGAAAGACATTGACTTAGGTGTTCGGGATTGTCTTTGTAAGGGACAATTCTTCATGGCATAACTGCATGTATTCTCTTTACTATCTCCTATTCTAATCACATGCAACATTTAACAAATGTAGTGTTCTTGTGTTCATAGTATACAGTTATTCTGTCCTTTCTGGGCTAGCAGAGAACTACACTTTTTAGCTTCTTTGAAATCATTCAGGGTCACATGGCTAGTTCTGATAGATCACATATGACATAAAGTGAAAAATGCCATCTTTATTCTGAGTCTATAAAAATGTTTTACAATTATACAAAGTGTCTATTCTTTATTTTGAGCATGGAAGTGGCTATGGACTTCAGTTGGTATAGCTAAAAGTCACTGTGCAGAGCAGGGTACCACATTAACCTTACATAAGCCCATTAGTAGGACCTGTTGCATAAGCCAGAAATAAACTTCTGTTATATTAAACACTTCAGGGTTTCAAGTAAAGTATTATAATAAAATGAATAGAAGCATTACTATGTTTCCAGCATGGTTCCAGATCCCTGGAATTTATTGAAGGCCAAAATAAGACAAAAATCCCTCCCCTTCTGGAGTTTACTGTATAGAGAATCACAAAATATTCAGTTCAGTTCAGTTTAGGCTCTCAGTCGTGTCCGACTCTTTGCAACCCCATGAATCACAGCACGTCAGGACTCCCTGTCCATCACCAACTCCCGGAGTTCACTCAAACTCACATCCATCAAGTCAGTGATGCCATCCGGCCATCTCATCCTCTGTCATCCCCTTTTCCTCTTGCCCCCAATCCCTCCCAGCATCAGAGTCTTTTCCAATGAGTCAACTCTTCGCATGAGGTGGCCAAAGTACTGGAGTTTCAGCTTTAGCATCATTCCTTCCAAAGAAATCCCAGGGCTGATTGTAGACTATCCAGGTGTGCTAAATGCAATCATGAGTCCTTATTAGAGAGACGTAGGGGCCTCAGAGTTGGCTCAGGAGATGTGATGCTGGTTAGAAAGCTTGAAGTAATATAAGGACAAAAGCCAAAGAAAGTGGTGACTTCTAGAAGCCAGAAATGACAAGGACATAGTTTCATTCCTAGAGAATCCAGAGGAATGAAGTATTGCCAACTCATTTTAGACACTGCCCTTCAGAACTCTAAGATAATACATCTGCATTGTTTTAAACCAGTGCGTTGTTTACAGTAATTTACAGCAACAAGAAGAAACATATGAAAGTAAAAAGTGAAAGCATTAGCTGCTCAGTCGAGTCTGACTCTTTGAGACCCCGTGGACTGTAGCACACTAGGCTCCTCTGTCCATGGAATTCTCCAGACAAGAATAGTGGAGTGGGTAGCCATTCCCTTCTGCAGGGGATCTTCCCAACCCAGGGATTAACCCAGATCTCCCGCACTGCAGGCAGATTCTTTACCACCTGAGCCACCAGGGAAGCCCAAGAAATATATACAATTACTTAAAGAGAAGTGCTCTAAGCAATGGCACCCCACTCCAGTACTCTTGCCTGCAAAATCCCATGGACGGAGGAGCCTGGTAGGCTGTCGTCCATGGGGTCGCAAAGAGTAGGACACGACAGAGCGACTTCACTCTGACTTTTCACTTTCATGCATTGGAGAAGGAAATGGCAACCCACTCCAGTGTTCTTGCCTGGAGAATCCCAGGGATGGGGGAGCCTGGTGGGCTGCCGTCTATGGGGTCGCATAGAGTAGGACACGACTGAAGTGACTTAACAGCAGCAGTAGCAGCATCTTTCTGACAAAGTGATGTCATTGACTGATCTTATAATACATGTGACAAAAGGCATGGATATGTTGAAAGAAATACTAGTAGGTCATTTTACTGTTTAGTTTCATTACCCTTATTCATACTCAGAAATGTGAGGTATTGTGTATTTAGTTGGTTGGTAGATTGATTTGTATAGCAAGACTAAGGAGCTCAGACCATTTTGGACTCTTTGCATTTGTCACTCATTGTTTATTTGATGCTTTGAGATTCTTTTCTCTTCTCCAACAGAAACCTGAATTTGTTTAAGATGATATTTCCCAACTCTTCAATCCCATTGCAGCTTTCAGAAATAATGAAAAACACCAGTTTAGATGGTTTCAGTTTTGAAAATCAGCAAAAGATAACAAAAAAGGTTGCAAATTGTTCACATACCTTATGGATTGTTGGTGCATTTTTAAGGATTCTTATTGATATGGAATTGAAAACAAATTAGGCTTTTGTCCTTGGTTTAGGAGCCTTTCACTCAAAATTAATCCTTTTCTTAAATATTAAGTCAGTGTTAAATTGGGTCAGCGCTGTTCAGGTTTATTTTGTCTATATTTAGAAACAGCGATTCTCTCCCAATATTTCTTCTTGGAGTATCATTCCATTTTGGTCATCAAGCTTATACAAAATACATATTTTCCCTTTAATTCAGTTAAACATGTATTTACAAAGTGCACAACACTCATCTATTTTGTTATTTTGGGAACTCCACCTTCCCCTCCCAAAAGAAAATATATATGTTATATGTACTGGGTTACAGGAATGATCCTTATTAGGTCTAAATTTAGGTATTTTCCTAATTCCCACATACATATATTTTGGATAACGGTATTGAGGGTTGAGGGTACATATGTATGAAGATTGACAGTTATTATATTTTGCTTTGGAAACATTCACAGCTTGTTTTGATGAAGTGGCAGGGTGTTTTGTTTTTGTTTTTAAATTGATTTATTTTACAAGGTATGAAATGTTTAGACCCCACAGACTGAATATCTGAATAATAAAAAGGTAGAGCCTTGTAACTTGTACCATCTTGAGAAACATTCAGCTTATAAATATGTAAACAAGTTTCAACAACCACAGCATTCTTCTAGTCTCACCAGATGTGCTTTCAAAGGGCTGTTTGGGGCCCTTCTTTTATGCTTTTCCCTTTTTTTATTTCCTGCTGTCTGAAATATCAGGGAAAGGGCAAATGATTACTCCACATAGTTTTCTTCTACATATGAAATATGCATGAGACTTGCTAAAACTTACATTTACCCAGCTGGTTTAACATCTTTTGGTGGTCTTGACCTTAGTGGCTTCATTAGAACTCCTGGAAAACAAATTTACATAGGAAATGGCAACTCAATACAAATAATCCATATGTCTTATAACAACCCTTTATAGCAAAAGTATTCTTTCTCAAATAACCTTTAAATAAAATGAATTTTAAAATCTTGAATGAAAGCTGTTCTCCATTTATGGAAAATTCTTTTATTTGTTAATGTATTTTAGGACTATTTTTCCTCATTTTATTTTTTTAAAGTTATATGAATCTATGTAATATCTGTCATATGTATGTTAATTCTAATCTTAGATTATCTTTTGATTAATAAACATCTTGACCTTTAACCTAGATACATTAAAAAAGTAGATTACATTTAAATGCCTTGAGATTGCAGTATAATGTAATAGGTTAAAATAATTAATAGCCTAAAATGTTCGATTGTAATATATTTACTGAATTTTACATCTTCTATGTATATACATGGTATTATGTGATAACCTTGAGAATGGAAAGACTTTATGGAGATCTTAGTATTTTTAAGATATCGATTTCTTTGCTTCAATAATCTATTCCATAGTATTTATTGAGTGTCTTCTAAGTTACATGCA
This sequence comes from Cephalophus harveyi, assembly GCA_006410635.1. Lineage (NCBI taxonomy): Eukaryota > Metazoa > Chordata > Mammalia > Artiodactyla > Bovidae > Cephalophus > Cephalophus harveyi. The sequence goes on along the minus strand of SJYT01019165.1, from coordinate 544,674 downwards.
CTATTATGGGTTCTTGGAATATACCTGTGAGTAACAATTGCAAAAATTCCCTAGAGGAGATAATCTCTTGTAAGGGAGACAGTCTATACACATAAACATAAGTCTGAAATGTTGTAATATACTAGAAGGTAATGAGCAACAGGAGAAATCAAACCAAATAGGCTAAAGAGTAGGGTCTGGAAGGAAGTTACCATGTAGATTTAAGGAGTGTATATTTCAGGAACAGCTGGTACAAAAGCCCTAAAATGGGGCTAGCAGTTTGATGGAAAACAAGGAGGTCATTGTGTGTGGAAGAAATGGTTTTAAGAAATGAAGCTGGAGAGGGATAGTAATGATTGAGGAATGAGGAAGAAGATCACAAAGGACATATAGGCATTTTAAAGAATTTGTCATACTCTTTATTAAAGTAGGGCCCCAGTATAATTTTTGGAACAGAAGAATGTTATGTCTGAGTTACTTTTAGTGGGATTACTCTGTCTACTTTTTTGAGAATAGACTATAATTGGTATTGTAATAATTCAGGTGAGAGGTGATGATAGCTCAAACCCTGTTGGTAAAAGTGGTAATAGAATTAGTAGGAGTCTGAATATGTTTTGAAGATAGGAATTTCCTTATTTTCAAATGTGATGACAGAGGAGACAATGTGAAACAGAAAGCAGAGGAATGAGTGAACTAGTAAAATATACTGTGATATGCTATAATTATAAGCAGAACCAAGGGCCCACTTAAGGTGTGTGGACATAAATTTAATGTGGTATCAATTAGTACATTCCCAAAAGTCTAGTGAGGTACCTGGTGTATCATTATTAAAGATCAGATGAATAATTTACAAAAGCTTAAAAGATACTGAATTCATATCCTAGAGATGGCCTTTGCCTATTTGATTTCCTACTTTTTCTTGTCCTTCTAAGGCACATTTCATACTAATTATGGGGGGAAAAAAGACGTACTCTATTCTAGATGCTTGAGAAACAAAATCTGTGATTTACATACAAGAGGTTTATTTGGAAATAATTTCTAGAGAAAGAAAACTGGGAATAGGGTGATGAATTGGGATATAATTCCAATTAAAAAACCCCAATTAATCCTACAGGGAGTTGGCATGTACCTTGAAAATTGTTGCAATTGAGATAAGGTTGGTGGAACCTCGCATGTTTTATTAGTCAATTTTTGGATATAGGTTGCCCAAGGACTGGATGAAAACTTGTTCAAGGCAACATCTTTCAGTTTAGGGCAATTCTTGAAGAAGAACTAAGATGTCAGATAAAAGATAATATTAGGAAAATTCTTAAAGACATAATTTTTAGTTACTAGATTCTTCACTACTTATAAATTCCAGAATACTTCGTAATATAATTAACCTCTTGTTCCTGAGTTCAGTTCAGTTCAGTTCAATTGCTCAGTCATGTCCAACTCTTTGAGACACCATGAACCGCAGCACACCAGGCCTCCTTGTCCATCACCAACTCCCAGAGTTCACCCAAATCCATGTCTATCTTGTCGGTGATGCCATCCAACCATCTCATCCTCTGTCATCCCCTTCTCCTCCTGCCCTCAATCTTTCCCAGCATTGGGGTCTTTTCCAATGAGTCAGCTCTTTGCATCAGGTGGCCAAAGTATTGGAGTTGCAGCTTCAACATCAGGCCTTCCGATGGACACCCAGGACTGATCTCCTTTAGGATGATGACATTTAAATGTTTATGCAAGACTAGGTGTTCCAGGGGTAAAGAATGTGCCTGCCAGTTCAGGAGGCACAGAAACTCAGGTTTAACCCCTGGGTCAGGAAGATCCCCTGGAGGAGGAAACCCACTCCAATATTCTTCCCTGGGAAATCCCATGGACAGAGGAGTCTGGGTTGATATAGTCCATGGAGTCTCAAAAGAGTCTGACACGACTGAGCACACACACACACACACAAATAGAGTCTAAAATATAGAAAAAACATAGGGTCATTGAGTCAGGTAAGGATTATAAGACACTTATTCTGGCTACTCAGTAGTTGGAAACTCTAATCCAAGCCTTTGCTTCTATTTCTCTATTTTTTGAAATTAATAGTAAGTAAATACTATCTAATTGTAGCCCACTAACTTATTTTATAACCTCCTAATGAGTTTCAATCTGAAGCTGGAAAAAGACTGACTATAAAACATAGAAAAACCACACCTACTCTTCATACATTTAGAAAGAATTAGAGAAATTTCCTGGGCACAGATTCTGACTATTGGTAAAGTGGTTATTTAATATATCATCAAATTTCAAATTATTTGAGAGTAAATGAGGCATAAACAGGGCTTCCAAGGTGGTGCTAGTGGTAAATAACCCTCTTGCCAATGCAGAAGAGACATAAGAGATCCAGGTTTGATCCCTGTGTCAGGAAGATTCCCTAGAGGAGGACATGACAACCCACTCCAGTATTCTTGCCTGGAGAATCCCATGGACAGAAGAGCCTGTTGGGCCACAGTCCATAGGGTTTCAAGGAGTCAGACATGACTGAAGCAACTTAGCAAGCATGTATACACGAGGCATAAACAAGGATTGTTCCACAATCTTTGGTGGGAGTTTTCTATCATTAAGCCAGGTCGAGGGTCCAAGTAAAAAAACAGAAGAGCACAGCAGTGGGATCCCAGCAGTTGTTTGTCCTCCTCCCTTTTTTGTCTTTTGTTTCTTGTATCCAGAAAAATAGAAAAGAGGGAAGTCAAAAGACATTTGTTATATAATAGAAGTTACTAACTGAGCTAGAATAGCAAAGTGAAAGTTACTCAGTTATGTCCAATTCTTTGAGACCCCATGAACTCTAGCCCAGGGATTTCCGAAGTGGCACTAGTGGTAAAGAAACTGCCTGCCAATGTAGGAGACAAAAGAGATGGAGGTTCGATACCTGGGTCAGGAAGAACTCCTGGATGAGGGCACAGCAACCCACTCCAGTATTCTTGCCTGGAGAATCCCATGGACAGAGGAGCCTGGCAGGCCACAGTCCAATGGGTTGCAAAAAGTGGAACACAACTAAAGCGACTTGCCACACAGCAAGAACTCTAGCCAACCAGGTTTCTCTGTCCATGGAATTTCCCAGGAAACAATACTGGAGTGGGTAGCCATACTCTTCTTCAGGGGACCTTTCCAACTGAGAGATTGAACCCAGGACTTCTGCATTGGCAGCAGATTCTTTATCATCTAAGCACCAGGGAAGCCCAGGGAGCTTGGATAAAACAAAGGGAAAATATTAATTTGCAAGGTAAAATCAAACCCAAAATAAAAGTCATCAACTACACTTGAATTTGGAAAAGCCCAATTTCCCTCTGAAATGACACACAGGGAAACACTATGTTACTGGATTATGATGCCCTGCACAAACTAGTATTGATATATACATATACCTGACATCTCATTGAAACCCTCAGAGGTTGCAGATCATAGAGAAACTACCTTCATGTACAATTATGAGACAGAAATTGACCCTGGAATTTAGCTTCATTTGAATTATCAAGATTTTGTCTTGACCATCAATTTTCCAAACTCCTCATACAAATCTAAATGCTTCTTTGAAATTGTATTTAATAAAAAGTGGGTTTAATTTTTCAGAATTTTATTTGGTGTGATGGTTAGTTTTATGCATCATCTTGATTGTTTAAGGGATGCCCAGATAGCTGGTAAAACATTATCAGAGTGTGTCTATGTAGATGTCCACAGAAATCTAGCATTTAAGTCAGTAAACTGAGTAGAGAAGGTTGCCCTCACCAAAGCAAGAGGCTGCATCTAATCCACTGAGGGATGAGAGAACAAAATAGAGGAAAGTTGATTCTGTGTCTCTCTGCTTGAGCTAAGACATCATTCTACTTTTAACGTTGGTGTTGCTGGTTCTCAGGCTTTCAGTCTGTGACTGAATTACACCACTAGCTTTCCTGGTTCTCTAGTTCCCAGATCATAGGACTCTTCAGACTCTATAATCGTGTGAGTCAGTTAACACAATAAATCTATGCTTGTCTGTATCTATATCTATCTATCTATCTATCTCCTGGTGGTTCTGTTTCTCTGGAGAACTCTCACTAATACATTTCATCAAGCATTTCACAGGAAGGGGTTGAAATGAACATGATAGAGCACATTGTCTTCTGTCTTTGATCAGATCATTTAAATTTATATTTTTAACCAAATAATTGTCACTGAGTACTAAAATCATTACTATTGAGTTTTTCTAATTTGAATGTGATTTCAGTGGAACTTAGAGCAGAAAAGGAAGTATATTTATTGGAGACTAACTGGAACAAAAACCAAATATATTTTTTGGAAATAACTCCTTAATCTGCCTGCAGTGCAGGAGATGTGGATTCCATCCTTGGATGCAGAAGATGCCTTGGAGGAAGAAATAGCAATCCACTCCAGTAGTCTTGCCAGGAAAATCCCATGGGCAGAGAAGCCTGGTGGGTTACAGCCCTTAGGTGCACAAAGAGTCTGAATAGACTGAGCAACTCAGTCCAGCCCATAGTTCATTAAATAAGCCTTTCTTATCTTCAAATTCAACACTGTCTTCTGATCAAAAGGAGGACAGAGAATTCTCTGGAGGTCCAGTGTGTGGGACCCCATGATGTCACTGCCAGGGGACCCCACATTCAATCTGGAAAGCAAGATCCCACAAGGTGGAAAGGCCAAAACAAAAGGAAAAAAGGAGCGGAGTTTCAGAAGGAGCTTCAGAAGGAAATTCCAGATAATCAACAGAGCGTTTGAAACTAAATAACTCCATATATAACATGAATAGAAAATATTATAGACTGAGTTCTCAATCATGCCACTGCTTTTCATTGCTATAAAAGCAGTCTTCTTGGCTTCTTTCTTAATTGATGATACCTGATTAAACTATGGATTTATCACACACAATCCATGGTTACAACTTTAAATGTTTTCCTTAAACCACAGTGAAAAAACAGTGAATCATATCAATTCCAAAGTAAGGTAAATTCCTCTCCCATATACTTGCATACTTATATTACATTGGAGAAGGAAATGGCAACCCACTCCAGTACTTTTGCATGGAAAATCCTATGGATGGAAGAGCCTGGTAGGTTACAGTCCATGGGGTCACAAAGAGTTGGACACCACTGAACGACTTCACTTCACTCCCTTCACTCACTTCATACTTTATCGCTGGAGAAGGAAATGGCAACCAACTCTAGTGTTCTTGCCTGGAGAATCCCATGGACAGAGGAGCCTGGCGGGTCATGGTCCATGGGGTCGCAGAGAGTCAGACATGACTGAAGTGACTGAGCATATATAAACACATCTGAATAAATATGTTTATGCTTACAGTTTTTCTTTGCATAACAATTTAAGACTATTATTATTCATTCATTGTGTGTGCCCAAGTATTTATAAACTTTTAGTATGCACAGGTTCACATTTAACATTCGTAATTCACTTCTGCCCTCCATAGTGTAAATTGTCATCCTAAGAAACATATTGCCTGTCACTACTCTGCACAGTGGCCACTCTTTTGATAATGAAAACTATTGAATAATATACTTTTCTAGAAGTAGATAATCCATTAAAAGAAAATAATAAGCATCTGATTGATAAGAATAATAGAATATCTATCATATTTTCTGTTAACTATTATTCATTAGAGTAGAACTAAGATATTTTTCTCATAACTTTTATGAAACTCATTTTTTTAATGCAGATTGTGCTCATTTTGAAAAACTTTGCTTTACTAATTTTTATTATACATATATTTTAAAATATCAGTGTCTTTTAAAATGTGTTCTTAATGTTCTCTTAAAGAAATGGTAGTGTTTAATGAAGTTTAAAAGCTAATTAATAAATAATAAATCATGCAAAATTAAAGTATTAAGTTATAGAATGGAAAATATACATAATTCAAGAAGATGTGTATAAGAGACAGGGACAGAGGAGTCTGGGTTGATATAGTCCATGGAGTCTCAAAAGAGTCTGACACGACTGAGCACACACACACACACACAAATAGAGTCTAAAATATAGAAAAAACATAGGGTCATTGAGTCAGGTAAGGATTATAAGACACTTATTCTGGCTACTCAGTAGTTGGAAACTCTAATCCAAGCCTTTGCTTCTATTTCTCTATTTTTTGAAATTAATAGTAAGTAAATACTATCTAATTGTAGCCCACTAACTTATTTTATAACCTCCTAATGAGTTTCAATCTGAAGCTGGAAAAAGACTGACTATAAAACATAGAAAAACCACACCTACTCTTCATACATTTAGAAAGAATTAGAGAAATTTCCTGGGCACAGATTCTGACTATTGGTAAAGTGGTTATTTAATATATCATCAAATTTCAAATTATTTGAGAGTAAATGAGGCATAAACAGGGCTTCCAAGGTGGTGCTAGTGGTAAATAACCCTCTTGCCAATGCAGAAGAGACATAAGAGATCCAGGTTTGATCCCTGTGTCAGGAAGATTCCCTAGAGGAGGACATGACAACCCACTCCAGTATTCTTGCCTGGAGAATCCCATGGACAGAAGAGCCTGTTGGACCACAGTCCATAGGGTTTCAAGGAGTCAGACATGACTGAAGCAACTTAGCAAGCATGTATACACGAGGCATAAACAAGGATTGTTCCACAATCTTTGGTGGGAGTTTTCTATCATTAAGCCAGGTCGAGGGTCCAAGTAAAAAAACAGAAGAGCACAGCAGTGGGATCCCAGCAGTTGTTTGTCCTCCTCCCTTTTTTGTCTTTTGTTTCTTGTATCCAGAAAAATAGAAAAGAGGGAAGTCAAAAGACATTTGTTATATAATAGAAGTTACTAACTGAGCTAGAATAGCAAAGTGAAAGTTACTCAGTTATGTCCAATTCTTTGAGACCCCATGAACTCTAGCCCAGGGATTTCCGAAGTGGCACTAGTGGTAAAGAAACTGCCTGCCAATGTAGGAGACAAAAGAGATGGAGGTTCGATACCTGGGTCAGGAAGAACCCCTGGATGAGGGCACAGCAACCCACTCCAGTATTCTTGCCTGGAGAATCCCATGGACAGAGGAGCCTGGCAGGCCACAGTCCAATGGGTTGCAAAAAGTGGAACACAACTAAAGCGACTTGCCACACAGCAAGAACTCTAGCCAACCAGGTTTCTCTGTCCATGGAATTTCCCAGGAAACAATACTGGAGTGGGTAGCCATACTCTTCTTCAGGGGACCTTTCCAACTGAGAGATTGAACCCAGGACTTCTGCATTGGCAGCAGATTCTTTATCATCTAAGCACCAGGGAAGCCCAGGGAGCTTGGATAAAACAAAGGGAAAATATTAATTTGCAAGGTAAAATCAAACCCAAAATAAAAGTCATCAACTACACTTGAATTTGGAAAAGCCCAATTTCCCTCTGAAATGACACACAGGGAAACACTATGTTACTGGATTATGATGCCCTGCACAAACTAGTATTGATATATACATATACCTGACATCTCATTGAAACCCTCAGAGGTTGCAGATCATAGAGAAACTACCTTCATGTATAATTATGAGACAGAAATTGACCCTGGAATTTAGCTTCATTTGAATTATCAAGATTTTGTCTTGACCATCAATTTTCCAAACTCCTCATACAAATCTAAATGCTTCTTTGAAATTGTATTTAATAAAAAGTGGGTTTAATTTTTCAGAATTTTATTTGGTGTGATGGTTAGTTTTATGCATCATCTTGATTGTTTAAGGGATGCCCAGATAGCTGGTAAAGCATTATCAGAGTGTGTCTATGTAGATGTCCACAGAAATCTAGCATTTAAGTCAGTAAACTGAGTAGAGAAGGTTGCCCTCACCAAAGCAAGAGGCTGCATCTAATCCACTGAGGGATGAGAGAACAAAATAGAGGAAAGTCAGTCAAAGGCTTTGGCATAGTCAATAAAGCAGAAGTAGATGTTTTTCTGGAACTCTCTTGCTTTTTCCATGATCATCTGTTTCTATTTCAGAAAACTCTCTAGATAGAATTTCTGTTCTTCCCTAGGTAGACTACAGTTTTAAATTATTTGCAAAAATGGCTGAAATCACTCCCCTACTTACATACATCCATTACTTTTTCATTCATTCCATTAAAAGAAGGATTTTATTGTTGAAATTTCAAAAAATCAGTTATGAAATTTAGGATTACTGGCTTACCCTGGTGTCAAATGAAATATCTGTCATTTCTTCTTTCCTTCCTTTCCTCTCTTCTCCCTTCCTTTCTTCCTTTGAAACAACTCATGTTTAATTAATGGCAGAAAAGATCCAGTAGAGAGAAAGAAAATGATGATGGAAGAAACATGACTCATTTTTTTGCACTGTAGTGAGAATACAGAAAAAGCCTCTTATTTTCCACTACAAATTTCCCTTCCTTCATTCAGGATTGAAGAGCCAAGGGGCATCATTGGAATAAACTGATTATTATAACATCCTAGTAGGAGAAGTGCATTTCTGGCTTGGTCAAAATGGCCAGCAGCAAACTTTCTGCTTCAACTGTCCTCATGTATAAAGAGAAAGAAAAATTTAAAAAAAAACACTGGGGAGGAAATAAACTAACATTTTGGAGCCCTCTGTTTCTCTTGCCCTCACACACTGGCTTTTCAGGCTACATGGCATTTGCAGTCTACGTGCTCTGGCTATGTGCTGCCATCAGAACTTGTGTCCTTGAAAGGGCTATAATGACATGGGAAATGATTCTATGAATATGCATCTGCATGACTTCATTCCCACCCTCTCTTTTGCTAGTTTTCAGGATTACTAATGTGTAATTATACAGTGGAAGTGAGAAATAGATTTAAGGACATAGAACTGATAGATAGAGTGCCTGAAACACAAGATGGAATCAAGATTACTGGGAGAAATATCAATAACCTCAGGTATGCAGATGACACCACCCTTATGGCAGAAAGTGAAGAGGAACTCAAAAGCCTCTTGATGAAAGTGAAAGAAGAAAGTGAAAAAGTTGACTTAAAGCTCAACATTCAGAAAATGAAGCTCATGGCATCTGGTCCCATCACTTCATGGGAAATAGATGGGGNAGTGAAAGAAGAGAGTGAAAAAGTTGACTTAAAGCTCAACATTCAGAAAACGAAGATCATGGCATCTGGTCCCATCACTTCATGGGAAATAGATGGGGAAACAGTGGAAACAGTGTCAGACTTTATTTTTTTGGGCTCCAAATCACTGCAGATGGTGACTGCAGCCATGAAATTAAAAGACGCTTCCTCCTTGGAAGAAAAGTTATGTCCAACCTAGATAGTATATTCAAAAGCAGAGACATTACTTTGCTGACTAAGGTCCATCTAGTCAAGGCTATGGTTTTTCCTGTGGTCATGTATGGATGTGAGAGTTGGACTGTGAAGAAAGCTGAGCACCGAAGAGTTGATGCTTTTGAAGTGTGGTGTTGGAGAAGACTCTTGAGAGTCCCTTGGACTGCAAGGAGATCCAACCAGTCCATTTTGAAGGAGATCAACCCTGGGATTTCTTTGGAAGGAATGATGCTAAAGCTGAAACTCCAGTACTTTGGCCACCTCATGCGAAGAGTTGACTCATCGGAAAAGACTCTGATGCTGGGAGGGATTGGGGGCAGGAGGAGAAGGGTACGACCGAGGATGAGATGGCTGGATGGCATCATGGACTCGATGGAAGCGAGTCTGAGTAAACTGCGGGAGATGGTGATGAACAGGGAGGCCTGGCGTGCTGCAGTTCATGAGTTTGCAAAGAGTCTGACACGACTGAGTGACTGAACTGAACTGAACTGGACTGACTGAAGATAGAAGATTCTAATATGTTCCTCTGTAATTTATAATTTGAATTACTTTGTATCTTGCTAGTATTGTTTATATTTATTTACCACTTAAATTAGTTCATTGCTACTTATTGTTTTATTTATTATTTATTATTTAGTTAATTAATTGCCAGCTTGAGAAAAATCATAACTTGGAAATATATTTAGTATTGATAATATAATAATTTTTCCTCAATACCATGTCATATTCTAGTATCATATGCTAATATCATTCTAATCGATACAGTTCTTCCTTATTCACTCTCTTTATATTTTTCCTGAGTATAGAACATTTATGTCTAAATAGAATAGTCCTGTGGGACTTTCCAAGAAAGTTGGAGAAATACGTAAGTTAGAATAATTGTAGTAGATCAAGTCTTCCACCAAAAGTAATTAGTAAAGTTGCATCAAAACTAAAAATCATCAGTTTGAAGAACTTAGGGTACTGCTGAAGGATGGAAGAGGAGAGAGTCTAAGATTTTGGAAAGCAGAGTTGGGTAAGTCACTTTCCCCTGGGGCATTTGCTGATTCTTAGGAGAGGGAAGAGTTTGATAATACTTGCTTTGCCCAGGGACTGCTGCTGATAGACGTGAACTAGATGCTTCTGCCTCCTTCCTTCTCCTTCTCTTTCTCCCTCTCTTTCTTTCTTTCTTCTTTTCTTTTTCTTTCATAAGAGTCATCCTAACAAGTGTGAGGTGATATTTCATTGTGATTTTGATTTACCTTTCCTTAATAATCAGGGGGACTTCCCTGATGGCTCAGTGGTAAAGAACCTTTCTGCCAATGCAGGAGATGCAGATCCGATCCCTGTGTCAGAAAGATCCCTTGGAGAAGGAAATGGCACCCCACACCAGGATTCTTGCCTGGGAAATTCCACTGACAGAGGAGACTGGAAGGCTTTACTGTTCATGGGGCTGTAAAAGAGTTGGACATGACTTAGCAACTAAACAACAAGCATTAGTGATGTTGAGCACATTTTCATATGTCTATTGGCCATTGGCCGTTTGAATGTTTTTTGTTTTTTTTTTTTTTAGAAATGCCTATTCATTTCCTTTGTCCATTTATTAATTAGGTTATTTGTGTTTTTGTTATCAAGTTGTAGAAGTTCTTTGTATTGTTTGGATATTAACCTTATATCAGATATATGATTTTCAAATAGAACTATCACATGATCCAGCAATTTCACTTCTGTGAACCCAAAGGAATAGAAATCAAGATCTCAAAGAGACATCTTCACTCTCATATTTATTGAAGAATTATTCACAATATCCAAGACCTGGAAACAATTTATATGTATATCTTGGATGGATGGATAAAGAAAATATGGCACATGGATACAAAGGGATGAATTTTATTGTCTTAACAGGGAAGGAAATTGTGCTTTTTCTGACAACATGGATGAACCTGGAGGACATTATAAGTGAAATAAGCCAGACATAGAAAGGCACATACTTTAATAGTCTTTGATAAGTGTGTGCCTTTCTTAAAGTAAAACACACAGTTGCCAAGGAATCTAAAATAATCAAATTCATAGAAGCAGAGAGTAGAATGGTGAGTGCCAGGGACTTGGGAAAAGAGAAAACAGAGAGGTATTAGTCAAAGAGTACAAAGCTTCAGTATACATGAATAAGTCCTGGAAATCTACCGTATAGCATAGTATTTATAGTTATCAATACTATATGATACACTTTAAATTTTTCTAAGTGAGTAAACCTTATATTGTATTCTTATCCCCCAAAACATAATAATACAGAGGACAAAAAGGAAGTTTTGGATGTGATGGATATGTTTCTGATGTAGATTGTGGTGACAGTTTCATAGGCGGTGATGGCTTCACAAGTGTATACTTATGTCCAAATTCATCAAGTTGTATACCTTAAATGTGCACAGCTTCTGTGTGTGTGTGTGTGTCAATCATACCTCAACAAAATGCTTTAAAAAAGAATGGAAAAGAAAGAAGCCAAAGGAAAAAAGAAAAGGACTGGCAATTGCCTTCTCATTAAGAAAGGAGGAAGTGATAAATTTAACAAGAGGGCATGTTTTAATTGCCAAAAGAAAATAGCAAAANTGTGTGTGTGTGTCAATCATACCTCAACAAAATGCTTTAAAAAAGAATGGAAAAGAAAGAAGCCAAAGGAAAAAAGAAAAGGACTGGCAATTGCCTTCTCATTAAGAAAGGAGGAAGTGATAAATTTAACAAGAGGGCATGTTTTAATTGCCAAAAGAAAATAGCAAAACTATTAATATTCTATGTGCACTTGGTCACTCAGTCATGTCTGACTCTTTGCAACCTTTTGACCTGTAGTCCACCAGCTTCCTCTGTCCATGGGATTTTTCAGGCAAGAATACTGGAGTGGGTTGGCATTTCCTCCTCCAGGGTATCTTTTCTCAACCCAGGGATCGAACCAGCATCTCTTATATCTCCTGCACTGCAGGCAGATTCTTTACCATCATGGAAGCCCAAGCTTTATAAAAGGAATCTCATTTCCAGAAATGAAACTAAAATAAAGATAGCCTAAAGTTGTGGGAATGCTTCACCAGCATAACCACAGTAAAATAACAAAAATTAATTATCAGGTCATAGCAGAATGAATCCACAAAAGCAGGAATCGGAGAAGAATAACAAGAGTTGAAAAATTAAATATGTCAAAAAAGTTAATTGAATATTGACTGTATGTAAATATATGCTGGTAAATGCTTAACAACAATTTTGAAAAATCTTGATTGGTCACATTCATCAATTTCCCTTTTAAAATATCACTACCATTGAATATAGAGTTAGAAAGTGATGTGTGATGTGCAAAATTTCTTCTTGTGATCTGGACCCCACTAACTACATAGAATAGTAATAATAATACCTTAGGGGTTTAAGTGTCTGTGTATAATAGTGTAGCACAAATTATACAGCAGCCTTAATAGAAATTAGGAGGGTGAGCTGAATGGAGTAAAAATGTTCTAAGATTCTAGTATTTTCAAGAAAGTAATTAAAATAATACTATGCATTAAAATTTAAAAAGTGACTCATGGAAGCCCAAGCTTTATAAAAGGAATCTCATTTCCAGAAATGAAACTAAAATAAAGATAGCCTAAAGTTGTGGGAATGCTTCACCAGCATAACCACAGTAAAATAACAAAAATTAATTATCAGGTCATAGCAGAATGAATCCACAAAAGCAGGAATCGGAGAAGAATAACAAGAGTTGAAAAATTAAATATGTCAAAAAAGTTAATTGAATATTGACTGTATGTAAATATATGCTGGTAAATGCTTAACAACAATTTTGAAAAATCTTGATTGGTCACATTCATCAATTTCCCTTTTAAAATATCACTACCATTGAATATAGAGTTAGAAAGTGATGTGTGATGTGCAAAATTTCTTCTTGTGATCTGGACCCCACTAACTACATAGAATAGTAATAATAATACCTTAGGGGTTTAAGTGTCTGTGTATAATAGTGTAGCCCAAATTATACAGCAGCCTTAATAGAAATTAGGAGGGTGAGCTGAATGGAGTAAAAATGTTCTAAGATTCTAGTATTTTCAAGAAAGTAATTAAAATAATACTATGCATTAAAATTTAAAAAGTGACAAATGAATGTATTAATTTCTAGAAATACATAAAATTGAAAATATTGAAAAGTTGAATGTCCAGAAGTAAATCACACATATATAAGTCACCTGACCTATGACCATAGAAACTCTCTACAACAGTAAGTAAAAGCATTTTTAATGATTGGTACTTTAGAAAAATAAAAAATCTTTTACTCCTCACATCTACACACAATAACTTTATAAATGGTACACAACTTTAAATGCAAAAGTTAAATAAAAAAATCTATAAAAATTGACTGAATAAATTTGTGATATTAGCAAATATAGGGCAATGGCATCCCACTCCAGTACTCTTGCCTGGAAACTCCCATGGACGGAGGAGCCTGGTAGGCTGCAGTCCATGGGGTCGCTGAGTCAGACACGACTGAGCGACTTCACTTTCATTTTTCACTTTCATGCATTGGAGAAGGAAATGGCAACCCACTCCAGTGTTCTTGCTTGGAGAATCCCAGGGATGGCGGAGCCCAATGGGCTGCCGTCTGTGGGGTCGCACAGGGTCAGACATGACTGAAGCTACTTAGCGGCAGCAGGGCATAATATTGGCAAAGATTAGGCAAAACTTTCTTAATACCTAGACAGCAATAAACCAAAATGAAAAAAAAAATTATAGAATGCATTGAAGTTAAAAACTTTTAACAATGTTAAAAATTTTGAACAAGATACAATTAAGAGAGAAAAGCAAGTCATACACACAATAGTAGAAGATATATCTTCATATTACAAAGAGTTCATTGGCTGAATCAAGAAAATAAAAGAAGGCAGGAAACCCAATAGAAAAACAAAGAAGAACAAAATAAAGACTTTGAATGGCTATATATAATAAAGATATATTCAAAATATCTCTTACTTTGCAGATAAGAGAGAATATCCATTATCTGCATTATAATACATCTGAGATGATTCTAGTCTTCATACAAACCCATCAGAATGACTAAATTTAAACACAAAAAAACTAAGCAAAAAACAAAAAACAAATAAACTAAAAAAGGGCTGACAAGGATTTAGAGTGGTAGAAACATGGTTGCTGGTGAGATTGTGAATTGTTAAAATTGCTCTGGAAAATTATTTGGCAGTGTCTCTGAAAGCTGAAAATGTACATTCCTATTTCCAGCAACTGTACTTCTATGTATACACCTTATGAAAAATCTGTATACATGTTTATTGAAAATTATGAATAATATAATGAATAATGGGCTGGATGAAGCACAAGCTGGAATCAAGATTGCCAGGAGAAATATCAATAACCTCAGATATGCAGATGACACTGCCCTTATGGCAGAAAGTGAAGAAGAACTAAAGGGCCTCTTGATGAAAGTGAAAGAGGAGAGTGAAAAAGTTGGCTTAAAGCTCAACATTCAGAAAACTAAGACCATGGCATGTGGTCCCATCACTTCAGGGCAAATAGATGGGGAAACAGTAGACACAATGGCTGACTTTATTTTTCTGTGCTCCAAAATCACTGCAGATGGTGATTCCAGCCATGAAATTAAAAGACACTTACTCCTTGGAAGGAAAGTTATGACCAACCTAGACAGCATATTAAAAAGCAGAGATATCACTTTGCCAACAAAGGTCAGTCTAGTCAAGGCTATGGTTTTTCCAGTAGTCATGTATTGATGTGAGAGTTGGACTATAAAGAAAACTGAGCAGCAAACAATTAATGCTTTTGAACTGTGATGTTGGAGAAGACTCTTGAGAGTCCCAGACTCTTGAGACTGTAAGGAGATCCAACCTGTCTATCCTAAAGGGGATCAGTCCTGAGTGTTCATTGAAAGGACTGATGTTGAAGCTGAAACTCCAATGCTTTGGCCATCTGATGCGAAGAGCTGACTCATTTGAAAAGACCCTAATGCTGGAAAAGATTGAGGGCAGGAGGAGAAGGGGACGACAGAGGATCAGGTGGTTGGATGGCATTACCTACTCAATGGACATGAGTCTGGGTAAACTCTGGGAGTTGGTAATGGACAGGGAGGTCTGGCATACTGCGGTCCATAGGGTAGCAAAGAGTCAGACATGACTGAGTGACCTGAATGGAACTGAACTGATGAATAATTATTTCCGTAACAGCTTTAGCCAAACATCAGAAACAACTCAACTGTGCAACAAAAATAGAATGGATATATTGCAATAAAATCATACAATACAGTGAAGGACAGAAAACAAGACAAACCACCATATAACACAAGGTAGGACACATCTTGCAGAGATGATATTGAGGGGAAAAAAAAAAAAAAAAACAAGAACCAAAAATCCAAAACTCAAAAAGAGAGCAGCCAGAAAAATTTCATTCAGTGTGATTCCATTTAATGTATAGAAACAGATTTCCATCAATGGTGTTAGAAACAGGGACAATGTAATCTTAGAGGAGATACTGATGGAAAGGTATGTACTCTAAGTAGGTTTCTGGGGTATTGATATTATTGTTTTTCTTCACCTGGATAATGGTGAGAATGTGTGTACTCTCTTTATGAAAGTGTATCAAGCTATATACTAGTGATTTTGCATCTTTCTGTGTATTATACTTCAAAAGAATTTACAAGGAAAAAAGAAAACACTATACCTGACACTATATAGCAGTGGATAGTACTAGAATTGGCAAGTATTCCTAATAATCTTAAATAGTCACAGATGAAGCTCCAAGGAATTGCTGAACATTTTAACCCAGAAAGAATTCTCTCATCTCACTATCTATCATTTCAGCAAATGAAAAACAGGATTATTGGAATGAATAATGTATGTTGCCATAAAGGTAAAAAGGAAGTGAATACTGTGACAAAGTTTCCTCTGGATCCCATGGACAGATATTCATTTGAGATACGAGCATTCATTTAATAGGTGGTTTAGCAAGTGTTGTTCCCAGGACAGCAGCAGCAGCAGTATCAGCTGCTAATTGACCTACTGAGTTCTAAATTCTGGGAGTGGGTCCCAACCATCTGTGTTTTAACATGTTCTCTGAATAATTTTGGTGCACACTAACTTTAAAGATGCTCCAATATAAAGCAAACCTACAGGAACTTTACCTGGCTCTTCCTTCTTTTTTTTCTTTCTTTCTTTTTTTTTTCCATTTAGCAAGTTCTCAGGCACATTGTCAATGATCAATGAACAGCCATTGAATGAATAAATAGAGGTCTGCATGTTAAATCTTAAATAATTATTTATTGAATTGTGTTTAATTAACTGTATCCAACATACAGGAATAAGATCAACAAAATCTGGATAATTTTATGCTGTTTTCTCTTCTTTTGTTTAATAATCATGAATTGACATTTATAATGGCAGAGAGAGAAAAATTTAATTTTTTTGGCAAATGAGTATTGCATTTCCATAGAGATCTTGATGTAGTCCCTAAAGTTTTAAAAGAACTCCTGACAAAACTTTCTTGTCATAAATCATTGATTTGGAACCAACATAAAATAGAAGTGGAAAAAATCACTCAAATACTGACATGTGAGGGAATGAAGATTTACTTAAACAGGAATGGGGAAAAAAAAAACACCCAAAACCTCTCTAATGTAATGAAAAGGTAAAATAACAGAATATACAAAGTATCTTATTACCAACTGTCATGAATTAAAGTGGGATCTTTCTCATCTATACCTAAAGCTATAGATGAAAATCAAGCTAGTTAATCAGAGAAAGGATCCTTTTGCTTAAATCTGAATCCCAGCACTATGAGCACTTTCTGAATAAATGTCAGATGTGACATCATTTTCATAGAAGATTAAGCAGGGTCTGATCTAAAGTGTCATAATTCATGAATCCATGAAAATTTCATGAGCCCTAGAAGTTGGTTATCATTGAAATGCTTTTTCTTTTGAAGCTGGGATCACAGATCATTAAGCAGCCATTTAGGTATAAACTTTGCAATTAAAAACATCAGAATTGAAGTGTGTCTAGAGTCCCTGGCTTGCTGCTGCTGCTACGTTGCTTCAGTCGTGTCTGACTCTGTGCGACCCCATAGACAGCAGCCACCAGGCTTCCCCAACCCTGGGACTCTCCAGGCAAGAACACTGGAGTGGGTTGTCATTTTCTTCTCCAAGTGAAGTCACTCAGTCATGTCCGACTCTTAGTGACCCCATGGACTGCAGCCTACCAGGCTCCTCCATCCATGAGATTTTGCAAGCAAGAGTACTGGAGTGGGGTGCCATTGGCTTCTCTGAGAGTCCCTGGCTTAGCAGTTGATAATCAGAATTTGGTGTGCTGCTGCTAAAGACATATCTTTGCAAAAAGATTTCAAATCCCTTTCATAAAGATTGGAGGGTGATTTGAATTCTAAACAAAATAAAAATTACAATATTCAATGTTATTTGAAGAAGAGGAAAATATTTAAAGTCACTCTATTTCATTATAATTTGATTTATTAAACTAAAGAAGACACCTATTAAGTTGCATTACTTCTATTACATCGACCACATTACTTATTAATTAACATCATAGAGATGCAAAAAGATGCAATTATATATGGAGATTTTATTAGTTTCAGTGTTATGATCATTAATATTTTTGCTGTAATAGTTTCATTTCTGTATCCATTGAGTAATTGATTGGTCAATTGATCTTCTACTCACAGTTTAATAGTAAAAATGTAGATGTTTGAACTCAAATCTACAGATTTTTTTCCTGTTGAAATTATGCCTCTGTATCAATAAAGTAATTTCACGTTTCTATAGTTTCTTCAACTATGTTTCAAATACAATTGTCCAGGGAGTGGGTAATTTCCTCAGTTCTGTCTCACCACAGCAAAAATTTGAAGCAATGGACGGATCGGTATTACAGCTCAGTTTTATCTGGCAAGCAAAGGAAAATACATCCTTGACATGTGAGGGCAGGCAAAACCAGAAAGAGAAGAGAAGCCAGAGGCTCAATTTTGGCTCCTCTTTTTATATGTTTTATATGAACATATGTTTTATATGTTCTTTTTATATGTACTCCCCCTGAGCCGGTCCTATGTAAACTGGGCTAGCCAGAAGGCTGTTTGCTTCATCTGAGGTGCTCACTCTGGTCGTTGGACTTTCCTTTGTCCCATTTCCACAGTCTTTTCCCTTCTTTGTCTTTTAGCCACCACCATTATAGACTCCTTCAGAGTCCTTATAGCAGTGTCCATCTAAGAGTGAGTGATATTTTCCATGGTCAGCTGTAGTTATATATATTTTTGTTGAACTGGCACTGCACATTGTAGATTGTTGACCTGGGCAGAGACAAAATGGGCTAGACAATTGATAATACATGGTGCAATCATAAGCAGGATCAATAAGGTGATGACAAGGATTAGTAGGGACATTAGCCAACTCCAAATTCCCCCTCACCAGGAGAAGAAACAAGACATCTCATTCAAGATGGCTCAAGTTTCTCCTTGTTCAGGGATCAGGAGATCTATCTCTATCTTTTTTTGGAGTACAAGCCCTCCTAAGCTGTGTTGGCTCTTTAGAGCTATCCTGAGAAATATTATCTCCAGAAACTAGATTTTGGGGGTATTCATTAGAATGGCACTCATTTATAGTCCTGAATAGGTATCTGAGGTCTCCTAGGGGCTCACAGATGTTCTGAATGTCCTCTTCAGTTTTCTTCCATGGCTTGACTGGTGAGTAGTGAACCCAGGAGTCATGTTCTGGTACCTTGACTGCTGTGGGGATAGCAAGTATTACAGGGTAGGGGCCCTTTCATGTGGACTGGAGTTGAACCTTTGGGGACCCATCTTTCCAGACTTTAAATATGACTTGAGTCCCTGGAGCATATATGGTGGCTCTTTAGAGTCTTTTGGGTCCTGGTTCACACCCCACAAGCGTATATCTTGTTGCAATTGCCCAGTGGCCATGGTATAAGATCACAGGGTCTGACCTGGATCTAGGAAGAGGTCATTGACATAAACAAAAGGTCTCCCATATATCATCTCATAAAAACTAAGATCAACCTTTTCCTTAGGGGCAATACGGGTGCAGAGAAGAGCTATTGGTAAAGCCTCCTTGCATCCCAGGATGTCTCCTGGGTTATCCTTTTTATTGCTGATTTTAAGAATTGGTTGGCTCTTTCTACTTTTCCTGAAGACTGAGGACTCCAGGCACAATGGAGATAATAAGTAATGTCCAATGCTTTAGAGGTCCCATGGGTGACCTTAGAAGTAAATGATGTCCCATTGTCACTTTGTAATGACCTGGGCAGACCAAATCTTGGAATGATTTCATGGAGCAGTTTTTTTTTTTACTACCTCCTCAGGCTTCTTGGTCCGGGTGGGAAAACCTTCAATCCATCCTGTGAACGTATCTGTAATGACTAATAGGCATTTATACCCTTGAGAAACTGGCATCTGGGTGAACTCCATCTGCCAGTTCTCTTCTGGGTAGGTCCCATGTTGTTGGATGGGTTGGGCCAGATAGGGTCTTTGAGTTCCTTGGGGGTTGTTTAATTGGCAAGTGAGACAAGAGGAGACCATTTGCCTTATAGTCGTTTGGAGGTCTGTTCCTCTGAAGGACCTTTCTAGTAATCTTTGGAGGGCCTTTTCCCCTAAATGAGTGGTGGCATGTAAGGAATTAACCAACTTCCAATGGAGGTTCCCAGGCAGAAAAAGAAGTCCCTCCTTTTAGAACCACCCCATATGATCTTCTTGAAAACTCTTACTCTTAGCTTTCAGAGTCTCACCTTCAGTATATGAAGGTGTTTCTGGCAAATTAGTCTTTGAAATTAGGGTGGCAGCCCCTATGAGGTCATTGTTCTGTAATGCTGCTGTCTTAGCTGCCTGATCAGCTGCTTGGTTCCCTCATGCCACTTCCATGCTCCCTTTTTGTTGTGCTTTATAGTGGGAGACTGAAACGTCTGTGGGCAGATGGACTGCCTCAAATTGCCTAACTATTTTATCATCATATCTGATTGGGGATCCTTGGGTCGTCAAGTGGTCCCTTTCTTTCCAAATAGCAGCATGTGCATGTAGCACCACAAAGGCATACTTGAAGTCAGTGTAAATGGCTACTCTTTTTCCTTTTCCCAGATCTAAAGCTTGAGTCAAGGCTATGAGCTCAGCTAATTGGTCTGAAGTACCTGGTGGCAAAAGTTTAGCCTCTATGGTCTCAACATTGGAGACTACTGCATATCTGGCTCTTCTTTTGCCATCCAAGACAAAGCTGCTTCCATCAGTGTACCAGATTTCCTCAGGATTGGTCAGAGGATCTTCTGACAATTTCTCTCAGGGTTTTGTCCAGTGGTCCAAGGTTTCTAGGCAGGAATGAAAGTGGAGAGAGCCATCAGGGTTAGGCAGTTGGGTAGCAGCATTAAGAATATCACAAGGGGTTATAGTCAGGCCCTCATTTTCCATCAGTACTATTTGAAATCTGAGGATCCTTTGATCAGACATCCATTATTGGCCTCTCCAATTTAGGAGTTGTTTCACTTTGTGGCTAGTAAAAATCATTAGTTTGCCCCCAAAAGAGAATTTTAAAGCATCTTCTTTAAAGGACTGCAATAGCTGCAAGATTTTGAAGGCAGGAAAAGATCTCTTCCCAAAGAGGGAGTAGAACAAGCAGTGATCACCAGACTGATGGGAAAATATTTGTCCATCTCAGCAACAAAGAAGTACTTGGGTGAATATTTTGTAATTGTTTTTTTCTGTAGCACATAAAATGGTACAGGTTTGGAAAGAGAAGGCTCTGGAGTAGGAGGTCAAGACAGACTAGGTAGCCCCTCTGTCAACCAAGAAATAAATTCTCAGACCTACCTGCCACGTCCAGTTGCACCCTTGGCTCCAGCCTCGTGATGGTTATCTGTGACAGGAGGGCTGGCTGGAGCAGGCTGCTTCAATCTTGTTGAATCATCGTGTGGGAAGACTTGGAGCTCGATCTAGAAGTTCTTGGGTTCCAAGGGCAGAGTGCTGCCTAGTGTCTCAGTTGATGGCATTTGTAGCCAATGGTTTAAGGATACTAGCCACGGTTTGGACACTCTTTGATTTAATGTCCCGCCTGTTTACAGATTAGGCGTTTGCCTCATGCTTTGTCTTTCAAGTACTCGGGGTTTGCCATAGGGCTTCCCTGGAGGGTGGCCAGCATCTGGGCAGGCCTTTTCTCTTTCTTTTTCTCCCTTTCCTGGGCCTTGGCTTCCCCTTCATGTTCTCTGTTATAAAAGGTACTGGTGGCTGTCTGGACCATCTCATCTAAAGAGGAAGCAGGGTCCTGCTGCTGTAGCTCTTGTAACTTTATCCTATTGTTTGATGCACACTGGGACAGGAATTTGTCCTTTAAAATCACCTGTCCCTCTTAAGAGTCTAAATCCAGGTTGGTAAACTTTTGGAAAGTCTCTTTTAGACTTTCCAGAAAGGCAATGGGCTTCTCTTTGGGACTCTTAAGTTATTGCTGAGACGGGGCTAAGTCCCACAAGTAATAGGTTTCCTCCTATTTCCATGGGTGGACTTCCTTAGGGTTGAGTCTTTATGAAGCTTGTCCTACCCAGTACTGTCGCAACCTGAGAGCTGGGCATCCCTGGGTCAGGGTACATATCTCCAGACAGGTTGAGACATGACACCTCCTGGAGACCGAATGTCCCCAGGTAGGTCGAGGTATGTCAGCTTCCCAAGAATTGGATCCCTGGGCAGGTCGAGGCATGTCGACCTCCTGGGATCCCTGGACTAGAGGATCCTTGAGCAGGTTGAGATGTGACAGCCTCCTGAGGACCAGATCCCTAGGCAGGTCTAGGCAGGTGGACCTCCTGGGACCCCCAGGCTGGAGCTGGATATCCCTAAGGTTTCCAGAATGACTAGAGCTGGGTAGGATTAATGGGGTGTAATTTTAACTCATTGCCAGTCTGTCCACCACAGATGGGAATATATATCATCATGTAAAACAATCCAAGCCTGGTCCCTGAGACTGGGAATCTGATGAAACAGCCATAAACCTTATCCTCTTATTGCTCTGAGGGAATGTAAGTCACTGATTTCCTCTAGTCCTCCATAAGGGCAGTTTAGAGTGTTTCGAATGGTAAACATCTCATTGTCATAGACCCACTTTAGGTAATAACAGAAATAAGGACAAAGGAGTGGGTTATCTGGTCCTGTTAGGGGCATTAATAACATTTTAATCATAAGCAGGGTGGAACAATGTTGCCTACAAGGGGGCAGGGTTGTGGTTATAGGAACTGGTAAGTGGCTTAAAAACAAATTGATAAGAGGCAACTTACCAGATGTTCCTTAGTAGTGGAGTGGAGATTTGATCCGGGGGTATGCTTGTAACTTTAGAAGAAGGGTGGTAAGGATTTGGGTCCAAATGGTCTATAGAGCTAACTCCCAAAATGGCAAACGTTATCCCTGGAACCCCAGTTACCCTTGAAGGGATGCCACCAAGAGATGGACTTCTAGCAAGCACTGTGTGCTTGTCACCCACCCTAGCAGGTTCACTGAGAGGTGCTGTTGACACAGATGTTGTAGGAAACATGGAATATGAAGGCCTGAATGCCAAGAGGGACTGGATATTATACAGTATTTCTCTCCAGAGGACCAGCTATTTTCTGGCTGTCCCTCCAGTAGATTGTAGAGGCAACACTGTGAGCCCAGAAGGGGCTTAGGAAAAGGGCATGTAACCAGAGGGAAGGGGGCAGAACACAACTTTTGAAAGAATGACATAGCCCAAGGGCATAACATAAACCGATTAAAATCAAATGGGTTCAAGAAGATAAGTCAAGCGGATTGAGGATTTTTTCTGAATGTTGAGCTTTAAGCCAACTTTTTCACTCTCCTCTTTCACTTTCATCAAGAGGCTTTTTAGCTCTTCTTCACTTTCTGCCATAAGGGTGGTGTCATCTGCATATCTGAGGTTATTGATATTTCTCCCGGCAATCTTGATTCCGGCTTGTGTTTCTTCCAGTCCAGCGTTTCGCATATAAGTTAAATTAGCAGGGTGACAATATGCAGCCTTGACGTACTCCTTTTCCTATTTGGAACCAGTCTGTTGTTCCATGTCCAGTTCTAACTGTTGCTTCCTGACCTGCATACAGGTTTCTCAAGAGGCAGGTTAGGTGATCTTGTATTCCCATCTCTTTCAGAATTTTCCACAGTTTATTGTGATCCACACAGTCAAAGGCTTTGGTATAGTCAATAAAGCAGAAGTAGATGTTTTTCTGGAATAAAAAGGGTTCCAAGTCACTGTCAAAAGACAGAGGAGTGGGTGGTTCCCCAGTTGTTGGAATGATCCTCTCACTCATTAGCATATGAAATCACCCAGCTAGGGAAAACTAACCACACCACATTCCATAGCTACTATACTCCCTTCTGTGATGGCCCACACTCTTGAAGTGTGCCTCTCTCAGAACCTGAACAAATCCATCTCTTACCTAACGCTGGTGTCTCTCACTGAATTTTTGCAATGAGACATCAAGAGCCTGAGCTTCATTAGGTCCTAAAACCAGGCACCATGGGTTTTGGCCAGGCTCAAGTCCCAGCTGAATACAACTAAGCGTAGCACAGAGTCCCTGCCACATGGGTTTGAGTCCCAATCTTAGGTAAACAGTTTCAAGAACAACTTTCAGAAATGGAAAGATGATGTAACTAGTGGCATAGATGGAGAGAGGAGCTGAAGGATGGGAGGAAAAAGCAATGGGAAAAATGTGCTGAGGAATCCCCTTAATAATTTGCCAGAAAATCTGCTAAATACCTGACCTGTGGTCACAGTTTTCATTGACCTGATCTTTGGCACAAAGGAGATTAAGGACAGAAGCACCCCCACCCACTTGGGCAACAGCTACTAAATAGCCCCTACCAGAGTCCCTCAATTGCACACACAGCTGCTCACCTGTTTGGGGGAGTTCAAGGAAACTAGAAATGAGAGATTGTAAAGGAATTAAGATTTTGCTAGCCATATGTCCTTCCAACTGTAGAAGTGAGGACTTTCTAATCCCAATTGAAGGTCTGGAATCTGAGACTGAGCCTCATGAGCTTTCTGCGAGTTTGTTTTTGCTGTTCTGGTTTCCAGCAGGCTGGGCTTCTTGTCACTTCCTCTGCACTGGGTTTTCTTCACATTCAGCTTCCACCATGGGAGCTTTGACCAAGTTGGGATTCTGCTGTGCTTGGCTTCCACCTCATGGAGGCTGAGACTAGGTTGTTTCAGCTAGGTTAAATCTGAGTCACTGCACCATAGATGTCGGGGGAATGTGTAATTTCTTCGGATGTGTCTCACCACAGCAAAAATTTGAAGTGAATACGGATTGGTATTACAGTTCAGTTTTATTTGGCAAGCAAAGGAAAATTCAACCTCGAGGCATGATGGCTGACCACCCAAAAGACAGGAAGGGAAGAGAAGCCAGAGGCTCAATTTTGGCTCCTCTTTTTATATGTGTTTTTCTTTTTTCCCCCTCCCCCAGAGCCTGCCCTATGTAAATTGGTCTAGCCAGTAGGCTGTTTGTTTTACCTGAGATCCTTACTCTGGTTCTTGGACCTTCCTGTGTTCTGTTTTCATGGGCTTTTCCCTTCTTTGTCTTTTACCCACTTCTATTATGGACTTCTTTTTCCTATTCTAACAACCTAACACTATCATGATTTCAAAATTTTACTGTGTAACTTTAGGTCATATCTTGACTCCTATGGGTAATTTTTCATAGCCTACACAAAAATTCCACCTCTAAGAAGAAGGGGGAATTTTGACTATTATTGATAACATCAAAGATTAGGAGTTTAAGATTGTGTTTGAAGGATTCATTTGTAGTATTGCAAAATGTAACAGCTTATATTTTCATCCTCAGACAATCTGTGTTTCTATATTTACTCAATATCATCCGGTCTCCCCTTTATTGTAAGAGAACTGGAGTCATTGCCTTGAAATTAAACAGCTCTTTTAGGAAGAAATGCTATACTATTAATAATAAAACGATTCATATAAAAGTTGCTATTTGATGGAACAGAAATTATTGACCCTAATAATTTCTTATAGTTAAAAATATGATACATTTATAAGATTGATTAGCTAAAATATATCAGTTTAATAGAATTTTTCAGCTTTCTAAAGGTACAATTGTCAAGAAAATTGTAAGATATTTAAAGTGTTCAGTCATGTCTGACTCTTTGCGACCCATGAACTGTAGCCCACCAGGCTCCACTGTCCGTTGAATTCTTCAGGCAAGAATACTGGAGTAGGTTGCCATTCCTGTCTCCAGGGGATCTTCCCTCAGGGATCGAACCTGGATCTCCCGCATTGTAGGCAGATTCTTTACCATTCTTCACCGATTCCTCCCCGAGCTACCAGGGAAGCCCCTATTTAAAGTACATAATGTAATTTGATATTCATATATATTATGATTGCATCTCCCATTCACCCTTATCACCTCATATATTGTGTGCAGTGAGGCCGCTGCAGTTCTATTCTCATTACAAATTTTGATTATACAATTCAGTGGTTCTTCATGTTATAACTCAAAGTTTGTAGCCTTTGACCAACCACTCCCTAACTCTACTCTTTGTTTCTATGAGTTCACCAGCTTAACAGGTTTTTTAAAAACATGTAGCATTTGTCAGTAATTATGCTAGACATAAAGAATACCACAGTAAACAATGAATCATCTGACAAATAGAGCACATGGTCCTATAAACAAAGTTATAACCTAAAAAGTTTGAAGTTTATTTTTATTATTTCTATAACCCTGCTCATATTCAGATATAGTACAAACAAGGGAAAAGACAGCTTGTCTAATAAGAGGAGCCTGCAAGTGGGACTCAGGGAAGGAGGAATCTAACATGTCAGCCTGGTCCTTCTCACGTGAGAGTCTTGACAGTTTACTGACAAACCCAGAAATCTCCCTCTGACCATTCAGTTCAGTTCAGTTCAATTCAGTTGCTCAGTCGTGTCTGACTCTTTGCGACCCCATGAATCCCAGCACGCCAGGCCTCCCTGTTCATTACCATCTCTTGGAGTTCACTCAGACTTACGTCCA
This sequence comes from Cephalophus harveyi, assembly GCA_006410635.1. Classification (NCBI taxonomy): domain Eukaryota; kingdom Metazoa; phylum Chordata; class Mammalia; order Artiodactyla; family Bovidae; genus Cephalophus; species Cephalophus harveyi. Next base: position 518,408 of record SJYT01019165.1, on the reverse strand, counting down.
TCGAGTCAGTGATGTTTTTATTACAGACAAGTCTCCTTAAAGTCTATTATCCAACTTTTTTTAATTTCATCTGTCTTCTTTCCATCACAGCCCACGGTGTTTTGGGATTTTCTATTTTTTGCATCAACATCTTCAAATTATAACATTAAATATATACAAAAATACATTTAATATATATATAAGTCATATACATAATGTTATATGAAAAATTTAAATTCTTATCACAACTCATGAACTAGAACATTACTGATATGTTATGTCTATTAACACCATGTGCTCTTTTCATGTCCTACACCCTTGCCTCCCCTTTAGGTACAATAACTTCCATTTAGAATTAGTGTTTATGTTTTATGTTTTAAAATTTGTTTTGCTTATATACATGTCTAAATATTGTGCTGTTTGTTTTTTATTGTTTTCAGGATAGTTAAAAATTTTTTATGCTTTGTGCAATTTTCAGGGACTTGATTTTTAGCCAACAGTTTATTGCTAAAATTAATGCACACTGTTGCAGGTAACTGTAGTTTATTTGTGTTCACTGATGTATACCACCAATGCATAATGTGTTGTAAACATACCACAATTTATTTTCTTGTTGACTTAATGAATAGTTGGAATATTTTCTGTCTTTAATCATTTTTCCTTTCTTTGTTTTTTAATAAATAATGCAGATCTGCACATTCTTTTATATGCCATTTGTTGGATTAATTCAAGAATTTTTCTGAGATGCAAAAAAAAAACTAATGTATCACATTTGAACCTTCAACTTTATCATATGATTTTACCTTGTGATACAATGATATTATAATGATTTACTTTCACATATATAGAAAATGATGAATGGACATTGTCCTTAAAATCATGAACATTGGACCCAGAATGCTTGAGATTACTTTTCCTTTGAACTAAAATGCACAACAGGACAATTTGGAAAATGGCATAAATCATGAGTGCACAGCTTGGTGAATTCTCATAAATTGAACCTATCTTTATAACTAGCACTTTGATCAAGAACTTCAAATTATGAACATCTGTGGGCTTCTCTGGTGGCTCGGATGGTAAAGAATCCACTTGCAATGTGTGAGACCTGGATTTGATCCCTGGGTTTGGAAGATTCCCTGGAGAAGGGAACGACTGCCCACATCAGTATTCTGGCCTAAAGAATTCCATAGACAGAGGAGCCTGGCAGTTACAGTCCATGGGTTTGCATAGAGTCAGACATGACTGAAGAACTTTCACATGGGTCTTTGTGTTCTTTTCCAGTATTACAATCCCATCCATTAAGAATAACTGCTGTGTTTACTTCTAATTCCATAGATTAGTTTTTCTTGTTTGTAAATTTTATAATGTTGGAATCACAGAACATGTACTTTTTTCTGCCTGGATTTAATGGCTCAGTTCATATTGTTAAATATAATAGTAATCCCTGCATTTTCACAAACAAATAGCATATCACTGTGTAAATATACCAGGATTTATTCATTCATTCCATTGTCTATTAAAAATTGGATAGGTTTCAATTTGGGTCCATTTCTAGTAATACTGCTGTAAGCATTCTTGTACATATTTTTGAGAATGTACATGCATTTTTGCTGGTTATTTAGAAGTAAAAGTTTTTATTTTAACATGCTTATCTTTAGGGAGAAGGCAATGGCAACCCACTCCAGGACTCTTGCCTGGAAAATCCCATGGACGGAGGAGCCTGGTAGGTTGCAGTCCATGGGGTCGCTGAGGGTCGGACATGACCGAGCGACTTCATTTTCACTTTTCACTTTCATGCATTGGAGAAGGAAATGGCAACCCACTCCAGTGTTCTTGCCTGGAGAATCCCAGGGACGGGGGAGCCTGGTGGGCTGCCATCTATGGGGTCGCACAGAGTCGAACACGACTGAAGCAACTTAGCAGCAGCAGCAGCAGCAGTTCATCTTTAGTAGTTACTGCTGAACGATTTTCCCAAGCAGTGGGAAAATTTTAGCTCTCTACCAGCAGAGCATGAGATTTTGCTCTTGCTCTATGTTTTTACCTTACTACAACTTATTTATTTCTGGATTATTTTACCTTATTTTCATTTTAATCACTTGGGGGTATATTATTAAATTTCAATGCAGTTTTATTTTGTATTTTACTAATGATTATGAAAGTGGAGACCTTTAAAGATGTTTATAGACCATTTGGACGTTCTCTTTTGTGAAGAACTTATTCAAATCTTTTGTCAAATTTTTAAAAATTGACTTTTCAATTTTGTTTTCTTAACAACTTTATTTGTTTTCTGGATGCAAAGACTTTGTTAAGCTATTTATTTTAAATATTATGTTTGTGGTTTCTCCTTAAATTATTTGATGTGCCTCTTTGACAAAATCTTTTATAACATAGTCCAAATTATCAGGTATTCATTTATGATTATTGCTTTATATTATTGCTTTAAAGTGTTGGAATATGCCAAGTACATCATGTTATTTTCCTGTATTTTATTTTTGAAATGTTTTTGTTTTCTTTTCTGTATTTATATCTCTAATCCATCAGGAGCAGATTTTGTGTATGTTATGAACTGTTGGCCAGACTCTCTGGTGTGTGTCCTCGATCCAGTAATTTTGCTGTGTAAATAAGATGAGTTTCCCAACATATTTGTTCCTAAGTTTTCTCATCTATAAAGCGGGGATAAGAACACTGTCTAACATTATGCCAGCTGCTGGGATTGCTTTCAGCAGATAGCTCTCAATGTCAAATTCATTTTAGGGAGGGATTTAGCTGAAGAGAGCAGTCTCACTCAGTCCACTTGGCTGGGGTATCTGACATCCAATGACTACGTCACATAAGAGAATAGCATCCCAGGTCTCTGTCACCTCAACTCAGTATTTACAGTCATTCTGTTTTCAGAACCATCATCCAGTTGGCTAAGGAGTTCCTTAAGATTACATCACAGCTTGATTCCTTCTGTTCAATCTAACTTCCTTCTTTTTTCTTCCACAAATGCTGTTGACAGGAGCAGTCACTAATAAACCTCCTGCTTGACAAATTCAGCTTCCTTTAGGATGAACCAAACATGTCACCCTAACTCATGGGAATCTTGTTTATGAGGATTAAATAAGTTACTATATGTAAAGCCCTGAAACACTGCTAATTATCATTGAGTATAATCAAAGGAGGGGCTTCCCTGGTGGCTCAGTGGGAAAGAATCTTCCTGTGAACGCAGGAGACTCAAGAGAAAAGAGTTTGATCCCTAGTCTAGGAAGATCCCTTGGAGGGGGAAATGGCAAACGTTCCAATATTCTTGCCTGGAGAACCCTATGGACAGAGGAGCCTGATAGGCAATAGTCCATGTGGTCACAATGAGTCAGAAACAACTTAGCCACTGAAGAACAACAATAATCAAAAGAAAACCAGGGAAGGCTCTTGGGAGAAAATAGCCTCCATGTTGAGGTGAGAATGATGAGCACCTCTTAGCAAGTTAAATTTGTTAGATAGAAGGAAGTATGTGCCAGACAGTGGAAATAGCACATGCAAAAATTTCAAGGGAAGGACTAGAAGCTGAAAGATATTCAGTGTGGCCTGAGGATATTATGGAAGGAGGTAATGAGTTCAGAATTAATGCTGGACATGTGAGCAGGACTCAGCTCTTGCAGTGTGTTGTTGACTTTACCAAGAGATTTACATTTTTTATTAAGTGAATGAAAATGGCAAAAAATAAATAAATAAATAAAAGCCATTATAGGAATTCACAAATATTGGTATTGTGTATTTCCAAGATTATTCTAGCACCAGAGAAGTGAATAAATTAGAGGAGTATTAGTTGGAAATTTTTATTAGTCTACTTTATCATTGACAGTGACATAAACTAAGTGCCAAAGGATCCAGAACCAAATAGATAAGTTCTGGTAATAGAGAGGAACTAAAATTAACAAGATTTAGTAAATTATTATAGGGAGGCAAAGTCTTGGTTAATGCTCTTGCCTGTTTAACCATGTATATGACACACTTTTTGTTGAGCTAGGGAAACAAGAGGAAGAGGCTTGACACAAAGTGAAAAACATTTAACTAATTTTTAGATATACATTAAACTACCTATTTGAAAATCCACATGAATTTATTTTTAATTAAGTTTGTAAAAAGAGAGAATTACCTTGTTGGTATAAATTTCAGTGTTTTATATATTTTAATGTTATAAGCACATACTTGTTAATTTAAATTAGGTGATTGAGCAAAAAGTAAATACATAAATATTATCATGGGATCAAAAGGTATTTTGTGACTGTGGTAACTCAGTTGATGAATACTATTCTGTGCTAAAAAGAAAGATGCTATCATGCCATGAAAAGACATGAGTGGGATTCAAATGTGTATTACTAAGTGAAAGAAGCCAATCTGAAAGAGCCACATACTGTATGATTCCAATTTGAGGATAAAAGCAAAACTGTAAAGATAGGGAAAAGATCAGGTTATGGGGGGTTAGGAGAGAGAGAGATGAATAGGCAGAGCACAGAGGGTTTTTAAGGCAGTGAAATTACTCTGTATGATACTATGATGATAGACACATGTCATTGTACATCAGTCTTGTCGACTTAAAAATTGCACAACATGAAAGTTGTGAGTTAAGTTTTAATGGGGCCAAAATGTGGACTGCAGCCTGGGAGACAGCACATCAGATAGCGAGAATTTGCTCCAAAGAGACAGGGGGAAGGTCAGTATATATGTGATTTTGGAAAAGGATGAGAACATGCAATCAAGTGCATTTTTTTCCAGAAGTTTTCTGCTAGTCATGAGGAATGGTTGTCACCATGAAGGATTTTAGTGCTTTTCTGGATTGAGGAGATACTAGATTTGGGCTTATAAAATCAGCTCCTTAAAATACCTAACTATCTGAATACCTGTCCTGTCAGTTTCCCTCTCTCCCGCAGAGCACAGAGTGCCTAATTTCTGCTCTCCACTCTGAACCCCTTTCAAGGTGTGTTGAAAAATCATCAGCTGCAACAGCACATGATTTAATCCTTATAGAAGTAGATGGCAAGTGCCAATGGCAAGTGCCAATGGCAAGTGTCAATTTGTAGTTGATAGTATAAACTTGTAGAATGTTCAACATCAAGAGTGAACCCTAATGTAAATTCTGGACTTTCGATAATAGTGATGTGTCAATGTAGGTTTCATCAGGTTTAACAAGTGTACCACTGTCATAAGGGATGCTCATATGGGGAAGTTATGCCGTCTATGGGGCCACACAGAGTCGGACACGACTGAAGTGACTTAGCAGCAGCAGCATGCATATATGGGGGTAGGAGGTATACAGAAAATCCTTGGACCTTCTGCTTAATATTTCTGTGAACTTAGAACTATTTCAAAAAACAGTCTATTTTTAAATGGTATTTTATATAGTCTTAAGTTTCAGTAAAGATTTCCACTTATATGGCATATATCAAGAGAACAATATAAGTTGATTGTGAGATATCTTTCTAATTTACATCTATTCAAAAACAAACATTATCTACTAAATGGCACATTACAACTTTTACCACAATGAAAACATCCATGAGCAAATTTACCAAGTGTCCCTGCCATATGGCTCTTACATTTTAGCTGTAAAAATCATACCCTAAAGAATTATCATATTAGTAAATAATGCACTTTGTTAGCAGGGGCCAGTCCTAAAGGTAATAAATTGAACATCTGAGAACTGACAAAGAGGAGAGTGAGTTAAAATGGATGGAGAGATGCATGATATGTTTGTTCCTACAACACTCATGGGTTTTTTAAGAAATACTTGTTGTTTTTATGTTATTACAATCATCATTAATGCAGTAATATTTTTTGCTTTCTATCCTAAGATTTTGATTTTCTTTGTTACTTTCTTTGTTCTAGTGAATTGGGATCCATTTATTGAATTTAAAAACTCTAGGATTCTAAAGATTCCTTCTCACAGTGGGTGTATTGTGCATTCTATATTGTTGTTGTTGTGCCTATTTGCTAAGCTGCATCTAACTCTTTGTGACCCCATAGACTGTAGACCACCAGCCTCCTCTGTTCAAGGGATTTCCCAGGCATGAATACTGGAGTGGGTTTTAATTTCCTTCTCCAGAAGATCTTTCTGACCCAGGGATTGAGCCCATATCTCCAGCATTGGCAGGAGGGTTCTTTACCACTGAGCTACCAGATGTGCATATATATTCAATTTTTTAAATAAATGTTTGCTGAAACAAATTAGATGCATATTTTTTAAAGTGGTATGCTAAATTATAATTTTAAAAGTATTAATAGTAGTGTACTGATACAAATGGCTCTGTAGCTCCTCATCTCACTTGCATTGAGAGACCACCTAGGGTGAGATTTGGAGATTTCCAAGTATTTTCAGGGCTTGTGGAGCTGTGTGTGAGTTCCTTGGAGGGAATGGGAAACTATGATTGGTGGTGGTTATTCCAGTCCTCAACAAACAAACAGAGGCTCTAAGGAGACTACATGAGATACTTAATTTATAATCAACTGTACATGACAGAACACCTTGAGCTCTTGTCTGGTTTACAACTAAGAAAGTGAGAGAGACTGATGAAGTAGTTTACTGAAGCAGAATCATGGTGGTTCTTTGGTATCTGATGTTTCACAGTTTGTGAGGCAAAGTATCAGTATATGAGAGCACGTCTATTGAGTCATATGAATCAAGTCCCAAAGGAGAGCCAGAAAGGCCTTACTTCAGGTTTTACTCAAGGCGGGAAAAGAAGAGCTCAACAGAGAGAATCAAAAAGGATTCCTGGGTGCTGAAAACCAGGCCATCCTAAAGGATATCAGTCCTGAATATTCAAAGGAAGGGCTGATGTTGAAGCTGAAACGCCAATACTTTGGCCACCTGATGCGAAGAACTGACTCATGTGAAAAGACCCCGATGCCGGGAAAGATTGTAGGCAGAAGGAGAAGGGGATGACAGAGGATGAGATGGTTGGATAGCATCATCAACTCAATGGACTTGAGTTTGAGTAAACTCTGGGAGTTGGCAATGGACAGGAAGGCCTGGCATGCTGCAGTCCATGGGGTCGCAAAGAGTCAGACATAACTGAGTGACTGAACTGAACTGAACTGAAAACCTGGGGGATATTCAGTGGGAATTTGCTGTACAGGAAACTGCAGGTGTGAGATCCCCAGAATGAGGTAATTTTTCTCAAGATAATACACCTAATTAGTTACCTCCCAAATCTGAAATTGTTGGTGTACATCATGGTAAGATTGCTTAAACTGAGATTTTTCCGATCCCCTTCTTTGCATCTTTATACTTGAGGCCCTATCTCAACATTGTCAGATACCATAGTTATGTTTCTGGAGGAGAAGAAGCATTATGTAGGGGGAAATAAGAGTACCTTGGTCATAAACATACTTTCTTGAGAGTGCCTTTATAAATGAGGAAAAAGTTTCACCTTTAGATCATATTGGGTTGTTTGTTTTTTACCTGGTACTAGGCATTTAAATTTGTGAGTTAGAAATATATTTTATGGTCTAAATTACTTTTAATATTTTAAATTACCTAAAACTAACCATAAAAGTTAAGGAAACTGCTCAACGTTCCACCCAAATGCAAAGAAAAAACAAGCAAACCCTTCAAGAAAAATTCAAGGACATAATGGGAGAAAATGATTTACCATTGCAATGTATTGTACTTTTTCAATGAACCAGAAACACACACACGCAGAGCATTCTTTTTTGTTGTTGTTGTTGACAATGTGAAGGATGAAAGAGTGTGGTACATATATACAATGGAATTTTATTCAGCCATAAAAAAGGAATGAAATTGTGCCATTTACAGAGACATGAATGGACCTAGAGGACTGTTATAAAGAATGAAGTAAGTCAGAAAGAGAAAAACAAATATTAGACAATATCACTTATATGTGGAATTTAGAGCAAATTATACAGATGAACTTATTTCCAAAGCAAAAACAGAGACACAGACATAGACAACAAATATATAAACACCAAGAGGGGGAAAGGTAGGTGGGATGAATTGGGAGATTGAGCTATATATGCTATTGATACCATATACAAAATAATAACTAATGGGAGCCTACTGTATAGTATAAAAAACTCTACTCAGTGCTCTGTGGCAACCGAATTGGGAAAGAAATTCAAAAAAGAGGTGATCTGTTTATACATGTAATTGATTAACTTTGCTGTACAGCAGAAACTAACACAACATTGTAAAGCAATTATACTCGAATACTTTCTCCAGAGCCAGTCATTTATTGACTATAAATTTTGAAGTCAAATCTTGTTTTCAGGTTTGGTGAGACTCAGTCCCTGAATCTCCCACCTGAGAGTGGGAGATTCAATGTTCCACCTGAGTCCTGGTATGTTCACAGGGCCCTTCCCTATGGTACAATCTGAATTGCAATCCCTGTCTACTCAGCATGGCTTGACCACAGGATATTACATGTTGTATTTTTTTGTGAAGTTATTAAACATTTGAGCTTCGGTCCATACAGTTTCAAAGTTTAGCAAATATCTTTTTGAAAATGAACAGTGTATCAGGCTCAGTCCTTCATCCTACTTTTCTAACTGAGTCTGTGTTCTTCAAAGTCTCTAATTTTATCTTTCTGAACTAAGGAGGCCACCAAAAGAGCTCCACTGCTTTCTTCTTGGGTAGCCTCCTTCTGTCCACAAAAGGCTCCTGTTCTCAGCCAGATGTGTATAAGAGACATACTATATAGTTATATAGACATGATTTTGTATTTTGTTAGCTTTATTGCCAACACTAAGCTTTTTTAACTCTTCCTCTTTCTTAAGTTTGGATTTTTATTCATTTTTCATTCAAAGAGAGATTATATTTATGTAATTTATTCAGGAAGTTTATATGAATGATATAGTTACTAAAGCTTTGCTTTAATGACTTTAATCAATGAATAATTTATAAGTACCTACTATGAGTCGAGGAAATCTGTTTGCTTAGTGCATGATGAGTATTTTGGCTTCAATACAGAATTCTTTAATTTTGAGCCTTCTCTGTATAACTTCTTACCTACTACCCTTCCAAAAGATCTTTAGTTGTATCTGCATTATAAATGTCCTTTAATGTTTCCAGTCTGTTTTTTTTTTTTTTTTTCCTGTGTTTCTCATTCATCTCCATTCTGCATAATTTGGATGCTTACACAATTTTTGAATATTTGAAATAAAAACATTTCCTTGTAACAACACTTGGTATTTAGCACCTTTCTCTTTTGCTCATAGATACATTTCATTCTTAATTTAGAAGAATTTTTGTTATTAATTTGAGTTATAACCTGAATTTCTTGTTCTTGTTCTATCTTACTAATAGATTGGATTTTCTTCATCTATCAAAGATCTTATATTTTCTTGTAATTATTTTTTTCCCCACTAATTTGTCAGTTGTCATTATTTTTCTGTAATTTACAATAGATTGTTTGATGCTTACTAGAAAAAAATCATGTTTATCAAACTTGACAAATTTCTCCATTTTTTTACACTTTTTATAACCAATTGCTTCAGTTTTATAGCCAAGATATATTTTTTTGAATCTGGAGGACAAAATAAAAAAATCACTTAAAGTTTTTTTCTGTTTATGGCAGCAAAAGTGTTTTCATGGCATTATCTCTTTCAATTAATAGAAGACCCTTCATTTGACCTATTCCGTCTTTACCTAATTTTGATAGTTTTAATTTGTGTCCATAGTAACTGCTGAAGTCCCTGGTATCTCAGATGGTAAAGTGTCTACCTGCAATGCAGAAGACCCAGGTTCAATTCCTGGGTCGGGAAGATCCCCTGGAGAAGGAAATGGCAACCCACGCCAGTACTCTTGCCTGGAAAATCCTATAGACGGAAGAGCCTGGTAGGCTACCGTCCATGGGGTCACAAAGAATCGGACACAACTGAGCAACTTCACTTTCTCTCTGGAAAAATACCCTATTTTTGAAAGCCAAACAGCAAAACCATTTTGATTCAGCATGAGTACCCAGTCTAAGGAATTCCTACTGCTCTAATATTCTGCCTCCTAAGGTTGCCTTTTAGCATTCATTGAATAACTAATATGTCCTATATCACTTGAGGAACATAATATAGGCTAGGAAATAGTGTTTAGAAGGAGAGGAACTCTGACCTCAGGGAAGTAAAAGTGAAAGCATTAGTCGCTCAGTCCTGTTAGACTCTTTGCGACCTCATGGACTGTAACCCACCAGACTCCTCTGTTCATGGGATCTTCCAGGCAAGAACACTACAGTGGGTTGCCATTTCCTTCTCCAGGAGATCTTTCTGACCCAGGAACCAAACCTGGATCTCCTGCATTGTAGGCAGATTCTTTACAGTCTGAGCCAACAGAGAAGCCCTTTTTTTTTCTTTCACTTTCACTAACCTCACTCTGTGGACTTATCCTCACTCACCAAGGACTTATCAGGATTCCTCCATGAATGTGTAGCATTCTTTTTCAAAATAGAATATTCTATTTTCAAAGCAAAAGAAGTCAAACATCTTCCTTCTCTGTCAGGTGTTTGAATGCACTGAGAAGAAATCTCTGGTGACTAGTCTTATAAGTTGTCCTTTTGAGTTTGAAGCAGTGATGTGGATTTCACATTTTTATTTACATTGGTCACAAACCTGGTGTCTGGCTGGTGGGATAAGAAAGAAAGTGAACACATGTTTATGTTGCTTGTGAGTCAGAAGTCACTGTTGCCTGACAATTTCTAAACAAGTTCAGACTTTTTTTGTTGTAGGAAACCTCTCCATCATAGATTCACTTTGTTTCATGGAAATTAATGTACTCAGTTTTTATTTGAATTTGTACTTTATTTGAGAAGAAACTCTAGATGTATGGATACCAATGAATATAAGATACTGTGTTTTTTTTCAACTTCATGTGCACATAATGCTCACATTCATTACCAACCATTAAGAATTTGATAAACCTATCCAGCAGATGGCAATATTACCCCAATTTGGTGGATGCTTAATAGATTATTTTGGTAATAGCAGTCAGGGGTGGTACCATTTCATTTAAAGAGAATCTTGTTTAAGTATAAAGAAATATGGCACTGTCTATGCAGAGATTCAATAATGGTAGAAACTATATCAAGACATTTGTAGAAATGATTTGTTGCTGCTCAGTCACTAATTTGTGTCTGACACTTTGAGACCCCATGGACGGGAGCACATCAGGCTTCCCTGTCGTTCACTGTCTCCCAGAGTTTGGTTAAACTCATGTCCATTTAGTCAGTAATGTCATCCAACCATCTCATCCTGTGTTGACACCTTCTCTTCTTGCCCTCAATCTTTCCTGGCATCAGTATATTTTCAAGCAGTCGGCTCTTCACATCAGGTGGCCAAAGTGTTGGAACTTCAGTATCAGTCTTTCAAATGAATATTTAAGGTTGGTTTCATTTAGGATTGACAGTTTTCACCTCCTTGCTGTCCAGCGGCCTATCAAAAGTCTTCTCCAGCACCACTGGAGTTCGAAAGCATCAATTCTTTCACATTCAGCCTTCTTTATGGTCCAACTCTCACATCCACACATGACTACTAGAAAAACCATAGCTTGGACTAGACAGACATTTGTCAGCAAAGTGATGTATCTGCTTTTTAATACTCTGTCTAGGTTTGTCAATAGCTTTTCTTCCAAGGAGCAATACTTTTTTTAAATTTCGTGGCTGCAGTCACCATCTGCAGTGATTTGAGAGTCCAAATCATATAGGAAATAAAAATAAGAAAATAAAATCTGTCACTGTTTCCACTTTTTCCCCAACTATTTGCAATGAATTAATGGGACCGGATTCCATGATCTTAGCTTTTTGAATATTAAATTTTAAGCCAGCCTTTTCACTCTCTTCTTTCACCTTCATCAAGGGGCTCTTTAGTGTCTCTCGCTTTCTGCCATAAGGGTGGTGTCATCTGCATATCTAAGGTTATTGATACTTCTCCTGGCAATCTTGATTCCAGCTTGTGCTTCATCTAGCCCAGCATTTCTCATGATACAATCTTCATATAAGTTAAATAAGCAGGGTGACAATATACAGCCTTGATATACTCCTTTCCCAGTTTGAAAACAGTCCATTATTCCATGGCCATTTCTAACTGTTGCTCTTGTTCTGCACACAGGTTTCTCAGGAGACAGGTAAGGTGGTCTGGTATTCCCATCCTTTAAGAATTTTCCAGTTTGTTGTGATCCACACAGTCAAAGGCTTTAGTGTAGTCAATGAGTAAAGTAGCACAATAAATATAAGAAAATCAATAAAAATAATTTTCAAAGAACTTATGTTTTTGAATAAATTTTAAATAGTTATATTTTTGAATAAATTGTAGATAAGTAAAATTCATGTAAATTTAATTGATATTTATATATATATTTTATTGAAAGCCTAAGGTTTTTTAAAACTAGTAATTTTCTTATATATATATGTTTTCTTATATATAGTACAATTTATTTTAGAATATTACTTTTTTCTTGAAATAATAATGTATAGACCCATATATATGTTTCTAAAGCATTTTTATGCTAATTTGTAGTATAAAATAAACCACATTTATTTCATTTATTGAATCTATGGACTAAATTTTGATTGAAAGAATTAATAAAAAAAAAGTTCAATTGCTCATAACTATTCAACATTGAGAAACTTTATAAACAACTTTTAAAATTAACATAAATTTGAATTCTATATATGGTAGGATGTTGACAAGGACAATGTCAGCATGGTGAGAGAAGAGAATAACCTATGGCAATATAACATGTCATCAGGAATTAGAAGGCCCATGAGTACTTCGATATAAAAAATATTTTTTGTTTTATACTGTGATTTTCCTCTATCATTGACATAATTTTAAATTTTCTGGAAAAATGAATAAGACCCAAGGAATTATATTTGGGATTTATTTTTCCCAGAAAACCATTCAATAGACTTTTTATAATGATTTAGTAGAATTATTCAGTATAGTCAATCAACTTTTTTTTCTAATCAAAATTTGGTCTATATACATTTCATTTAAGGGGGAAGAATAAAGCACATGTATGTTCTGATCAGGCTTTAGTCCTGAATATTCACTGGAAGGACTGATGCTGAAGCTGAAACTCCAATACTTTGGCCACCTGATACAAAGACTCATTGGAAAAGACCCTGATACTGGGAAATATTGAAGACAGGCAGAAAAGGGGACAACAGAAGATGAGATAGTTGGATGACATCACTGACTAGAAGGACATGAGTTTGAGCAAGCTCTGGGAGTTGGTGATGGATAGGGAAGCCTTGCATGCTGCAATCCATGGGGTTGCAAAGATTCAGACACAACTGAGTGACTGAACTGCACTGAACTGATGGTCTGATCAGCTCTACTAGAAGGCACATACTTTGAATTTAATATTTGTGGTAGTAACATGAAATTTTTGATTGGCAAATATGAGGTATTAATTAAAGCATAATAGAAGAAACATATGTAAAAATGTTTTTCAAAATTTATTCTAACTACCATAATCACTTTAGAGTGTTAAAGGAATCTCAAATATGGTGCTTTTCAAAGTGTGGTCCTTGAGCTAATAGCATCAGTACTATCTTGGGAACTTATTAGAAATACAAACAATAATCATCCAAGGCCTAAAAAGTGAGAAAACCAAGGCTTGGGATTGGGCCCAAAAAGCTGTGTTTTAACTTCTCCAACAGATTCTGAAGCCACAGGAGCCTAAGAACCATTGCTCCAGTGGTTTACAGTCCTAGCAATAGAGTTGAATCATCTTGTGGTATTTTTCAAATGATTTTGCCTCATCTCTCCCCATGTTGGTTTTGATTTAGTAGGTATCACAGTATTTTTAAATATCTTTTTGCTTACACTGCAATATGTTACTGATCTAATATTTTATTCCACAGGGCTTTTTCTTTTTCTCTTTTTTAATCTTCTTTTTTCTTTTCCTTTCTCATCAAAGGCTAGTGGTATACATCCCAAGGTAAAAACAGCAGCAATAACATTTCTACATTTTAACAAAATTTATACCATTTTGACTTCATAAACAAGCTTTTCTAAATTTATCTTATATACGCAAACATGGCCCACCTATAAATTTAACTGGCAAGTGTACTCCACTGGGGGGGAGGAAATCATCAAGAGCAAACTCTGAATTTCTTTGTCAAAAAAAAAAGTAATCTAAAAGTTAGACACAACCCTAAACAATTTGATATTTACACAAATTATATGGCACTTATTCTAGTTTATTATTTCATTTGATTATAAAAATGACATAAGATCATTATAGAAAAGTATAAAGAAAGAATTTTACACTTCATACTTCTTTGATTTTTCAGTTTTGTTTGCTTTTTTTTGGCTCACAATTAATAGTTTTAAGTTTTTCCATGTCAATTCATTTATCTATAATTTTAGGGTTTATTGCAAGATTAAAACATACTTTATTCATACTCCTATTTAGGTACCATTATTTTAGACAAAAACATTTTTTGCAATAATTTATAGCATTGCTAAAAATGAAGACTGTTGGATATATTAATATTTCCTTGTGCACATGTGATCCTTCTGTCTAGAACAGTAACCTAGATTAATCAGTGATGGGCTACATAGTCAACAGTTTTGGAACCATGGACATGTTTTCCCAAGTAATTGTGTGAATTGAATTTCCTCTGAAAATATTTAAATGGTCTGTTACCCAATAAGCTTAGTAAAATCTCATATAATGACTTATTATTATTTTTCTTTTGCTCCAGTGTTGGCTGTGAGATACTAACATATTGTTTTAATTTACATTTACCTGATCATTGAAATGTAAACATTTTTTCCAATTGCAATTGATTACCTATTTTCTCTTTCATAATTTGTTTGTTCACATACTTTGGACTTTTTTTCTATTTGCTTGGTTGTTAATTTTTTATTAACTTGTAACACTTTCTGTCATGGCTGTTAACTGACCCAGGGATCAAACCCAGGTCTTCTGCATTACAGGCAGACACTTTACCCTCTGAACCACCAGGGAAGCCCAGATATCTTCATTATCTACCTGAAAACATGTTTTCCTGGAGAGGCATCTGTGTACTCACTTCATTTAATGGTCTTTGTGATGGTTAAGTTTTAATGGTATAATAGATAATATTACTTTTTTCTTTTTACATTTTGTCCTTTTATTTTCTTAAGAAAGCTATGTCATTACATATCCTTCTTTGACGTTCTCTAAATGTTTATGTTCATAATGTGGCCTTTAAATTAATCTCAAATTTATTTTCTTCATAGTGTAAGATAGGGATCAGAACAGGTTCAGTTCAGTTCAGTTGCTCAGTAGTGTCTGACTCTTTGCGACCCCATGAATCGCAGCACGCCAGGCCTCCCTGTCTATCACCAACTCCTGGAGTTCACTCAACTCACATCCATCTAGTCGGTGATGCCATCCAGCCATTTCATCCTCTGTCATCCCCTTCTCCTCCTGCCCCCAATCCCTCTCAGTATCAGAGTCTTTTCCAGAACAGGTTAGGGTTTTTTTTTGTTTGTTTGTTTTGTTTTTTGTTTTTATATACCGGTATAAATAATTTCTCCAGAGCCAGTCATTTATTGACTATAAATTTTGAAGTCAAATCTTGTTTTCAGGTTTGGTGAGACTCAGTCCCTGAATCTCCCACCTGAGAGTGGGAGATTCAATGTTCCACCTGAGTCCTGGTATGTTCACAGGGCCCTTCCCTATGGTACAATCTGAATTGCAATCCCTGTCTACTCAGCATGGCTTGACCACAGGATATTACATGTTGTATTTTTTTGTGAAGTTATTAAACATTTGAGCTTCGGTCCATACAGTTTCAAAGTTTAGCAAATATCTTTTTGAAAATGAACAGTGTATCAGGCTCAGTCCTTCATCCTACTTTTCTAACTGAGTCTGTGTTCTTCAAAGTCTCTAATTTTATCTTTCTGAACTAAGGAGGCCACCAAAAGAGCTCCACTGCTTTCTTCTTGGGTAGCCTCCTTCTGTCCACAAAAGGCTCCTGTTCTCAGCCTGTCTTGCATACAGAATGGATGAAGGGGCTGCAGAATATCAGCTCACTTTCCCATTGTTTCCTAGCTCCTGAGTCTTGGTCCCTGCCGTCCCAGTTTCTCCAGAAGTTCTTTTATGTCTTTCAGTGGATTCTAAATGTTTTATCTGTTTGCTTTAGTTGTTCCCAGAAGAGCTAGGCAACCACATTAAAACCAGAAGCAAAAATATAATGTAGTTATTTTTATATTTAAAATTTGGTTATTTTTGCTTAATTTTGTGTCTTGTATTTATTAATACTTTGCTTTATCCTTTATTTAAATGGAAAAAAATCTCTTTTATTCTTTCCATTTGTATTTTAAAGTTCTTATCACCCCCCCCTTAACTTGTGCACCTTAGAAGATATGTATTGAGAATAAAATTTCAATAATTTTATTTACTATTATAGCATGCAGATTTACCACAGACAGTCTGGATCTAATAAAGAGTTCTGTCTTACTCCTAATAGTAGAAGAGACTGATTCCCTTAACATCAAGTACCTGCTCTCCTTACATGTTTGTGCTGTTTATACCACAAGTTTTTAAACTACCAAAAAACTTCTTATTAAAATTTCAAATCCTTTTAATTTCTAATAAATATGTGCCAACATATTTAAGCTCAGTTCAGTTGCACAGTCGTGTCTGACTCTTTGAGAACCCATGAACTGCAGCACGCATGGCCTCCCTGTCCCTTACCAACTGCTGGGGTCCACCCAAACCCATGTCCACTGAGTCGGTGATACAATCCAACCATCTCATCCTCTGTCATCCCCTTCTCCTCCTGCCCTCAATCTTTCCCAGCATTAGGGTCTTTCCCAATGAGTCAGCTCTTCGCATGAGGTGGCCAAAGGATTGGAGTTTCAGCTTCAACATCAATCACTCAAATAAATACCCAGGACTGATCTCCATTAGGATGGACTGGTTGGATCTCCTTACAGTCCAAGGGACTCTCAAGAGTCTTTTCCAGCACCACAGTTGAAAGCATCAATTGTTTGGCACTCAGCTTTCTTCACAGTCCAACTCTCACATCCATACACGACTACTGGAAAAACCATAGCCATGACTAGACGGACCTTTGTTGGCAAAGTAATATCTCTGCTTTTTAATATGCTGTCTAGGTTGGTCATAACTTTTCTTCCAAGGAGTAAGTGTCTTTTAATTTCATGGCTGCAATCACCATCTGCAGTGATTTTGGAACCCAGAAAAGTAAAGAGAGCTGTTTCCACTGTTTCCCTATCCATTTGCCATGAAGTGATGGGACTGGATGCCATATCTTGGTTTTCTGAATGTTGAGCTTTAAGCCCCTTGTCACTCTCTTCTTTTACTTTCATCAAGAGGCTCTTTGGTTCTTCTTCACTTTCTGCCATAAGAGTGGTGTCATCTGCATATCCAAAGTTATTGATATTTCTCATGGCAATCCTGATTCCAGCTTGTGCTTCATCCAGCCCAGTGTTTCTCATGATGTACTCTGCATAGAAGTTAAATAAGCAGGGTGACAATATACAGCCTTGATGTACTCCTTTTCCTATTTGGAATCAGTCTGTTGTTCCATGTCCAGTTTGAACTGTTGCTTCCTGACCTGCATACAGGGTTCTCAAGAGGCAGGTCAGGTGGTCTGGTATTCCCATCTCTTCAGAATTTTCCACAGTTTATTGTGATACATACAGTCAAAGGCTTTGGCATAGTCAATAAAGCAAAAATAGATGTTTTTCTGGAACTCTCTTGTTTTTCCGATGATCCAACAGATGTTGGTAATTTGATCTCTGGTTCCTCTGCGTTTTCTAAAACCAGCTTGAACATCCGGGCGTTCATGGTTCCTGTATTGCTGAAGCATGGCTTGGAGAATTTTGAGCATTACTTTACTAGCATGTGAGATGAGTGCAATTGTGCAGTAGTTTGAGCATTCTTTGGCATTACCTTTCTTTGGGATTGCAATGAAAACTGACCTCTTCCAGTCCTGTGGCCACTGCTGAGTTTTCCCAATTTGCTGGCGTATTGAGTGCAGCACTTTCACAGCATCATCTTTTAGGATTTGAAATAGCTCAACTGGAATTCCATCACCTCCACTAGCTTTGTTCGTCGTGATGTTTCCTAAGGCCCACTTGACTTCACATTCCAGTATGTCTGGCTCTAGGTGAGTCATCACACCATCATGATTATCTTGATCATGAAGATCTTTTTTGTACAGTTCTTCTGTGTATTTTTGCCATCTCTTCTTAATATCTTCTGCTTCTGTTAGGTCCTTACCATTTCTGTCCTTTATTGAGCCCATCTTTTCATCAAACGTTCCCTTGGTATCTCTAATTTTCTTGAAGAGATCTCTAGTCTCTCCTATTCTGTTGTTTTCCTCTTTTTCTTTGCATTGATCCCTGAGGAAGGCTTTCTTATCTCTCCTTGTTATTCTTTGTAACTCTGCATTCAAATGGGTATATCTTTCCTTTTCTCCTTTGCTTTTGGCTTCTATTCTTTTCTCAGCTATTTGTAAGGCCTCCTCAGACAGGCTTTTTGCTTTTTTTACATTTCTTTTTCTTGGGGATAGTCTTGATTCTTATCTCCTGTATAATGTCACGAACTTGCCTCTGTCCATAGTTCATGAGGCATTCCGTCTATCAGATCTAGTCCCTTAAATCTATTTCTCACCTACACTGTATAATCATAAGGGATTTGATTTAGGTCACACCTGAATGGTCTAGTGGTTTTCTCCACTTCAATTTCAGTCTGAATTTGGCAATAAGGAGTTCATGATCTGAGCCACAGTCAGCTCCCTGTCTTGTTTTTGCTGACTATATAGAGCTTCTCCATCTTTGGCTGCAAAGAATATAATCAATCTGATTTTGGTGTTAACCATCTGGTGATGTCCATGTGTTAAAAAAACTAACATGCTTCTGTCATTGTTTCTTTCCTCTGGTTTCCAAAGTGCATCCTTTACTTGACTTTTAATGAACAGTAATAATATTTTCAATTTTGATAATGTGAAAATGTTTGTATGTATCTCACTCCTGATTATAATACAATAGAACATAAAACTGCTTCTAATCAGGTTATTATTTGAGAGTGCTTAGCAATTAATCATTGTTTTGAAACTATGTATGGTGACTGATGTCGACTAGATTTATTGTGGTGATAATTTTATAATATACGCAGATATCAAATAATTACAACTCATAGTTTAAATTTATATAATGTTATATGTCAATCATACTTCAATTAAAAAAGAAAAATTAATAATGGTTGTAAGCCTTTTTTGGTAAGGCTTGTTTTCAATCTGAGACCTCCTTGTTGGTTTGTATGGACTAACATCATATCAAATAAGGTTGTTTCTTTTTTAATCATCTTTATTTAGAATTCTTCATTATAATATATCACTAAGACAAGTTTGAAATTTCTGAACTATGTGGCATTGGAAAGTCAAACCAAATCGCAAATGAAGAACAGGTTTTAATTGCATTTACTACTTGTGGGAGAAAACTTTTCTACCTGGATCCCAAAAAGAGTTCAGTAACAATTTTAAATTTTCCCTCTATGGCGATAACAAATGTTTTACCTAGTTTAATGTTTCAAGTACAATCTTTCAAGTTTTAAGTAGGATCCCAGTTAAAATCTCTGCCTCACAAAAGCCCAGGGATTTGGTCTGTGGCCCTCACATAGTTTAAACTGAATTATGGGTTACCAGAATCATAACCACCACAAAGGAACCCATGGCTCTATCTATGTATTTATCTATCTACACATGTATATGGGGAGACAGAGAAAGATAACACAAAATATAAAGACTCAAAATAACCCTAGAAATTATGTAGTTCAATTTGTCACTATGGGATGGAATTCTTATATTTTTGACAGATGGTCATCCGTCTGCTTCTGTTAGGCAGCATACTATATATATTAACTGCTCATTTCATTTCCCAATTGCTTTCCTTGCTGAGATAATATATCAAATCCACTGATCTTTAATGTCATTATCTTCATTTTGTCTTTGTTTCCACAATCAACATCTTCAGGAAAATGTTACTGTGAGTATCTTGGAACCGTAAGTGGATACAGCTAAAAACACACTCCTAAGGATAAAAATTCACTGGAGAATTTTTGGTTAGAACAGGCCAACTTCAATAGGTCACTTTACTTGCTTGTAAGTGGTAAATAAGAAAATTTTATTTCTAAGTTAGTAGTTAAGTATAAGTTTCTTTTTGCTTCCAAGGCAATATTTAGATGAAAAACAAAATATCTTAGGTGGGCTTCCCAGGTGGCTCAGTGGTAAAGAATCTGTCTGCAGTTCAGGAGACAGAAGAGACACTGGTTCGATCCCTGAATTGGAAAGATCCCCTGGAGAAGGAAATAGCAACCCATTCCAGTATTCTTGTCCGGGAAATCCCATGGACAGAATAGTTTTGTGGGCTACTGTCTGTGGGGTCACAAAGAGTCAGACACGATTTAGCAAGTAAACAGTAACAGCAAAAAATAGTTAATATCCTAGCATATGATAGGGTGTTGATTAAGAATGAGAGCCTTGAAGTGAGTTCTCTAATTGGAGTCTGGCTCTGTATTTACTAGCTTTACCTATAGGTAATGGGAAAATTTCTTACACATTTTACCTAACTTATAAAATGGGATGAAATGATATCTTTATAGTGAAGTCTTGAGGAAATTAAATGAAATAGCACATATAAAAGATTTAGCCCAATGACCAACTGCTGTAGGATATATAGGAAGAAGAGTAATACTGAAAGAGACTACTGCATAATTTTATATGATGATGGGTTGCAATTTCATTGGCAGAAGTTGTATTACTCAGGACAGATATTAAAACAAAGGCATATGTATTGTGCTTGCATTCAGGCAGCACCCATGTATAAGTACTAACTTCTGTATTGGCTTTGATACAAGCTCAGTTACTGAGACAAAGGTCCAAAAACAGCAGTGGCTTAAACAAGATAGAAGTTTGTCCATCAAAAAATAGTTTTATCAAGGTGGCTTTAACCCCTTCGCATAGGGTAGCTGTTATATTTCCACCGTATTCACATTCCTTGGAGCAGGAAGGAGGAAAATAAATAGAGATCATAATTCCTTATTAAATCTGAGTCAGGAATGTGACCATGTCCATGTCACTCACATTCCATTCTCCAAAACATAATTATATGGATACACCCACCTGCAAAGACATTGCAACAAGCAGTATTTATAGTGGCTATTCAGAGATTAATTAAACTCACAGAATATCTGTTATTTCAAGGGAAACAGGAAAAAGGTATTGGAAGGCAACTTGCAATCTATTCCATAGTTTAACAGTTTGCCAACCAATATACTTTTATCACTCTCTTGCTTTCCAAATGAGACAATGGCAATAACATGTCCTAATGATTTACTTTACCCTACTCCAAGGATGAGGCACAGGCTGGAATCAAGATTGTCAGGAGAATTATCAATAACCTCAAATATGCAGATGACACCACCTTTATGGCAGAAAGCAAAGAACTAAAGAGACTCTTGATGAAAGTGAAGAGGCGAGTGAAAAAGTTGGCTTAAAACTCAACATTCAGAAAACTAAGATCATGGCATCTGGTCCCGTCACTTCATGGCAAATAGATGGGGAAACAATGGAAACAATGAGAGACTTTATTTTCTTGGGCTCCAAAATCACTGCAGATGGTGACTGCAGCCATGAAATTAAAAAGCGCTTGTTCTTTGGGAAAATATCTGACAGCAAGGTGAAGGTGAAGTCGCTCAGTCGTGTCCGACTCTTTGCGATCCATCCATGGGATTCTCCAGGCAAGAATACTGGAGTGGATTGCCATTTCCTTCTCCAGGGGATCTTCCCGACCCAGGGATCGAACCCGGGTCTCCCGCATTGGAGGCAGATGCTTTAACCTCTGAGCCACCAGGGAAGCCCATTAAAACCTACACAGCATATTAAAAGCAGAGACTTTATTTGCCAAGAAAGGTCCATCTAGTCAAAGCTATGGTTTTTCCAATATCATATATGGATGTGAGAGTTGGACTATATAGAAAGCTGAGTGCCAAAAAATTGATGCTTTGAACTATGGTGTTGGAGAAGAGTCTTGAGTCCCTTGGACTGCAAGGATATCCAACCAGTCAATCCTAAGGAAATCAGTCCTGAATTTTCATTGGAAGGACTGATGCTGAAGCTGAAACTCCAATAATTCACCCACCTGATGAGAAGAACTGGCTCATTGGAAAAGACCCTGATGCTGGGAAAGATTGAGGGCAGGAAGAGAAGGGGAAG